>JAGFMF010012262.1:47445-194283 GCA_019455555.1 Galemys pyrenaicus | reverse complement strand
CGGATCATATGGTAGTTCCATTTCTAGTAGACTGAGGAATCTCCATACGGCCTTCCATAATGGTTGGATTAGCTTGCATTCCCACCAGCAGTGTACCAGCGTTCCTTTTTCTCCACATCCTCGCCAGCATTTGACATTGTTGGTTTTTTTGATGTGTGCCATTCTTACCAGTGTGAGGTGACACCTCATTGTGGTCTTGATTTGCATTTCCCTGATTATGAGGGATGCTGAGCATTTTCTCATGTGCCTGTTGGCCATGTGTATGTCCCATGAGGAAAATTTCATGGTGATTAATAATGATGATGAGTTCACAAGTGTTCTAGTTTGTGCATTTAAAAATGTCCAATTTACTGTATTAGTAATACATTGATAAAACTGTTAGAGGTAATTTTCAGTAATCGTATTTTTTGGATTTCATTTTATATATGTATATGCATACGTTAAAAAGTAGAACACACTATAATGTAATTATTTTCAATCTTTCTCTTTTGTTTTTTTTTTTACAGTACAGGGAAGTTGGGGAACCTGACAGCTCCTTGCAATTCTCATTGTCATTGTTCATCTTCCGTTTATTCTGTCATATGTGGAAGAGATGATATTGGATATTTCTCTCCTTGCTATGCAGGCTGCGCACAATCTAAAACAATAAATGATCAGGAGGTAATTATTGTTTATTGTACTTTGTCCTCCCTAATAAGGTGTTTAATTTGTACATGGTATTCACATTTTACTCATACCTCACTATAATAGAATTTTTTCTCTTTATTTTCCTTTTTGACATTTTAAAACCAAGAAAATAATGTTTGTTTTATGTGGCCACAATACAAAAGATTTATGGGAATTGGGAGTGTTAAAGCCAATTCCTACATTAAAGCTTCCATATATTATATCATCTCAATTTTATGGATTTAAAGCAGTGAGTGACTATCATCTACAGTTTACCTCCACAAAGTCAAAAGAAGCAGTCTAAGAGTTCTTGTCATCCATATATGTAGTTTATTTTAGTTCTACCTATCAGCAACACCCAATACACTATAATCTTTAACTCCAATTAAATATTCCCACATCAACATTTTGACCAATACTAACCTTTTGATCAGCTTTCCTGATTTTTCCTTCTGCTGAACAATTCAATATACCTTCTTGCTATCTCTATATTCCTGCTCCACATTAATTTAAATGTGGAACTTAGGACCTTTATTGTGTTATCATAAACAGATGTGAGAAAGGTAAGGCATAGATTTATATGGCACAATAAAAATGACAAAATTGAATGTATATTATCACTGTCCTCTGACATTTACATGAACAAGGACACATTTTAAAGATCTATTTTTTCATCTTTAAGGTCATTGCTATCAGAACCCCTTAATTCCCTGTGCTTCCTGCCAACTTCCAGGCAAATGATCCTATTTTGTCATGCAGTACAGTTTAACACTCTGCTATGCGTTTGATGCCAAATTGCACAATTGTGTTTAGCTAAATAATGGACTTCAACTTCAGCTTCTCCTATTTAGTTAGCACAGAAGTAAGACCCAGAATTTAGAAATTTTGTTGATTCCCTCTCTGGCTACTAGTTTTTGTGAGTAGAAGACCCACAGGGATTGTGCTATCTCCTTAGTAGGCAATGGAACACTTATTAGTTTGGCATCTGCAAAAATTTGCAAGAGAAGTGGTTGGAAATTCTTTATCTCTGAAGATTTCTAAGTTTCTGTGGAAAATCACAGCTTTAGTAAAACTGAAAATAGATTATCAATAACCTGAGCAATTTTTATCATTGAAACTCACATGTATTTTTTTTTTATTTAATTATTTGACAGCATTTGTATTCCCCAGGGAGTTCCTACCACCATTCCACCCGTGTACCATCACCTCAGTCCCTTGTGCTCTTTCTGCCCTCATCCTTGTCTTTGCCCTCCCTTCCTTCCCCTCCACCCCCCATGGTCCCTTTGGTTTATCGTTGACCTTTTGGACTTGTTGAGTTTTTGTTTGCTTTTGGTTGTAAGAGCTCATTTCCTTGAGCTTCTTCATCTTCTTTTGTTGTTGTTTCATATTCCTCCTAATAGTGAGGCCATCAGATATTTTTCTCTTGCCTTCTGACTTGTTTCACTGAGTATAATTCCTTCTAGCTCCAGCCATGTTTCTATAAATGACCCGTTTGCCATTTTTGATTGCTGAATGATATTCCATTGTGTATATGTACCACATCTTCTTGATCCAGTCATCTACTTTTGGGCATTTGGATTGTTACCATGTCTTACCAATTACAAATAGTGCTACGATAAACATAGGAGTGCTGCAATAAACATAGGTGCTCTTTTGGATCAGTGTTTTGTGTCCGTTGGGTAGATTCCTAGGAGCGGGATTGCTGGATCATATGGTAGTTCCATTTCTAGTAGACTGAGGAATCTCCATGCGGCCTTCCATGATGGTTGGATTAGCTTGCATTCCTACCAGCAGTGTACCAGGGTTCCTTTTTCTCCACATCCTCACCAGCATTTGTTATTGTTGGTTTTTTTGATGTGTGCCATTCTTACCAGTGTGAGGTGACACCTCATTGTGGTCTCAATTTGCATTTCCCTGATTATGAGGGATGCTGAGCATTTTCTCATGTGCCTGTTGGCCATGTGTATGTCCTCTTTGGAGAAGTGTCTTTTAAGTTCTTCTGCCCATTTTTTGATTGGGTTTTTTACTTTATTTTTCTTGAGTCTTATGAGTTTTTTGTATCTTTGTGATCAGATCCTTGTCCGTTGTGTGAAGCGCAAAGATTTTTTCCCATTCAGTGGGGTTTCTTTTTGTTTCGTTTAATGTTTCCTTTGCTGTACAGAAGCTTTTTATCTTGATATAGTCCCATCTGTTTACCTTCTCTCTCATTTTTATTGCTTTGGGGACTGCCACCTCGAAAGTGCTATTGAGATGTACCACTTATTAACTCAGTTCTAAGATCAGAAGTCTACACATGGCATGACTAGGTTCTGTGCTCAGTCTCACAGACTGACATAATGGTGTTAGCTCAGCTATGCTCCTTTCTGGAAGCTTTGGGGAAAAATCTACTTCTGATTCCATTAAGGTTTTTGGCAAAATTCAGTTCCTTTGGGCATTAAAAAAATAATAAAACAAAACAAACTAGGTCCCCGTTTTCTAATTAGCAATCCACTGAGTGCCCATTTCGGCTTTTAGGGGCATCCCCATTCTTTGTCATCTGACCGTCTATTTTCAAGGGGGTATATAAAAACAGAGAATCTCCTCTATATCACGAGCTTTGAATCTCTGACTTCAGGAAAAGCTCAGTAACTTTCAAAGCTCATCTAATTAGAGAAGGTTTCTCTTTTTTAAACTCAACTATGTCATGTAATGGAAGTCAGAAAGTGGAATAAAATCCATGAATTCACAGTTCTCTGGAATTTGCACTCTTTATCTTCTAATTAGTTAAGCTTAGAATTCTAACAGTCTACAAGTAGACCTTTCTACTATGTTTCATACCTTTTGCTCTTTATTGTCTATCTCCTTTAATCTGTTTAAATGTAGATATTTTCTATTGATCTACATCATTTAAAATATCTTATCTTTTTTTTATATTTTCTGGAAAATATTAACCATAGATAAAGTACTTATAATCACTAGTTTTATTTATTCTTTTCTTAATTAAAAAGATCAATCTTGTCATTTTACTCCCCTTGTAATATATTAAATCTTAAATATTGCATATAAAAATTTCTAATAATGCAATTGTACATTTATCTATTTTGGCTACATGTGTCTTCAGTATCTGTTACTATGTACATAGCATTGATAATTGTCACATTTTCTTAATGAATTATTCCTTTTATCTTGAAAAACATTATTTTCCAACTCCAATAATGATTGTTTTGTAGTCTAATTTACCTACAGAATAGTCACTAGCTTTATTTTGCTAGCTGTTTCTATGGTATAACTTTCTTCTATCATTTCTTTTCCAACTATTTGCAGCTTTAAGTTTAAAGTATCTTCCTGTAACAAGCACATAATGTGGTTTTGCTTTTTCTTCAAATATTTCAATTTCTGCCATTTAATTGGAGAGTTTAGATCACTGATATTTATTATATTTATTAATATAGTGGATTTGAATCTAATTTCCACTTTCACTATTTGAATTTGGTGTATGTTCCTATTTCATTTTAATATAACTTTGGTGTTTTATTTATATCCCTTCAGATATTTTTATTGGTGTCCACTGAGATTAAAATATACATACCTAAATTTGTCCTTGTTAATCAAAAAATATCATTCTTGTCATTTTGTTTTCCTTGTAATAGTATATTAAATCTTGAACATGGCATATGAAAAAATTCTAATTATACAAATTTATGTGTCTCTATTTTGGATCATCATTTTTCTAAGTCACTCATATTCAAATCATCTTTTATTCTTTATAATTCATCATTAGTAAACTGATTCCATATTTCTTTTAATTTGTATTTTTTATTTAGAATATTTTCAATAGATTAATAAATTATTACCTGGTCTCTATTTTCAATTTTTTTTTTGCAGAAAATTACATATTCATCTTCCTATTTATCAATCCATCCCTAATGTTCAGTGATTCTTATACAGGGTTACATCATGACTGACACTGACTCTAGACATTTGTCTTTGTAAGCCCCCACCTTCACTTAAAAAAACTTACTTTTCAATGGCAGTGGTAGGAAGACAAATGTGGTCCAGACTGGGTTCGTTATCATATATTTATTATATCTTATTCAGTTTTTTCTTTGATTTTAAAATATATAAAATTAAACATTTTTTGTGACCCTGAAAGTACTATGGACCCTCTGCACTGTGTTTTCTCTTTTTAATAGATAACAGTACTCTCCTCATTACATGTTCCTATAGTCTCCAAAATTGGCTAAATGTTCATTTTTACCAAATCCCAGCTAAAATTCTATTTCACTCATTGTACTTTTCTTCATTGTAAATTTATATAGCTTTCTAATATTATTTGATCAATTGAGTATAAATATATTTGGTACTGTTTCTTAAATTAGTGAAATTTTTCTCTAAGAATCATTAAATGCACATATATGATCCTTTATTAACAAAATGCCTTGTACTCTTTCATTTTTAAATAACATCTGACATATTTAATGTAAGGCTATTTTCTAATAAAACTGGCTAGTCTCCCTGAAGTTTCTGAGTTAATTTTATATTACATTAATAATAATTTTTGCCTTATGACTATATTTCTAAAAGACTACTTTAATATTCATAGATAAACTACTACAACTGCTCTTGCATTAAAGATGGATTAATAACATCAGATGATCAAGGTGATTCTATTGATGCTAGATCTGGAACATGCGATGCCAAATGTTATAAACTACCTTTGTTCCTTGCTTTTGTCTTATCTACGGTTGTATTTTCTTGTTTTTCTGGTATACCAAACATCCTGACCATCATCCGGTATGTATATATTATTCATTAATACATAAGAGTGACAATCTTAGGAAGATTTTTGAAAATTGTAGCAAAAATTAAAGATATTACATTTAGTTTTAATTAAGTAATTTAACTTTATATATGAAAAATTCATATAAAGGAAAATTATTGTATTTAACAAATTCATGAATATATTTGATTCTTTTATTTATATGAAGTTTGTAGATATCACATTTTGCATTAAGTTTATAGATATCACATTTACTTTAACTTTTACTCAAAAGTAAATTTATTTACTTAAGTTATATATCTGGATAACTCTTAATTATAACACAAGTTATAATTATAACTATATAATTATAACACAGGTTTTATTGATTCATTAGAGTAATTTGTAGATTACTTACTTTCATATTAATTTCTATATTTTATATTAAGGGGTACTATTTTAATAGACAATTTGACTATGAAAAAACATTAGCTTTATCCACAAGGAAGCTAATAACTTGAACTTTTAGAATTTCATTACATAAATTTACTATAATTCTAAAATAAACCTACATTCACTTATTTTCCCACAAAATATGAAATACTTTCAAATTTTTCATTAAAGAAGCAGAATAACTTGTCATAATTAATTTTTTTTCAAAAGGTCAACATAAAACTTTAAGCTATATGGAATAGTTTTCTGTCCCTAGGAAAGCTGAGTATAAAACAGGAATGAAAAAATGCTTGCAAAAAAAAAAAGAAATAAGAAAATGTGGTCTTTGTCATCAATGAACTGATTATCAGATAAACATTATCAGACAAACATCTGATAACTTAGATCAGAGATAAAACTTGGACATATCAGTACTGTGAAATAGCTTTATTCATACATATGTGTCTGGTACTCAAAATACAGGATCACTAAGATATTGACTTGTCTTCAAGTTGCTTAGAATTTTATGGGGGGTAGAAATACACATAAATAGAAATGCAGTGAATACTTAGAACTATCTTTTTATTTAAGATTTATTTATTTATGCATACAAGCACTGGGATACAGGCCAGAGGTGTGGGGGGGGGGTGGTGGTGAGAGGATTCACCACAGAGAACAGGGAGCAGAACAGGCAGATCAACAGAAGTACACTGCTGAGGGGAGCAGCGGGCACAGCAGGAGAGGTCTGCTGAGCCATGTGGGTTAGAACTGGGGATGGAACTGGTGCTGCAGTGCCTACATACAGCTTCATAATGTTGTGACTTAATCCCTTGAGCCATCAGGTAGGCCCCTATTTTCGTTTTTTTGTAGAGAGGTTAACAAAGATTCAATAGGAAAGGAATGACACCCTCAAATTAAGAAAATTCAAGTAAAATTGAATACAGTAATGATTTAGCATATAGAAAGATTGTTAGGAATCTCAAGATACAGTGTAGTACCTCCTCTCTGTTACCATCTTGGAACAAACTGGGGAAGGGGGTAAGAAGTAGAGACCTAATAAGGGGACCCTTTTGTTTAGGGACCCAGTCAGTCTGATGTATCTCTTCAGGGAGGGAGCCCAGAATGAAAAAAGAATAAAGTGAAAGTCAGTGTTATTTTCATCAAAGGAAAAGAAGGCTGTGTTTTAGGGTTTGCACCGTAAATTCTTCCTTGTGAAAATCAAGAAGCTTTGGAATTGGCTGTTAAGGGGCAGGATATAAAGAAATGAAGAGTTTTTTAATTCAGCCGAACTGAATGCTGTCAACTGGCTAAAGATATTTAGTTTGATGCTCATTGGGAAAATATTAACCTTGAAATTTGCAAACATTCTTTATAGTTAACAATAATGATGTACTAATGGTCCCATTGCTATTTGTTTGCAGGATTGTATCAGAAAAGTACCGTTCTCTAGCCTTGGGTTTGAGCTATGTATTTGTGAGACTATTTGGTATGGATTTAGTCAATCTTTTATTACATTGAATTGTTCCTTTTTCATGTTGCATACATATATGTATATTTAGAATTTCAAATAAATAACAATGGTAAACTGTCACAAAACAAGTGAGTGGGTGTGCAACTTTACTACGTAATGTACAGCACATCCTAACTGGAATATTAAATATGCATTAAAATTATATTCAATTAGCAGTGATGATATTATTTGTTTCAGAAGAAAATTAACCGAGCTCTTGCAATTGGTTTGATAAGCTGGTACAAAAGATTTTGTGAGCTTAGCATAAATGCTGTGACAGTGCATTGCATGTTTGGGAAATCAACTAACCTAGATTAATACCTGTAAGCATTTTCATCACATAAGACACTGAGTCTTATGTTTGTAAGTCAGTCAAATAACAAATTAGTTTGCTGTAGTACAAGTTTAGAATAGCAAAATCTAGCTGATAACCATTGTTACCACAAATTTTTTCTCTTCAGTATATTTGGGTCATTGATTTATGATTTCTTACAAATTATTGGTGGGGTAAGAAAACAAGATTGAATTGTTTAGAAGGTAAAGACAAATTATAAACGGGATAAAAAATGTGAAAAAATCTAAGTGTGACTCATGTGAGGAGCAAAGAAATATTCTATAGTTATATCATATATTATTCTGGGTTAAATTACAACATATTTTTATGCTACATGAAGACCACTAGAAAAAAGTCAGATTTGTAATGGAAGAACGAGCGCAGGAGAAAGGACAGCAAGTGAGGCTGATGTATTTTCAAATGAGTGTGCAATAAGAGATATTTTAGATACATAGTATCTCTAGATCTTTGTTTTTCTATCAGGGAATTTTACAGATAGAATAGCTATTATCTGATTTACATTTAAAAATATCTGCTAATAGAGGAAGAAATGCTTATAGAAGATAATGTGGTGAAAAAGAAAATGTGAAAAAGCTTCTTTTACTAATGCCTAAATTAGAAAAATATTAAATTTAGTTGGGGGATTATAGTGATTACTGAAAGAAATCAGCATGTCCATTATTTACTTTGGAATTACAAAGATTTATCATGGATTTAAAAAATGATGGAACCTAAAAAATGAATAGTAGACCTAGGTTTTTCCTATAAAGAGAATGCCAGCACTCTGAAATTGGAAAGTTGGTGATGTATATTGGCTTTTGGAAAGAATAAAGACCCATAAGGCAGGAGGGCCTAGACAATTTCTTAATGAAATTGATAAATCATTAAGTAGGGTAGTTATGAAAATTCATTTTTGGGGGTGACTTTTTTCTATTTAATGACTGTTCATTAACTTTTATTTGAAAGTGATGTTATTGCTGAGAAGATGTTGTGTCTCAGTACAGCAGGTACTTGAATACTGTCCTTTTGTTAAATAGTGTTTCTTTACAACATTCAAGAAAAAAAAATTGTGGATATTGAATTAAAGGATGTTATTCAAGGATGTGCTTCATTAGTTATTTTGTTTATATTGAAGAATTCTCTCAGGTAGCACACAGCTCTGAATATAAGGTCAGTCTGAATGTGGGGCTGCTACAAGAATACTAAAGCATTTACATTTTCAGTAATTTCTTTCACCTTAAAATGTAATGCATATATAGTAAAATTTTTTTTCAATTATTGAAAATTAAAAATTTGAAATCTTTGGTGATACACTGGTTTCAATATTATTAATAATAATGTATTTCTATTTTAAATATTTTTCTTAAAATTTTTATTCAAAATTTAACAAAACTTTTGAGATGTCAACTAAATAACAGGCATACTATTCTAAAAAGTTGCAAATCTACTAAATTTTTATAGCTACAGGGATATAATCATTATTTCCAGTTATTACAAATTTTATGTATAAACTCTTAGATTATTTTTAAATGATGGGCTTAAAGTGATGATTAATTGACTAATAGGCATAAATTTAATTTTAAGAGAAGAGTCATGCTTATTCCAACCGATAGCATCTTCATGGAAAATTTACAGTCACTGCATTTTTCATAGGGACCATACCTGGACCAGTAGTTTTTAAACTAGTAAGAGAAGTTTACTGTGTTTTTCGTGATGCTGATCGCTGTGGAGTTACAGGAAAGTGTTGGCTGTATGACAAGACAAAAATGGTCTACTTATTGGTAGGACTAAGTAAGTGATATCAATTGAAGAAATGAAGAGAAGTAAAATTGTTTTTTAAACTTATGGTTGTTTATAGTAAATTACAGTAATAATAAACGATGGACAAATGCATACCTTGATGTTTATGGTACCGAAGATACTTCAAAAATTAAAGAATTATAGATTTTATGTAAATATTTTAATTTATTACAATTAAGAACTCAGTTCCTCAGTAACACTAGTTAAATTTCATGTACTTAATGGTCACATCTGAATATTAGAAGTCCAGGTGAAGAACATCACCATTGTCACAGAAAGTTCTATACAAACCACTACTCTAAAGAAAAACTTATTCAGTAATGGATCCATGAATACTAGAAACCCACAATGAATTTTAGTGTATTCTATAAATCCTAACATTTTGTTTGTACATTGGTATGTTCAGTTTATTACTCCCTGTGAAGGATGACATTGGTATTCATCATATTTTCAAATGTCTTATCAGTCAAAATAGTAAAATAATTTCCATATCAATTCATCATTTCCCTTTGATAGCTAGGATATTCTGATCTTTCTCAAATCTTAGGTTTCCATTGTGATAATTAATTAAATATCTTTTATCTCAAGTGAAGGAGTTCATCAGTTCTAGTTTATTTGCTGTAGAAATATTTGTAGGTCTTTTATAAACATTCCAATTTTAACTTGCCATGTTTACCACTTTATCAATGGTAAAATTGTCATGGAAATATAATACATATTCAGTAAAGAGTGCATATTATAAATAATTTTTGTAAGTTGATTGCATCTGTAGTTAGCATCCATATCAAGAGACAGAATTAGGTGGAGGGGCATTAGTAAGGTTGCTTAATATGCAATCAGTATACAAAAATCAGTGGTGTGTATATTGAATATATATGGCACAAATACAAAAATAAGAAATATAATAACACAATCAAGTACATAGAAAAAAATCTGCTGAAAGTTGCCTAATAACTTTATGCTGACAGCTACAAAATCTATTTGCAAGAAATTAATTCCTATAAACAAAAAAGGTATGATGTTTACAGATAGAAAGTTTTTTAAATGCCATTTCAAAGTGAATATATAACATCAATGTGATCACAAAAGTCTCAGTTTTTTTAAATTGACAAGGAAATTAAAATTCATATGGAAAGTCAAAGGGCCAAGAAAGATCAGTTATCAATTGTTAAAGAAAATATCTTGAAGGAAAAAAAATGAAGATAATTTACACTCTCAGATATCAAAATATATTATCAAGATAATCTAGCTAGTACAGTATGCTATTGGTGTAAGAGTCACTACATTGACCAATTTAACAGAATGGAAAAAGAAATAAACCCATGCATGCATACTCAACTGATTGATGACAAAGTTAAGCTTTTGGGAGATTCATCCGTGCTTTTTTTATAGCAGTAGTTTGTGCTTTAAAAAAAAAGTTTGAGTATACTATGTCATTTTGTGAACATACGTATTTTATCCATTTTCTTGTTAGTATGCATTTGGGTTATTTAAGTATTTATATATCAGAAATGTATAAGACATTATTGTGTTATAAATGACATAGACTCATTAATATTTCCTATTTCATCTTTTGAAACTACTATATCAATTGATATTCTGCACTATAATATTTCTTACTTTAAATAACAGGGTCATGTGCATACAAAGTTCAAGTACTTTAATACAATACTTGTAATATATTTTTCTGAACATGAAAGTGAATTTATAAGACCTACATAATCAATTTTTCTAAATTATTTCTGTTTGTATTTGGGAATTGATGGCTATTTCAAAAAAGAGTTAAAACACCTGAGGTAACTTTTTAAAGAGTTTCCAGTTCCTACTCACAGTTAAGTTTTCAAAGTAGACATATATTTTTATGGTTCATATATTAATAAATTCTGTGAAACAATAATTAACACATCTTGCATTTTCCTTTAGCTATGAACCTAAGAAATCTAACAGGTAAAAAATTTTCCTTTAAATAACTTGATAGAAGTGTATGATGTTAATTACATGCTACAGTTGGGAAATTAATGCCTTTAGAGTTGGAATATTTTTAGATTACTAAGTGAGATTTTCTTCCATATACATTTTGCTTTGAATGAACTGATGTATCTGATGATTTCTCTTTTAAATTCAGGCTTATTGAGCAAAGCAGGCACTATCATCTTCACTGCTATTGCACTTGGCCTATTCAAATATTTATCAAAGGAAAAAGAGGATTTCATGTCTACAACTGTGAGGAGTCTAAAAGTAAAGAAAAAGAAGAAAAGATCTAAGATATAACTTAAATGTAATTGTGTAAGACTTATGTATCATATATTTTTGAATTGAAATATTGTATCAATGAAATATTATAGTAATAGAATTTAAAATAATTATGATACAGTTACTTGCTTAATAAGTGAATGAAATTCACATGATGCTATGTTTTATCATTTTTGAGTACAAACATAACAATATATCTCCATGTTTTGTATTTTTAAAGAGACATTACAAGATACTATTTAATACTTTCAATAGAAAGATAACTTTAAAGAAAGGAATGAAGGTGAAGTTAAAAAAATATACATAAGTTAATACTATTTACAATAATTTTATGTATTAGTCAATGGCCTTTGGTTTTGTAGGATTATTTAGAATTTAAGCAGTTTATTTTCATTTGGGTTTTGTTAGTAGGGGTTTTAATTTTTCAAAATTAATATTTTTGAAATATTAGATTTTTCAATCTAGTTCATATAATAAAATTTTAAAGTCACATTTACTCTCCAAAGGGAAACCACTTTAGTCCTTTCAAATATTAACATTTTATTTACATTTTAGTTGATCATGGAAAGGTTTCCTCAAAACTATGAACAATTGGCTAGCACTAACAGTACATATAATTTTATTAAACAATATATTTAATTTCAGTATACATAAAATTCAGTATGATCATATGAAGTTTTATTTTCCATCCTGAGTTAAGTTTTATTGCTATAGACTACCAGATACATAAATTGATATCCATTTTTGTGTTTTTATTTCATTTTATGATAAAACACAACTGTTGCCAATGAAACAGTGTTCAAATTTGAATGTAATAAATTTGATTTTGTGAAATTTTTCTTAAGCTCAAATATGTTTCTATCAAAATTTTTGTTAAAATTATATCATACATCATCATATCTGCATTCAAATTATATGGTAATTTTTGAAATATTAGGGATAAGATAGTTAATAAACAAAAACTTTTCTACACTGTTTCCTTTGTTCTTTCAAGAGAAGGAAAAACTGACAAAAATTCTCCTATGTTATTCACATTAGTCAGTGACTGTAGGTGAAAGGATGGACCTTGCTCTATTCATGGCCATGGCTGGTAGAAGGAAATGTGAAGCTGGAACTTTTCATATCTTGCTACATATTTTTCTAGATAAACTTTAACATGCATTTATGAAACTATATAAACTAGCCTTTATATGAAATTGTATTTGACTGCTTGACTCTTTTCTCTTTGAACCAGCAGGACTGAGGAACATTTGAGGATCAGAATATAAAAATAGGAGTATTTCCTTTTAAGATTTTATAAGACCTCTTGCTGTGCCTAACATTCAGATAAGGAAAATCACCCATGCTTTTACCTGGGAAGTATAAATGTATCTATGGTGATCTGCATATTCCTAATAAAATAATTTCTTGTGAAATAATTTTCAAATGTTTTAATGTATTTGGGATTTTAAACATCAGTGTACAATATTGGTTTTATTAGAATTAAAGTTTAATAATTTTAGTTACTATATTTTTTAGGCTTCTACTGTCCAAATATTATTTGAAAATTTACATGGTTAAGAAAAATGATAAAACAATAATATTCAAATCTACTTTGAGTACTTTGAGTTTATGTAATGCATATTGTTTGTTTTTTTAAAGATTTTATTTATGCATACAAAAACTGGGGTACAAGCCAGAGGTGTGGGGGTGAGAGGATTCGTCAGAAACAGAGTGGGGAACAGTACAGGCAGATTGACTGAAATACATTGCTGAGGGGCGCAGCCAGCAAGACAAAAGCGGTCTGCTGCACCATGTGGGTCAGCTCCCTGGCCGAGGATCGAAATGGTACTGCAGTGGCTGTGGATGCTTCATAGTGCAGTGCTTGACCCCTTGTGCCACCTGGGAGACCCCTCTATATGTGTATTTTTTTTAAATAAAACAAATCACCACAGATATAATAAAATTTATAATTTAGGAGGGGAAGTGTTGAAAATTTTAATTTGACTATAGCTTTGCATTAAAACAGAACACATTTTTATTTTAAAAACTAGTAATAGAGAACTGGCAAATAAAAACCACTGTGTGATATCACCTCACACTTGTGAGAATGGCTCATGTAAATTAAAAAAAAAAAAAAAAAACCTGCAAATGATAAGTGCTGGAGATGGTGTGGAGAAAAGGAAACCCTATTATAGTGCTGGCTGGAATTTAAACTGATACTGTCCATATGGGAAAAAGTGTGAGGATTCCTCAAAAGAAAAGTTGATCTACCTTAAGACCAACAATTTACTGCTAATTGTGTATTCAAAGAGCATAAAACACTAATTTGAAAGGAAACCGTCACTACTATGTTTTTAGCAGCATTATTTACATTAGCCAAGATAAGGAAACAACAAAAATGCCCCAGAACAGACAGTTTATATGTACCACCAAGATGTGGTACATATAAACAATGGAATACTACTTAGCAATCAAAAAAGATAAATTCATGCCATTTGCAGCAAGATGAATTGAACTGAAAAGGACTATTCTAAGCAAATTGAGCCAGAAAGAGAAAGATAAATACCAGATGGTTTCACTTATATTCATGGAATCTAGAGAAACCAGACAAAGATAAACTGTAAGACTGACCCTTGAAAGTATACCATAGATCTAGGATATGAAAGAGGGGAGGAGGAGGGAGGAGAAAATGAGAAGGGAAAATAGAGAACAGGTGGGGAGTAAAGTGCAGTGAACTGTGGGCACTTTGATGATTGGGAAAACTATGGTAACAGCACTTGAAGGAAGAAATCCTATACTGTAAAGGAATAAAAAAATGATATTTAAAAAATTAAATTTAGTTCAGTAAGTAGAGAAATTATGTATGACCCAGAAATTCCATTGATTAACACCAATTTAGCAATTTTTGGAACAATCAGGGGAACTGTCTATTAAAAAGAAAACTCAAGAAGAAAACAGCTATAAATCCTACAGAAGTTCTTATTTTGGTGTCATTTTTAATGAAAAGTGTTTTCAAAAATCATTATGTTTGTTAAAATGTTAATGTATATACTGAAATATCAGTGGCAAATGGAAAAAATAGCAAAGATATTTCTAAATCTCAGAATTTTCATTTTTGATGGAACAGATATCTTGAGATTTCATGCCCTAAAGGAGACACATTTTGAAAGACTTAAGTGAGTCCTAATATTTAAACCAACATGGACAGATTTAATGGTGCTGGGTGAAGTGGTCAGTGGAGATGTAATAGGGTAATCCTCAGGGGTAGGGAAGGTTCCAGGTTCCCTGCCTCGACCTAAGGAAGGTGGAGATGGTTAGGGAAATTGAATCTAGAAAAGACTAACAGGAGGACTCAGAAAGAGAGAAGATCCAGCTGAGGAGCAGCAGGAGAAGAGAAAGAAAGCAAGAAGAGACAGGAATAAGACCTAGAGAAGGCACCTGAAGCAGAGAGACATGTAAAGGAGTTGTGTTGCTTCTCAGCTTTGGACTTATACCTGGGACTTGGGGAAATTCAAAGGAGACACTTGAAAGAGAGACACAGATGTGAGTGAATATACCATGGGGAAGTTGACAACAGTAGCCTTTATTTTGACTTGGGTTTTGATTTGATTCATTTCCTTCCATACTTGCCTGGCCATTTCTGTCCCTTTCCTATGGGTCCTCACTAGAAGGTGCCTAAGACTTGTGGCAAGATTTCAGGTCTCAGTGGTCCTGTTTTGAGCCAATCTTGTTTAGCTCATGAGGGGATAGGCAACTTTGGTTCTTTAATTGGAAACTTGTATCCTTATTTTTTTCTCTTCTCTCTATTGCATACTAATTGTACTAAACTTCTTTTCTATTTAAGGTCTTACACAATGGAGTATATTTTTGTGCAGCTGATAGCAGAACACAATTATAGAGACAGAGGTGCCCCTCGCCCTGTCTTGTAATAGAAATTTTTCTGTTCTAACATTTGAGACTGTTAATGCTTTTATTAAGACTCTGGTTACAAAGTTGTATAGGTTTTTGATGAATAGAAAGCCCAAAAGTAAAACCACACATTTATGGACAACTGATCTTTGACAAAGGAGCAAAGAATATGCGATGGAACAAGGACAGCTTATTCAATAAATGGTGCTGGGAAAACTGGACTGCCACATGCAAATAAATGAAACTAGACCACTACCTCATAACATATACAAAATCAACTCGAAACGGAAAAAGAACTGAATGTAAGACCTATAGAAGAAAACATAGGTAAAACTTTACAAGACATATATCTCAAAAGTGTCTTTAAAGACACATTACCCAAAGCAAAGAAAAGGAAAGAAAAGATAAACAGCTGGGACTACATCAAATTAAAAAGCTTCTGAACAGCAAAACAAACATTAACCAAAACAAAGAGACACCCCACTGACTGGGAAAAAACTTCTGCACTCCACACAACTGATAAGGGACTGACCACAAATATTTACAAAGAAGTTATAAGACTCAAGAAAAAGTAAACAACCCAGTCAAAAAAAATTGGAATAAGGGCAGAAGAACTTAAAAGACACTTCTCCAAAGAGGAGCTGCAAATAGCCAACAGGCATATGAAAAAATGCTCAACATCTCTCATCAGGGATATGCAAATTAAAACCACAATGAGATACCTGTACACCAGTAAGAGTGACACATATTAAAAAAAACTAGCAACAACAAATGTTGACAAGGATGTGGAGAAAAAGGAACTCTACTACACTGCTGGTGGGAATGCAAACTGGTCCAACCATGTGCAAAGCTGTATGGAGGTTCCTCAGTCTACTAAAAATGGGAGCTACCCTATGACCTAGCAATCCCCCTTCTAGGGATATAGCCAAAAGACACAAAAACACTGATTCAAAAGAATACCTGCACCCCTATAAAAGAATACCTGCACCCCTATGTTTATTGCAGCACTATTTATAATTGGTAATGTTACAGGGCAACCCTGAAATAAAATGGGTTTGCCTGACTGGGTCCTCACCTGCGCGCCCAAAAGGCACTTATAATAAGCACCAAGTGCAGGCACACACAACTAAGGTTAATAAAGGGTTTTATTTTACAAAAGAAGGGGAAATAAAGTAATGAATAACACAAGGAGAAGAGAGGGACACAAATTTGTAAATATCCTACCAGACCCTCCCAACTGGAACCCAATGGCATGCTGAGAGCTGGTTCCGAATGAAGAGAGCCCCCAAGCCTCACATCTTTGGTTTTATATCCAGCTTGGCTGCTTAACTCCACTCTCAGGTCACAGTGATCCACTCTTCGATAATCACCTTTATAGGATTTGTGGTTTTGGGATATTGTTGGTCTGGAGTGGGAGTTGGCGTCCATAAACCTATTTGTGTAATCCCTTCAGGACTACCTTTCCCCCTAACAGGAAGACTTGGGAACAACCCAAATGCAAAAAAAAAAAAAAAAAAATAGATGATTGGATCAAGAAGATGTGATACATATACACAATGGAATACTATTCAGCAATCAAAAAAGACAAACTACAGTCATTTGTAGAAACATGGAGATGTTTGTAAAGCAAATTGTTGCCATTGGACCAAATCAATTATAGATATATTTTGGTGTGAATCTACTATACAAACATATTATATATGGCCCCTAGATTATTTATATCTTCAAAGCAATCTGTAACCTGTTAGCTCAAACACCACTAGTGTCAAACTGAAAGTTTTGCACACTCAACTGTTTTAAATGTACCCCAAATAAACAGAATTATGATCATTTAGCCTGCTTTGAATAACATGTAAAACTGTACCCAACATTTGCAACAGAGAGCAAATAAAATAAGACCTATAGCTCAAAAAGACATCAAGTTGCCCCTGGCCTTTGGAAGCTGTGACCCACACTCCCTGCTTGGCTGCTGAGTGACAGCAGCACCTAGACAAGTAAGTTCCCTCTCAAGTGTTCCGCTCCCTTGGAAGTTCCTTTGCCCCCCAGAATAATCACAATAATACTTCTGATTCCTTCCTTTGTACCTTAGCTTCTGAAAGGTACCACTGTGTGAGGGATCTCTTCAACCAACAAGCCTGTAAAATGCTACTCAAATAAAACTTAAGAATGCTACTGCCCCCTTGTGGTCATTTTTCTCTTGCGCAATCCTGAGTTCCTTCTAATTTATTATCACGGAATCCTATCGAATGTTTGATTTTATCATTGTTGGGTCCACCCGGTGTTAATTACCAAATGCGACTCCAGGTTGCTGAGATAATGTTCATTTAGATTACGATAAATAAACATCCTCTTCCCCCCAAAAAATATTTGTTATAGTTAAGTATTTTTTCTTAAATTTATTTGGAAATATGTTTAGATATTTTTTAAAGCTTTATCTTGGTTTAGAATACTTTTGTTAACAGAAATATAGCTTCCATTTTACAGGACTCTATGAGCACATTATAATGCAATGATTAAAACAATAAAGTTTGTGTCTAAGAGACCAGAGTTTAAATTCCAGTTTTATCTCCTAATTATGTAATTTTTGGCAAATTATCTCACTTCTTTAAGTCACCCTCCTTATTTGAAAAATAGCCATGATAATTGTATAGAAAACAGAGCTCTTAGTTATCTCTAACTATATAACAAACTAATTCCAAACATAATGTTTTAAAACAATACAATATCCAGTACCTGTAGATGCAGTTTACCTGGGTTCTGTGGCTCTTAGTCACACAAGGCTGGAATCAGTGTGTCCTTTATGGCTGCAGTTATCTATCTTAAGGCTTGCAGAGAGAGAAATCTGCTCCCGGACTCACTCATATGTTACCATATGGCTTTTGGTAGGATTCCATTTCACAAGGGACTCCAACTTTCAAGGGACTCAGCTCCTCACAGTCTTTGACCATTGATCTTCTCAGTTCCTTTCCAAGTGGCTCTCCACGTGGGCTTCTGTCATGGAACTTGCTTCATCAGAGCAGCAAGGAAGCAAGAGCTAGAGAATAAATACAAGCAAAATAGAAGTAAGAGTCTTAATATATATATATATATCAAGATATATATATATATCTTTTGGGATATATATATATATACCAAAAGGATGTGTATTTGGATATATATATTTCCAAAAAGGCATTTACTATGAAAAGGGAAGGAAGAATAAAGGATTGCATAGAAACAAAGGGGCAGAAAGACCTGCCCCTGAAAGAGACAGGTTTGCTAAAAGAGAGGCCTGCATGATCAGAGGAGGCAGAAGAGCTGCTGCCCTGCACAGGGAGGAGGCTGGCGGTAAGGAGCACCTTGATAGGTATAGGTGGACAAGAGGGCTGCTGCCAAAGTCAGGGTCTTCTATAGCTTACTCTCAAAATAGACACCCCATCACATTTTTAAAAACTAAGTTACAACTACTCAGATTTGACAGTTTTTTCCACCAATGTTCTTCTGTTCCAGGATGTCATGTTGCATTTAGTTGCCACATCTCCTTAGTCCCTTTGATCACTCCTTAGTCTCATGTTTCATAATTTTGTCATTTTTTGAGAAGCCGTGGTAATTTTGTAGAATGCCTTTCAATTTGGGTTTGCCTAATATTTTCTCATGATTATATTAAGTTCTTGCATTATTAGAATAAGTGAGGTGTCCTTTATATTGCATCTTATCTTAGTTACATGATACCAGTGTGAATTGCCAGTGTTGTTAACCTTGATAATTTTCCCAAATTAGTATAGTCCAGGTTTCATTTCAACAATGTAACTAATTTTTATCATCCTACCTTTCACAAATTTTGATACATCTTATTTGATAGATACAAGTTGCTGGTCCAGCTAGCACACACAAAGGAAGATGGCAGAAGGATGCAAAATATCAGGAGACAGAGTTCACTGGAAACTACCTCAGAAGTTACTTCACTCATTACTCTATGAAAGGTAGGTAAGGTAAGGGTACAATAATGCCCATAAAAGGCTTAACACATCACCATCAAAATAAACAGTAACTATCATAACAAATAATACAACAGTAACTATTTTGTAGCTTACTTCCACATTTGATTTATTCAACAAATGTTGAACATTTAAATGTTCAATATTTATTGAGCTGTTATCATGCTAGAATTTGAAATACAAAATAACTCTGGTTCAGGAGCAAAATAATGAAGGAAGAAGTTAGGGAATGGGTATAGGTAATCAGTTAGGAACAGGGTATCTGACACCCCCAATTGCTAAACAAGAGGGTGCTGCCCACAATCCAGTAAAGACTGGAATGTCCAGAACACCAACATAATATTAAACCAATAGACAAATCTAGTTTCAGAAAGGTAGACCAGGTAATGTAGGCAAACTCAATTGGTCTCAGTAGCCAAGAAGACCTGCAAACTCATTGGACCTTGGTAGCTTAGGAGACCCCACAAACTCCCTGGGCCTCTCTAGCCTGTGGGCCCAGTCAATCAACAAGTGGCATATTGTGGAGATACCCAAAGACTAAAACCCAGCTTCTTGCCAACTATACCCATACAAACACCAGCCTCTTGTGCCTCAGCAGCTACCCATTCATAACCTCTTTCTGCTCAGAGAGCTTTCCTGGTCTTCCTACCTATCAGTAAACCTCTCGCTTTTCTGTATCTTTGGTCTCAATGTTAAATTATTTTCTTGACAAAGACAAGAAACAAGTAAAAGCCAACCTGGGCTCCTCAGAATCCAGTCCTGCTCCCAACCCCCCAACCCTTTAAATAATAATACATATATAAAAATCTAGTGCCACACTAGAAAAACATACTGGAGAGATATATATACTACAGGAAAACCAATTTTTACTTACTGACTAGTACTAAAAATAAATTTTAAAAATAAAATGTAGAATTCACATAGACACTAAAATAAAAAAAAATAATTTGAAAACTTTCAAAAAATTTCTATGCATAAAATTAAGAAAACTTTATTCATCTATAGTGACACCAAATTAAATAAAATAATCTGAATGGATCTATCTTGAAGAGCTTAATCATTTTAGTGAGGAATCAAGTATTTAATCAAAATGTATACTTGCTATCATGTAAGTCATATAATAATCTCTTAATTTTAGCATTTTATATATCTTTATGACTAGATTTAGGTAATGTATTTTTGACAGAATACCTTAAGTGTGGCATTGTATCTTTCACAGATTCACTGATATCCACTTTATCCCATTATTATATTAACTTTGCTCACTTAGTGCCAATGAACAAGGATTACTTTTTACTTTGTAATTATTATAATGTCTGTGTGGTAGAAATGATTTTGAAAATGTATAATACTCTGCTTCTCATCAAACTCACTAGTTTAGGAATCTCTTTTATTTTTTAAAGATTTTATTTATTATTACATAAAAGAACTGGGGTATAGGCCAGAGGTGCCAGGGGTAAGAGAATTCATCAGAAACAGAGTGGAGGGCAAAACAGACAGATTGACTGAAATACACTGCTGAGCAGAGAAGTGACTGAGACAGGAGAGATCTGCTGCACCATGTGGGTTAGCTCACTGGCCAGAGATTGAACTCATGCTGCAGTGGCTGCCAATAGTTTCTTAGTGCTGAGACTTAACTCCTTGTGCCACCAGGGAGGGCCCTTAGCATCTCTTCTTATCCCATTATTCTTTCTGTATTATTAACTTTCTACTGTAAAGAAGGGCTTTCCTTTC
Organism: Galemys pyrenaicus; assembly: GCA_019455555.1. Classification (NCBI taxonomy): domain Eukaryota; kingdom Metazoa; phylum Chordata; class Mammalia; order Eulipotyphla; family Talpidae; genus Galemys; species Galemys pyrenaicus. Next base: position 172,948 of record JAGFMF010012262.1, on the reverse strand, counting down.
TTCATTTGTTACTTGTTTATGGATTTATATTTATGTATACTAAGATTTTCCTTTTTCAATGGATTATAACCCATTGGTATAATTTTCACATTTATGTTCAAACTTTCCTCATGTTTTAAAATAATCACTTTGAATCTTATGTTTAAAAAACTTAAGTGGAAGCATGAGAAACTTCATAGGAGGCTACAAAATAGTATATACAGGAGATGAGTGATTAATGTCAGTGAAGACAAAATAAAGCAGATGCATATGGGATATATTTGGAATTAAAATGTGTTTGTTAATGGATTAACACTTATGGCAGGATTCTCCAGAGAATAAGAATCAATGGGATGACATTTATTTATTAATTATAAGGAATTAGTTCACACAATCATAGAGGTTGTCAAGTCAAAATTTGGAGGATGGATAGTAGGTTGCAGACCTAAAAGGACTGATGCTCTGGTTCAAGTCTGAATATAGAGTGTTGCAAAACAGGGCAAACCAAAGTTGTGGATGAAGTTTGAAGGGGGTCTTCTCAGTTTTTCAAAAGTTCTTTCTCAGGGAGGTCAATCTTTTTGTTCCATTCAGACCTTCAACTGATTGGATATAGCTCACCCATAGAATAGAGCACAGTGTGCTCCATTGCTGTTCTCAGAATCCATTAATTTAAATATTAATCTCATTCAAAACACCCTCACAGAAACACTCAAATAATATTTGACTAAATATCTGGGCAGTCAATGAACAGTCAATTTGACACATAAACTTAACCATCATATGTGGAATACCAGGGAAATGAGAGGTCATGTCTTTTACTCAGATATTTGGCTATGATGAGACCATTTCTTGACATAGAGATATTGAAGTAAGTTTTCACTAGTCAAGGTGACTGTTGGCCTCCTTATTTTCTTGTTTTGAGTAGGAAATGTAAAGGATATGAAATTTTAAAATAAAATGGCCAATGAATATCTTCATTTTCTTAAAAACTGAATTTATAGGTCTTCAGGTATTTTTTTCATGTAATTAAATATATGTATGTGTCCATGGAGCAATATCATTTGCATATTCTATACACATAGATTCAAACTGCTCTGGGAGGAGTTAAGAAATGGGCAATAGTCAAAGGAGTTCTTTGATCTGGATAAACTTTCGCTTTTTTGTACTTTTTTTTTATAATGATATTTTTGATGAGAAGTTTTATGTTACATGTTTTTTCTTTTCTGTTACATGTTTTTTTCTTTTCTGTATGACTGAACCTAATAGATTTTAACTTTGGCTTCCCAAATGCAATGTCATATAGGAATCACAGTGTTTTTCAAATGTAGGGGGATTTTTGTTTGTTTTAATGTATTTTTGACCTTTATTTGAGAAGAGGACTCCACATGTCATAAAGAACTTGCTTATAGAAAGGCTTTTTTGGCATCAAATATTGATAAACATTTATGAGAATTCTGAGATGTCCAGCATTGAAATGTCCTTAAGATCAAAGTTTTGTTTTGTATTTTTTTTATAGACTACAAAACTAGATGTTTTTCTTGGATAACTTAGGGGTTAAAAATAGTAAATTCTACTGAATTGTCAATCTTAATAGAGATTTAATCTGGTAATTCTTAATTTATTAAGAGTGGTATAGACTTGTCTTGAAAATTTTAATTACTCTAAATATGACACTGGTAATTATCTTGAAATCAGAATAGAATTTCTATTTGTCAGACTTTTTCTAAATTTTGAAAGTTCAGGTTAGACTCACCTTGACTTTTCCACAAATGTCTGTTCTGTGACTAATGTGTGTCACTCAGAACAATTATACAGAGTGAAATTAGTGAGATGGTGAAAATCAATTACTGTATGACTTTGCTCATATATGGAAGATAAAACAAAAGCAAACTCTCAGACTATGAGAAGAAAATGTGGTTATCAAAGGGGAAGAAAGAATGAGGTGGGCTACTCAGTTAAAGGAGGATCAACTGATAAGTGGTGGAAACTAGAATTTTCTTAGTGATTATAACTTAGCATATACAGATATCATATGATGGTATACATTTAAAGCCAAAAGGTGGGAGGGAGGAAAGAAGGAAAGGAGGAAGAAAGAAGGGGAGGAAGTGGGAATGAGGAAGAAAGGAAGGAAAAAAGTAAGGAAGGAAGTTAGTTTTGATTTTTTATTGTTTAGTAGTAGAACCAATTTCCATTTCTTAAATTAGTAAATGTGCAACTTCTAGATAAGTGGGTAGGAACCTTATTTACTTTTGAATTTTCTGTATTAACTTTTTGTTGAAAATAGTGAAATTGGGTAGTATATTTTACTAAATTTGTAAAACTGCATCCAAGATTAAGAGAATACTTTGCTTATTACGCTTATTAAGTATTGGTGTTTTTGTTTTCCACAGTCATAATTTTTTTAAAAAAAACATTGACTTTTTTATGTGAAGTGGAAATCGTATGATAATGTTAGTCTCTATGTTCAAATTTATTCTCTTCAAATCACCTAAAATGATATACCAGTGTGCTTTACTTTTTTAGGATTCAAAAAAGACCACTTCTATACCCACAACATAAGAACCAGGAATCACATTAACTGGGTCATTTTCTCTTTAACTATTTAGGCAATAAATGCCAAAATATTTGGAGCTTATTGAAATTATCTCCATTGTTTATGGCTTACACAGACACAGGTTGACACCTGTTGTGTGGAGGAAAACTATTTTCTAGATCAGTTTCTGTTGTTTGATGTCATTACAAGGATCCCAGTAAAATTTTATTTTACTGCTTGAATTTCACCTTAAAATTTTTGTCTTTATTTTGTCTCTATTTCTCTCTCTCCCTGCTCTCTATTTTTTGGCAAAGGAATATAAGAATAAGTTTCTGAACCACTTACATATTATACAATAAGTATATTTAAACCCAAAACTTTAACAAGAGTGGTGCTTGAATGTTTTGATACATTACTGTAACTAGTGTTTTGCTTACAGTATCTTCATGTTTATAGCATACCATGCTTACTAGTTCATTATACTCCCTTCAGTAAGTCTTGCATGCCTTTCATTTAATATATCATTTGTATTCAGATCCATTGTCTGGGAAAACTATGTGTTGGTCTCTATTTGTTTGTACCTTACTGTTTTATACTCATCCCACTCCATGGATGCCTTAAGTATAAAACTAGGCCTCACTGTTGTTTTCTTACTTCCCACCTACACACCAGAACTGAATTCTTTCTTTGCTGATGAGTGCTCTGAATGCATTAAACATAGAAGAGTCAGGATAAACAGTACATCAGTCAAGGAATACTGAAAAAGGAAGATGATCACAACCAACAAAGTTAGCTGGTGAGATCTTGTATGGCTCTAGTTTGCTTGAACAAGAGCTGTAGGCAAACATAAGGTTGCTAATTATGGGAATAGGACTGGGGAAAGGAATAAAAGCAGTGTAGTGAAAGGAACAGAATTCTAGGACTCTGACACTAAAAAGTTTCATGAAACAAAAGTTTAGGTTTATATTCTCATATTTTATGAAATCAGTGAATAATTACAGAGGTTTAGCATCATGAATTTCAGATTTAGAATGGGCTTCAGTGGTCAACCAACCTAAATCTCTACAGTTTGAATGCCTGCCACATAATTCTTCATAACTGGCCAATTAGTGATCCACTGACAGCAAATTTATTATTGAGGAAGTCAATCACATTTTACATAGCTCTACTTCAATGTTATTAACTATTTTTGTTTCTTGACCATTTATATTCTTGTAATTTATTGAGGATTGCAAAGAACTTTAGTTTATGTGAGAGAGATATATATCTTGATATTTAAAATATTGTAATTTAAATGAACCATTTTAATAATTAATTTAAGTATACCAATATGCCTATTACATGTTAACAGATATTTTAAAATTTAATAATTATAAGGCAAATTAAAAAAATAGCTGCATGATCTCACATGTAGAAATTTTTTTTAAAAATGAGGAAGTTAAACTTACAGTAACAGAGAGTAGAATGGTAATTACCAGAGGTTAGGGAATGGGAGAGAAGTGGATATGATAGTCAAAGAGTGTAAACTTTCAGGTATAAGATAAATTCTGAAGACCTAATGTATAGTATAGGCATTACAGCTAATTAGATTGTATTATATATTTCAAATTTTTAGAGAGTACATCTCAACTATTCTCACAATACACACACACACATTTTGTGAGGTAATGGAAATGTTAACTAGCTTAATTATGGTAGTTATTTCACAATGTATACATATATCAAAATGTATTATATACCTAAAATATATTCAGTTTCTATTTGTCAATCATACCTCAAATAAAGATGTAAAAAACATATTTTCAAAAAGTGTAGTAGAAGAATGGAATGAAATAGGTTTTACATTTTTCCAAATATCTTTAATAAAGGGTCCTTAATGTTTTCTTTTCTGTGATATGACATATCTAGTAGCCTCTAGAAAACTCCAAAGTATGCTTGAAAGAAAATGAGATCTTAAAGGCAAAAAACATCCTAGTGTCGTTTTGAATATGATTTTGAACTTGCAGTCCCCTTGAAAAGGGTCTCAGATTGACCCTAGGGTTTGTGGATCATGCTTTGAGAAACACTAGTCTAATATTTATAAAACTTTCCTTTACTTTAAGCCAGGTTTTCCCTCCAATGTCAAGAGCATATACTAATCTCAGGAGCCATAAAGAAAAGTCTGATTTCTGTTTCAAATGATGCCACTATTAAAATACTTTTGACAGCTATGTTCTTATACCTGTATTGTTCCTTCGGAATACAGTTTCATAATTGTTTCAAATAATTATCACGTAACAAGTTCAGTTTTTCTTTCCATCTTATTTATATTATCCATGGATCAGCTTCCATCAGTCAATGGTTCACTTGGTGCAATTAGGGTTGAATTTCAATCTAATATTCAGGATAGTTTACATAGGATCAAGTTGAGATAAAAATCTTAACCTGCATTTCATTCTTTAATTAATTTCTGAAATTTATATACCTTTGATCCATACTTTAACTTGCAGATATTCATTTAAAACCTCCTTACTTTAAGTTAATTTATATATACTTTTTTTAAAACCTAATTCATCTTGTTAGATATGTTTCAGGACTTTAGTTTCTGAATCTAATGCTGCCACAAAAAGTATCCATAGAATTTGTGGCAGATACAGTGTTATGTTTATTCTCCACCTGAGCACACAGCACAATTAAATATTGAGACACTCTTGCATTTAGGCAAGGCATAGGGCTGAGTTCTGATCCTGAAATACAGACAGAAGTGCTATATCATCCACTTCAGTGCTGGCCCAGAAAGATGCAGTACAAACATTTGCACTCCCTACCCAACTCAAGTGCAGGAAGTAAACAACTTTCAGAGAACTAGAAAATCATAGGAACTTGGATTCCTAACGTTCACCATTTACAGGAGAACTTTCCAGGAAGGTCTCCTTTAAAAGGTCAAGTCGGCTATATTCCTTTGATTTCCCATCTCTTTGGTCTAACAATTATTTAGAGACAGGCATTACAATCTGAGTACAACCGAGGATTTGCTATTTTCCTTTGTGTTTTCACTACTTTCTGTTTCATATATTTTGCCACTTTGTTTTTAAATGTGTAACAGTTTAAGATTCTTATTTAAGTTTTCTAGAATTTAGTTCCCTGTTAATAGAAAACAACATTTATTGCACAAAACAGCACTCTGAAGTCTGTCTTGACTCTTATTGATAGAGCTTTTCTAGCTTTTTGATTGTCAGCATAATATATAATTTTAAACCTTTACTTATATCCTATTAGTATTTATACTTAAAGTGCTTTTTTATATGCAGAATTTAATTGATTCTTGTTTTTTTGAATCAGATTTGACAATATTTTTGCTTTTAATTGGAATGTTTATTCTATTTACATTTAATATAATTATAGTTAGATTTATATCAACTTTTCTCTTGCTTTCTTTTTACCTTATTTATTTTTGTCCTTTTCTGGCTTTCTTTTAGACTTACTAAATGTTTTTAATAATGCCACTTTACTTCCTTTCTTGACTGTTTTATTGTTGTTGCTGTTTTAGATGCTGTTCTAAACCTTATGGTATAAATCATTATTGTAGTCCACTTTAACTTTATATCATTTCACATATAAGACACATTATCACTTTACAGGAAAAGTACTAATAGTATAATTTTGTTTCTTGGTATCTGGCTTTTGTACATTTATTGCCATCGATCTTATCTTTATATATTTTACATAACTTATGGAGTATATAATACTTTTTGTTTAGTAAATTACCTTTTAAAGAGACAAATAATAAGAAAGTCGTATATATTTCTCCATGCATCCTAAGGCCCGGGTCTTCATTTCTGGCACTCTATTTTTTTGTATAAATCATTATTTTCATTTGGTATCAATTTCCTTTTGCCTGAAAGACTTATTTTAATCTTTGTGCAGGTATCCTGGGTAATTACCTCAGGCTTTTTTTTTTTTTAATGTCTAAAAATTCTTTGTCTTCATTTGGTCTCTTCTATTTCATCTACATTTGGTCCCTCCACTTCCTTCAAACAATGCTTTCTCTGGACTAGAATAGTTTCCTCACATACACATGCTATCCAAAAATCTGCTGATTACCTGAGGGAACCCTCTCTATGTCAACTCTATACAACTTTCCCCTTGGCACTACTCTGCCCTGCATGATCCAGTCTTTGTCCTCTTGACCTTGAGCTTTCTTTCCTAAAGTCAGAGTTAACTGGATTTTCCAGTTATCTCACATCTGCCCCATGCCTCCCACATCATCCCACCCACACCTGAAAACTCTTTCAAGGCAGTAAACTCATCACCTAGTTTGCATTCCATATCTTAGAGATCACTCTCCAGTATGTCATGTCTTGTGCCTTGAAAAGCGCTTATTCTTTCTTTTTTTTTTTTTTCCCTTTTGGGTGCTTCAAGTGAAGTAAATCCAGTCACTGTTACTCTGAAAAAGAAAATTCCTCTACTAGATGTATTTTTTATACCAGTTTTTTAAGGGTCTCCCCAGTGGCGCAGTGGGTTAAGCAACACACTATGAAGTAAACCACAGCCACAGCAGCACGAATTTATTCCCTGCCTCTGGCCAGGGAGGGGGCCCACATGGCACAGTAGACCTCTCCTGCCTCCTGCCTGGCCTGCTGCTCCCCTCAGCAGTGTGTTTCAGTCAGTCTGCCTGTTCTGCCCTGCCCCCCCTCCCCTCACCCATCTCTGGTGAATCCGCTCATCTCCCTGGACTCTGACCTATACCCCAGCTCTACCCCAGCTCTTGTATGCATAAATAAAGCAATCTTTAAAATATATATATATTTTATATTCCATCTTTTATATATTTTTTAAAAAGTTTGTCTTTATTTCATCACTACTTCAGAAGTTTTTCCTTATTTGGTATTAATTTCTACTCTTTTTAGTCTAGCAATTTTTCATCTCTAATGGGAAACTGGAGTACAGAAATCTTTGTACCCCCTCAATAAAGAATAGACAGTTGATTCTATGAATATCCCTGATGTCCACTTAAGAAATTTTTATTTTTCACACTTCTTTTGTAGTGTGAGAAATCTTTGTTCTTGTCCTTTAGGAAGATGCTCTGAATTGTAAAGTAGAAATGGAAGGGCTTTTCTTTCATTTGTTTTGTTTTTGGTTTGATTTACTTATGTCTACTACCTTGAACTCTATAACAAAAGTTCTTACTTGTACTTACAAGTGAATAACTTTGCTAATTAATAATGGCCTGCCGGGCCTCCCTGGTGGCACAGTGGGTTGAGCAACACACTGTGAAGCAGACCGCAGCCACTGCAGTACGAGTTTGATCCCTGCTGCCGGCCAGAGAGGGGACCCACATGGTGCAGCAGACCTCTCCTGCTGTGCCTGCTGCTCCCCTCAGCAGTGTACTTCCGTTCATCTGCCTTTCTGCTCCCCGCTCTGTCTGTGGTGAATCCTCTCACCCCCCACACCTCTGGCCTGTACCCCAGTGCTTGTATGCATAAATAAATAAATCTTTAAAAAAAAAATAATGGCCTGCCAACTCCTTTAACTTTACATTGGATTTCTCCCAAATCCCAGTAAATTGTGAAAAGATTAATTTGAAAGAATATATAAAAAAAATTCACAGTTAACCACCATCACTTCATCTGTTATTGGTCTATTTTCTGCTTCTGGAGGAATTATATTTTTGGGTGGATTTTACTTCAGTTTTCTAGAAGCAAACTGCTGGAACAAATGATATGTTGGTATCCCATATAGTTCTATAAGTCTTATTTTATTTGATTATTTTTTAAAATCTAGCTTTTAGTAACTTTCATCTACTTTCTTCTGTTATGAAACAGGTAGTGGTAAAAGTGTGGGTTTGACAATAGCATCCAAGGTTGCAGTACAGTTGTTTCTCCATTCAGTACGGATGACATTTTGCCATGATCATAATATTGTGATTACCCACATCCTAGAGAACCATAGTACGTTAGAGACTGTTTCCAGGCATAAAATCAGATTTTGAATAGACAAATAAATGTGTTTTAGGAGTATTTCATCTACTAATTTACATGAGAATTTCTTCTAATTTAAAGCATTCCTGGATCTATAGGTCCAACTATGGTTTTTTTCATTATATCTAATGTAGTGCTATTTTTATCATTAGTATACTTTTATAGTTCATAGTGTTTTGAGTAAATAATAATCATATCAGGATAATTTATAATACAATTTTATGCTAGTAACATATTTTTAACTACTTCATTAGCTTTTATTTGACTACTGTAATAAAGGTTTATGTCTTGTTTTTAAATAACTGGACCAGCTACATTTATAGATGCATCTTTTTTAAATGACTTATGATTACTAAGTCTGAAAGAAAAAGTACACTTGCATTTCTTGATACAACTCAAATTGTATAAAATAATTTATCACTTTTTCTTATAATTTGCTATTTTTAATTATACATTTTGTAGGATACTTAAAATAGAAAACGAGATCACTTAGATTGTTTTGTTGCTTTTATTTAGTTAACATAAGCTCCAGTAGCATTAATGCATTTTTAATACTGGGATTTTTAATTAACCTCAATGGTATCTGCATTTGACTTATCTTTGTATTCAGGTTCTTTCAAAATTCCTCTAATTTTAATGCTCTGAGGCTCAGAGTATTGTACTACTTAACAATTCATATTTGGCCTGCAGTTGGAAGGAAAATAATAAAGTGTTATACACAGAGAAAGGAGAAAAAGTAGACAAAATGCTCAGGATAGACATATACTAATGTACATTTTCATGCTGTGAGTATAGCTAAATGGAAAACCAAAAATAATCATGTGATTGCTTTTAAGCATGGAATCAGAGCAAGGAGTTACTAGGATAATCATGGTAGCTTCTATTATTAAGTCAGGTTTATCAAATTCCTTATAGGAAAGAACAAGTGTACATCCCAGAGAATGATACCCATTGGTAAGGATATCTGCTCTTGTGTACATTGCTAGAACTTTATTTCAAGTTTTTGATAGTGTTCTTTATTCCATTCTACACCCTTTGAAATTTTTTGCTATGTAATTTAAAGCAAAAAATCAGATTTTGCTTAGAACTTATAGCAAAAAGTGTTTGCTTAAAAAACTATCAGAATTCACTGAAGGATAGCAGTTTATCAATTACCTTTCTAAATTTAATATAGTGTATTTTGACTATGTTCACTAGATAACCATACTTGACCAAATATTTAAAATATGACAATTTTTTTCCTCATAATTACCTGAGATAAAACCTATCAGCTTTTATTTTATTTTTGCAAACCTGAACTCCCTTCCTTCCTTCTTTATTCATTGCAGCATAAAGAACGTAAAGGAACAGGAAAGTGGCGTTGATTACAGTTTCAGTAAGAGTAAGATGTACTTAGGATGAAGTAATAGCAGTTTTGCTAATTTTCAACAAAATTCTACTTGATAATACTTTAAGAGTGGAAATTTCTCTGTAGGCAGTATAGATTTAAGGGCACAATATTTATAATCAAACATTTAATATTGATAATATAGTTTGACTTTGATATTATAGATTGAATGCTGATCATATCTATTTACATCTTTAAATATCTACTTTAAGTCCATTTCTGTGAAAACTTTTCTCCATAGAAGACCTTTGAGGATTGCATATAAAAATGATACACATAAAACCTAATTTATACTTGGGGCATTTAGAGCAGCCTTCATCTTCTAAACCTCACCAACATCAGAAAATACAAGTTTTGATCTCTTGTAGTTGCTAATGAAATACCACTTAATAACAGGGATGGGCTGTAATAATTAAAAGAATGAAAATGCAAATTCCAAGGAAGATGTCTGAGTGAGAGAACTAAGTACAAATCCTTAAAAGTGGGCAGGTCACATATTACTTCTATGACTTTGAGAAATCAATCTGCTCTGAACTGTACTTTCCTTAATATGTAAGATATAAATGATAATAGTTACTGACTTGTAAGGACTACCAGAGTATGTAGTAGTTATAAAAAAAATGTTAGTTCTTTAGTTCTATTCTTTCCCTAGTTTAGTCCTTTTTTGACTGTGAGAGAACAAGGACATATGTCTGCTCCAAGTAAGATATATGTTGTATATCTCAATTCCTCAGTTCAATAAATAAAGTATAAATAATTAAAACAAAAATTCTTCATAAAATATTATGTACTATGTACTGTGTATTTCTTGGAAATTCTATTTTATTTCATTAAGAAATAATCATGTTTGGAAAATAGTTCTTAGAGCCTTAAATGAGCCTGTACCTATAAGTAAAATAAATAATGAAAAAAATCTTGTTCCAGGATAGGAGGCAATCTTTCCTTAGCATAGTCTCCTCTCTGGGTTTAAAGGGCTACAATTGGATATTCCCATCATATGCTCTTCATTGATAATCATTGATATTTGAGAGATTATCATCACTGAATCCAAAAGCAATGAATCCAAAAGCAACTTCTTGATCACTAAGTATTAAATGAGGACCTCACACCTTGAAAACTCTCTTAGAACGTGATAGCATGATTAATATTTAGTGAATTATTTTAATGTAAGGACCCTATAATCATCCCAATATACTGAAAATTAAATTATATAGCAGGATATATCCACTAATATCTGAGGCCTCTATTAACTTTATTAAAGGAAGTTGGGACATGTTTTCTTGTGATATTTTATAACCAATAATTAGATCTGAGGAAGTCGGTTTCTTAAAATCCTTCAGTCTTATGAAGAATGGCAACTTTGTGTTTATCACCCCCTATTACATAGTAAAAAGAAAACTGGTAGTTTTTATTATGTTCCTTATTGGAATAAAGAACTACTTAGGAAAAGATAAACACTCTGAGATCTCGACAGTTTGTTTTAGAAATACCTTTGTTTAAAATATATTTCTTTGGGCTATACGTATTAGTATATCTTAGGAAAGAGAATGGATCACTTGAAAACTTAATCTTGAGCCTCCCTGGTGGGGTACTATGAAGCTATCCAGGGCCACTGCAGTAGGAGTTCAATCCCTGGCCAGGGAGGTGACCACCATGGGGCAGTAGAACTTCCTGTCTTGCTCACTGCTCCTCTCAGCAGTGTATTTCAGTGGATCTGCCTGTTCTGTCCCCCACTCTGTCTCTGGTGAATCCTCTCACCTGCCCCCATACTCTGGCCTTTACCCCAGTTCTTGTATCATAAATAAATAAATCTTAGGAGAAAAAAGCAAACCTATCTTGTCATGATCATGTTACTCACTGGCCCCCAAACTGTCTTATTTCATTCACAGTAAATGTCAATTTTTAAATGGCTAACAAGGTCAGGCTTCATCATTTCTCTACCACTCCATGTACCCACTTCTTTACCTGCACACAACTCCTACCTTTCTCCGATCATGTCAATCCACAGTCAATGAATTTCCCCAGTATACCAGGCTCCCTCCTTTTCCTCCTTCAGGCCTGTGCTCACAGGTCTGCCTTCTCCATGAGGCCTGCTCTAACTACCTTATTTAAATTGCAATCTATCCTTCCTTTGCCTACCAACCAATAAACTCTTTTTTTGTCCTTGCTTCGCTTTTTTCCACAGCATTTATCACCAAGAGAAGTACTATGCATTTATCTGTCTCCTATTAGAATGCAAACACCTAAGGGAAGGTTATCTGTCCGTTTTTGTGACTCTAGTACACTCAGAGCCTAGAGAAGGGAAATAGATTTTGATGAATGAATGAGTTAATTATAACTACTATTGCATAATGGTGTTCCGTTCTCTCAAGTTGTTTTTCTTGTTTTTTTTTTTTTTTTTCTCCCACAGGTAGAAATTACATGATTATCAGCATCGCTGACAGGTGCAACACAGCAGAAAGAATACAATGTATCTGCTTTTCAAGTTTCTAATTTTCTATTCCTCCAGTTACAGGGAAGTAAAACCAAAGAGATGGTTGATGTGTGAAGTACACAGGGGTGGTGTGTGTGTGGGTGGGTGGGGTGGTGGAGAAGCAAATGGAGATTTCCGTTTCTCGAGAGAATGACAGGTAAACATCTTATCATGTTGCTTATAGAATCTAAAATATTGTACCTGTGGCTGTTTGGTTTTTGAAGTGCAGAACTAACCTGGGTTGACAAGCAGCAAAGGAAGCAAATCGCAGGGTATTTTCGTGAACGATCTCCTGATGCAACTGTGTTTACAGCTCTCCCGTCAGCACCCAGGGGGAGCTTCGCAGCCACCGGACTATCGCAACCTCTCGGGTCCCCGAGCCCGAGCTCTGCGGAGGCGCGCGTTGGGCTGGGGGCCGGGGGCGGCGGGGCCGGAGCCCCGGCCTGTCCACCCCGGTCGCGGGCCGTGCGCCCACGCCGCACGTTCCGGTTGGCCCTGGCAGCGACAGGTGAGGCTCGGCCGAGCGCCCCACCCCACCTGCAAGGCTGCGCCGGCGCCTCTGGCCGCAGCGCGCCGGCGGAGAAGGGTCCCTTTGGCGCCTGGGCCTCGCACTAGCGACCGGGAGGCGGGGAGCGCTCCGCAAGGGGGCGCCACCACCTGCCGGGGGAGGAGCCAGCGGGGGCCCGACCGTTCCGCTGCTCCGACACGCCGGAGTCTCAGGACCCGCGGGGACCATGAAGGGCGGTGAAGGCATCGAGAACCCCGCTTTTGTCCCCTCCAGTCCTGATACCCCGCGCCGGACGTCGGTATCGCCCTCTTACGTCGAGGTCTCGGTCTTGTCCACTAACACCCAGCAAGAGCAGTCGCCGCCTCAGGAGCCCCAGAAGTTAGCAGAACCGCCTCTGCCTTCAGAAACTGCCCCGACCCCCCCAAAACCTTCCGGGCCAGGGTCGCGGTCCGATTTCGAGGAGGGACCCTGTGGATGGGGCAACTTCCAACCCCAATGTCTCCAGCGCTGCAACACGCCCCAGGGCTTTCTGCTTCACTATTGCCTCTTGGCCCTCGCTCAAGGTAAGTCCAGCGCTGGCTCCAAAGGGCGGTGACCCCGAAAGCAAGGGCAGGAGCGCGGGGTTCCTGGGCGGTGGGGTGCGGTGCGAGGTGACCCGGGTTTGGGACTTGCAAGTGTTCTCATCATCGTCAGCCAACCAGGTCCAGGTTTCCACATTTTAGCCGACTCCTTTATCCTAACATTTAAAACTTGCGGTTCAAGCATTTTTTCTATTTTACGTTCAGCCTCAGTTGAGCAGGTTGCAAATACAAATTTCTAGAAGTCTTTGTTGTTTTGGGGAGGTGGAGTTGGGTGGGGGCGCATTTTGCCAGTGGGGAATCCATTCTACCTCACCAAAGCATACTTTTGGTCAAATTCTCATTGAAGGGATTTTTACCTTTGTTTCTGGAAAGAAAGGATTAATTTGCAGATAAGGGCGTGTGGTTCTCCTAGGGTGAGCTTTTCGAAATGCACACATATATTTTCGTATGGCTTCTATAAAAGTAGAGTTGTCTGTAAGAATTCATGTTTTGTGAGTGTACCTTGGGTTATATGTGGGCGCAGGTGGTGGGCTACTGAGGAGTTAACCAGGGCTCTGGCACCGTTGGAGGCTGAGACCTTTGAAACAAAAAAAAGAGTTGTGCAGAATGTGTTTTGTTCCAGGATCTCCTTTGGGTACCCTGGGGACTTTCTGATAAAGTCTAGGCTTATGCCCTTCGGACTTTGCTGTCGAAGACTGGTTTGGCGGTGACTGGTAGTGGGGGAGAGCAGAATGCATCACTTATGGAGGGAAGGTGCTAGCTTCTCTTGCAAGGAATGCCTGAAATGAAAGGTTACACTAAGTGAGGAGGCTGAGTGCAGTTAAGGTGAAGCCCTTGGAAGGACTTGCTTAAGGTTAATTAGAATTTGACCAGTGGTAGATATTTTTTGGCTTTTTGAGTGATATCTTTGATGTATTTTGCAAAGAGATAATCAAACACTGATTGGAAGAAATGTAATTGGAAGAATTTTTTTGGGGGGGCAGGGGAAGGTATTAGAAATTGCTTTTTTTAAAAAATTAAGAAAAGTCTAAATTTAGATATATTCTTTTTATTCTTATTCATGATCTCTGTTTTAAAGGAACTCAGTGCCCCTTGCTTTGCACATGTTAGATGCTAAGTAAGTGTTTAATTGCAAGTCGAATGCAGCTCTTCCAGGTAGTTTAGTGCTAGAGTTACTTCTCTTTTCTACTTGTCCCCACCAAATTTCTTCAACTCTTAGAATCTTATCTGAATTATCTCAAATTGTCGAGAAGAGCTAAAGGAAGCCAAGTTCAAAAAAGTGGGGACCCAAGTAATTCATGTTTTGCATTTTATCTTAAAATGTATTGGGAAATTTTCATATTATTCCAGACTGCATAGTTTTATATTTCATATAAATTTTTTAAAAAATGTCTAATATAACTGACACTCAGAAAAATTTGTCTGTTTTAATCTGGAGCTGCATTTATGCAGAGAGCCCCAATTTAAGAAGCATAATCTGAGGTAAAAAAAGTGACATAATAAATTAATTATTGTCTAGAATTTAACATTGAAGACTGAAGATATTATTACCATGTTTCTCAAATATGATTATTTTGAGAAGACCATTTTCATGACATATAAATAGGTGTTTAATTGTGGGGGGGAGGACAAAAACTTGCCAAGTGAGTTTACTTAATGCAGCATTTTTCAAAGATAAACAGGATTTCTCTTAACACCCTTTCCTTCTATTTTGATGCATTCACAGTAGAGACATAGAGTATGCAGTCTGTCGTGGAATTTCTTTTTTCCAAACTGAGTTCTTGAAACTTGCATAGCACAGATTTCAGGTTATGATGATTCATTAGCTTAAAATGCTGTTCTTTATAGGAGTTTACAAGTGATTTACTACTTCAGATTATTTATTTTATTTTTGTCATCAGGCATTATCATCAAGATTATCTGTTTTAATGACTGATTTTTAAATAGTATGAAAAATGTGTTGGAAAGTTAAATTTTGCATGAATCTTATTTTCAGAAGACTTTTTCTTATATAAATATATCATTCCTAGGTACTTTAGATTCTTCACCTTCAAATCTCAAGAATTATAAATAGGCTTAAGTATTACACAGCCAAAAAAGTAAAAGTTATGTTAGAACTTTCCAAACCTGTTATATCAGTCTTGAGAAAACAAAATTTGAAGTGATTGCACTCTACTAATGCATGAATGAATGGAAAGAATTTGTGTTATCCACTTCAGTAAAGGTGTAACTAAACAAAATTTTATAATTTTATTATGCTTGACTACTTTGAATATATAGTGATGTTTAAACTCCTATAAATTTAATGAGTATTTAGACTGGGTATGTTTGTTAAGTCTATCCAAATTGGATTTTTAGCTTTTCCTTGTTTATCTTATTTGCCTCTACCATAGTTATAATAAACAGAAGTGTAAGTCTCTTTTCTCTTGCTTTGCATATTATTTACAATGTCAGTGATAGAAAAAAGACTATTCATGTTTATTTTGCTCTAGGACATTTTAAAATAACTTTAATGTCTACTAGAGTGTTGGCAGGAAAATAAGAGTTTTGAGAACTCAACTTCACCTTTTTTAAGAATTAGTCAAGAGGTTCTCTTTTTATAAGTGTTTAAGGATTGAGTAACTTGAGAAACACTGAGTATTACTCTGTGACCTCGTGTGCTATTTGTAATTTTTCCAAGTGAGGTCAGTGGGAGGATGCTATTATACATCTAGCAAAATGGCTTCAATGAGACTTTACTAGTCGGACTTTTTTTGTCAGTTGAAGAAAAGTTAACTATAATTTAGTAAGTGGTAAGCATTAGTTTTAATACCTCAATATTCACACTTTACAATTTAAAATTAAACTTATTTGAAGGAATTGTTTGAAGTGCCTAGCTTTGAAACTTTGATACTTTAAAATATCAAAAGAAATGAACAAATTTTGGTACATTGTATTAATAATTATAACCTAGATGGCAAAGTTGTAATACGCATGTGTTTTCTTTTCTCTTTATTAGGTGTTGTAGTCAATGGCCTGGTAAATATTAGCATTTCCACCATCGAGAAGCGCTATGAAATGAAGAGTTCCCTGACAGGCCTGATATCATCAAGCTATGACATATCATTTTGTTTGTTATCTTTATTTGTTTCATTCGTTGGTGAAAGAGGACACAAACCAAGATGGCTTGCATTTGCATCCTTTATGATAGGACTGGGAGCACTTGTATTTTCACTGCCAAAATTTTTTAGTGGAAGATACCAAGTGGGGTCCCTTTTTGAAGGTAAATATATATTGTGGTTTTTTTTTTATTTTTTATTTTTTTTTAACAAATCTTTTTTTTTTTTTTTTTTTAGATTTATTTATTTATGCATACAAGCACTGGGGTACAGGCCAGAGGTGTGGGGGGTGAGAGAATCCACCAGACAGAGCAGGATGCAGAACAGGCAGATGGACAGAAACACACTGCTGAGGGGAGCAGCGGGCGAGGCAGGAGAGGTCTGCTACGCCATGTGGGTCCCCTGCCCCGGCCGGCAGCAGGGATGGAACTCGTGCTGCAGTGGCTGCGGTTTGCTTCATAGTGCGTTGCTTAACCCACTGCGCCACCAGGGAGGGCCCATATATTGTGTTTTTGTTGGCTTTAATTTAAGAAGCAGTATGAAACTAGTTCACTTGTTCTATACTGCGAATCATTTGAGCAGGTAACCAGGGTGAGGGTTTACATGTCTTTCATTGCTCTTATTTTGTGTATTGTGTGAAGTAAGAGATTACTGAGACAGATTGTGTATTGTTCTTCGCTTCAGTGGTTCTCCAACTTCTTAATCCTCTGATACTCATTCCCCATGTTACAGACAGTCCTCAAAATTCAAAGACCTGTTTTCCTTTACAGGTGTTGTGACCTCATTGGTGTTCTAAGCTCTATAGTTTTTCCCTTTGTGGTTTTATTTGCTGTGCTTACAGCTCTGCTCCCTGGACATGTTTATTTCTGATCTGTGATAGAGAGAGGTGAAATTTTTAGGAGAACTGAAGCTTTGCCTAGCAATTAAAGGTAGCTCTATTTAAAAGTACTGTTTAGAGACTCAGAACTTAATGATTTATCTAATGTGCTTCTCCATTTAGATGAAGTATATTATTCAAAGGCTCAAAAAGGAAATTTGATTATTTATAATTCTATTTTTTTTCCTTAGAGAATCAATTTTAATGAGGAAACAACTCTGGTAGAACTAGAGGAATGTGCTAATTAAAGTAGACCATAACATTTTATTATCCTTCCTGGAACTTTTAATAGCAATAAAACCCATGGCTACAGAATCAGAAGCTTTCAGGGGTTAGGCAAGGGGAAAAAAGACTTATACTAAGAAAAAATAAGAATTGGGGCCTGTTGTACTATAAACATTTTTTCTTAAAAGTTAATATTCTTATATTTGTATTTATTTTGAAAGTTAATATTAAAGTTTTAACAAGTATCCAGTGTCAAGTCTCAATTATAAGAGGTCAACAAATAGGAAAATATTTTCCAAAAAGTATATACTGTGCAGCATGGTTTTAGTAGTGTACTTATTAGGTAAATGGACATCATTTGGGAAATGAAAATGGAATATACAAGCATATGTAAGAATATACAAGGATGTTTTTAAAAAAAATGGTCAGTCTGTCATTAATCAGATGAGGAGAATATGTAATTAGAGGAAAGATATTTGTGTAGATTCTGATATAGTACATTATCCAGACTTGGGAAAGCTTGAATAAGGCCACATTTCCAAAATTTCACTGGGAATAGCTTTAAGAACAAGTCACATTTTGTAGAATAGGCATAAGCAGTAGATAACATCTTTGAAATGTTAACAGTAAGGGAAAATTCTAAATTTTAGTCTGTCACATAAGAAACATAATACTGTTTCTATGGTAGCCAAAATTATTATTGTTTGTAGAACTTAACTGGTATTCTCTGTGTTGAATCTAATCTCTTACACTTCCAGTTGATTAGATGCCCTACTTGTTCTTAAGGTATGCAAACTGGTAAGAAATGTGACTTTCTAAACTAAAACTTAAACACATATTCCAGTGCAAAAGCCTGATCTGTTCTAAGTGACTTTCTTAGCTTCATCTCTTGCCATGCATAGCTTCAGTCATAGTCAATCTGAAAAACACATGTTTCCAAAAGGGAAATGACCACAAAATAAATTGTGTGTCAAGCAATCAAGCTGAGGATTGCTGAAGCTTAATCATAAACTTTCATTACATTACTGTGTACTCTAAAAGTTTTCCCCAAATTCTTATTGACTTGTCTAAATGATATTTTTAATTTATTTGAAGAAGATTATATCGAGAAATTGATGAAATCTGTAAGATTTTTACTCTAAAGCTTCATTCTTTAAGCTATAACTTGGCTGCTGCAAATGAAAGCAAAACTTTAGGTTATTCATTACTTATTCTGTGATTTATACAATGAATGTTTATTGACATGGATTATTGGTGGTACCGAAATAGTGGTGAAACAGTTTCATGTTGTCTATAGTAGGAATAAATAAATGAATGAATGAATACATACGTAAGATAATTGAAAATTAAGTTGCATGTATGAAGGGGACAAGTATATGAAATAAAAGCTTACAAAAGGAAAAATATGTGTGCAAGTGAGCCACAGGCTAGAATGATAACTGATAACTAGATAATGAGTCAGGCTTGAAAGATTTCAGGATAGAGAAAAACATGATCAAGGTTCTTGATGCAGGAAAGAACCTGGTAAGCTTCATGTTAGTTTTTATCATTATGATCAAAGCAGTGGAGAAGCAGGCATGAGATGAGCTTGGAGAGGCAGGTAGATGCCCCCATGGGATATTCAGATTTTCATTTAAGTACAGTAGGAAGTCATGAGACTTTTACACAGGGAGGGAAGTGCATAATCTTATGATTTAAAATGATCATTTTGGCTTCTGAAGCCATTTTGTTTTATGGCTTCGGAAAAACAAGAATAAATGGGAGGAAAATCACCCAAGAGACTTTTGCTATAGTCCAGGTGAGAAATAAAGGTGATGAGGACTATATTGGTAGCAGTAGAAACTTCAGAGAGTTACTGAATTTCAGTGTATTTTAAAGGAAAAAGAAGATTTTTCTAATTGATTGTGAATGATAAGTGAATACCTTGATATTTGAGCAACTGGAGCCAACATTTTTTTTAAAGATTTATTTATTTATGCATACAAGACTTGGGGAACAGGCCAGAGTTGTGGGAGGTGAGAGGATCCACCAGAGGCAGAGTGGGGAACAGAACAGGCAGATGGGCTGAAATGCACTGCTGAGGGGAGCAGCGGGTGAGACAGGAGAGGTCCTAGGGGACATATGGGTCCTCTCGCTGGCCTAGGACTTAACTCACACTTAAGTGCAGTGGATGCTTCACAGTGCAGTGCTCAACCCCTGTGCCACCAGGGAGGCCCTGGGGTCAACTTCTACTAAAATAAAATGTAGATTAGCTAGAAAAGATTGAAAATACAAATCAAGAATTCAGGTTTGGATTTAGTATGAACTGCATATTATTGATATGTTTTATATAACAAAATAGATCTTTGAACATACATGTTTACAATGTTTATATAAATGTGCAAGTAATTCATTAGTCTTCATTCCTAGAAGTGCAGATACTAGGTATGAAGGGCTTCCAAATAATAGTTTTTAAAAGAAAATATCACTCTTACTTTTATGGACTATAGCAATTACTTTTCCTTAGACAAGAAAATGCCAGGTTCTTTTATTTTTTTCCTGAAAGTTTTCTTCAACAGAAATGTCACTGCATTGTGTGTGTGTGTGTGTGTGTGTAGGTATTTACAATGTAAAATACAAAATGTAGGACTCAAACTGCATTTATATCTAAAGAAACCCAGATATTTAGAGGCAGAAGGAATATTAGAAATTGCAAATCCCTTCTTTAACAGTGGTACTGAGCCTTAGCATAAATAACTTTAAACTATTTCATAGATGGTCAAGAAAAAATGAAATACTTTGTATGTTTTTTTAACATTCTTCAAATTTTTATTACTCATAGAAAGTTTATTAACTACATCAAATACTATGATTTTTGGATGAATTGAAACCATTTCATTCCCAATATCAAATAGACAGTTATAATGGTCTGAATTTTCCTTAAAATATAACTGTCTGTTCAAGTGAAATTAGTCCACTTTTGCAAGTGTGGGAATATGTTACCAAAAATCTGAATTATTTGTCTAATTCTAAGGAGAATATAGAAAAAAAGTAAAAGGAAAACAAATAAGTTGAAAGCTTCCTGTAAATAAGATGCAAGGAATGTTCCAATCTCCTTTGGTAACAGAATCACACAAATAGCCTAATGGGCATAATATTAAGAAATCATCTTATTAATTAAAATCACGTAATTTAATTTGAAACTGACATTGAGAAATTAACATTCCCTTGTGTGTATTTTTGATGCTGTTGTTTGAGGGAAACTAAGCTTGAGATAATTTCTGTAGGAGAAGATTAAAGTAATGTAATACAGTCAGTAAGTAGATGAAAATAGAACATGAATGATGAGTAGAAATGGTGTTTAGAAGCAGTTTGAATTTTCTATTGTTTTCTAGAAAATAAGTGTGGAAGTATTTTTTAGGGGACAGCTTTTTTAGAGACACAAAGGTTAGAGATAATTAACATTGGAGGTATCAAAAACAAGTTTTGGGTTGTTATCTTAAAAAATTTAAGATAAGCAATGCATCTGAGGTCTGTTTTTTATATATGTTAACCAAAGTGTCATAAAATATTTTCAAGTAAGTCATTTGATCTCATTTTTTATATATATTAGCATAGAATGAACACTATTTTCATGTAATTTTAAATAGTTAAAAACAGTAATAAACAGTTGCTTATATAATATTTTGTTTTCATCTTAGCACTTTTTAATTTCTTTTGGATGAGTAGTTAAGCAAATAATTTTTTGAGATTGTTTGAAATTTTGAGAGGAGGACTATTATTAATTACTTTGGAATTGTAGAGAAGTTAATTACTAGATTCAATACTACTCTTTTTCCATTTGCTTCACTAAATTTATAATGATTTAAATGAGTACTTGAGGGAGAATTTTTCTCCAAAGGACTTTGGTTCTGTGTGATGGCTACTTTTAAAAGTTGCATTAGTAAAATAATTAGAGAGGTACTCAAAGTTGAACTCAATTTTGAGTTAGCATTTGGTCTTTTATCCTGCAAAAATACTAAGGTTTTCAACTACAAATTCACAACAAGATGCTTAAATTTTTGCTTGGTCTCTGAGTATCTTCCTGTCTTGATATTTCTTTTTCCTTATGGAAATAGCTTTTATTTTTCTTATTTCAGCTTTTATTGTCACTGCAAGGAATCAAGAGAAGTGATTTCTTATGTTAGAAGACATAATGATATAATAAAACAAATGATTCAAATAGACTTTTAAATGTAATACAATAAAAGAGCTAGAGGTAAGTTAAGAATCAGCAGTGCTCCAGGTGTGAAGCTATCCATTTTTATTATCAGAGGCACTCCAGTCTTTCCCAGACTTTCTAGATTATATGAATTATCCTGGATGGTTGCTGTCCCTGATTTAATCCCTTAAAGAACTTGATTCAGTGACTCTGGAATACAATTCAGGAATTTATATTTTAAAAAATTACTTGGGTTATTTTATCAATTCGGGGAATTCATGTCTTGTTTAGTTTTAATTGTACTTTCAACTGTGGGTATAAAAATGAATCTTTTTATGCCAGGATTATCATTTTAAAATAAGATTATCTTTTTAAAAAGTAGGATTTTCAAAACCATTATGGAATACTAGGTACTTAAACATTGCCAGTTTGTTGAAACTCAAATAACTGTAATTCTGAAAATAGAGGAAAGTCACAGGGAAAAATAATAGGAAAGAAGAGGTCAATGAGATATTATCACAAAATCATAGCTATAATTTGCTGATAGTTACTTAAGGACACCATGCTTCAGCGGGAGAAAACTGTAGGATTTCCCAAAGTATGACCTGCTGCACACGGTTCCTGAAAGTGCTAAGAGTAACTTAAAAAATGTGTTTTGGTGAGCACTTTGAACTGCATGTAAGATATGGTAGGTGCTCAAGAAATGTTTGTTGAGATGTCATATATGTTAGTGACTGAATAGATCCCTTTAGTAGAGGATTAGGATCTCATGCTTCATGGCAGATAAAGACAGTTTGGAAGTCTCTGTCCTTATTTTCCATAAACTTGGGCCAAAGAATAATGGGACATAACTTTCCTTTTATTTATTTATTTATTTTTTTATCACAGAACTGGAAAGAATTGTGTATCTAAGTCAAAAATTATTTGCAATAATAATCTTTTTCAGTTAGATTTGAGATCTGAAACAGTTGCAGCATGAAAAAGGAAGTTAACATGAAAAGCAAATTTAGAAAAAGTAATATAATACTTTGATATTTTAGTCTTCTTTTGGGTTTTGATTACCTGATAAAAAAATAATTACTTTCACTGGTTATTTACCATATTTATAAGGTGATGCTAAAATATCAGGATTATTTCATAGACTTAATAGTGGTTTCCCTTATTTAGCATTATGCATAAAATAAAAGGAAATATGATAGGGTATTCAAGTGTCTAGCCGGATATAACATGTGGGAGATAATGATTAAGTAATGCATTTTGTAGCTTCCTCAGAAAGGTTGGTGAAAATGTGGTTGGTGGCAAGAAATGAGGAAATTCTGTTTTCTTAGTCACTGCTTTAAAATGGTATTATTAGTCAATGTGTATTTCAGTGTATGTTTTCTCTTTTATTTGAATATTGTTATCAAATTACATTAAGGGCAAGAATATAGTAGTCTAGCAGGACCAGACAAAACTGAGTTTAAATTTTTGCTTGAATGCCATAATAGAGCTATGTGACCCTGGACAAGTTTCTACAACTCTAAATGATAATAATAACTGCTTCCTCATAGAAGCTTATGAACCTATAGTACCTAGTTGTGGTAGGTGTTCATTAAATAGTAGTATTGAATTGTAATATTCATCGATAATTATGGAACAGTTATACTAACGCAAAAATGAACTACTTTTCTTGGTTAGTTTAGCTATTGGCCATGGAATTTATAAAATATGAATTAAAATATTTTAGTAATGGTTCATATGACACATGATATTGACAGATCTTAAAACACTTTTAAAGTAACAAATTAAAAAGAGTTTTAACTAGGTATGTTTTCAGGATTATATTCTTGCACAGTATGTAACACATTCCTGCACACTCATGCCCACCCACATGCTTTTACTAACATTTATACATCTGTATTGCATTTACTCATACATTCAAATGTACATTTTCAGGAAATAAGGTTTTGGATTTAGGGATATCAATTTTTTTATGTTAGAATATATATGGGCCATTGTTTTATATTAAAAAAGACAGCTACCCTCTCACCTCCAGCGACTCTGGCCTGTACCCTGGCTCTTGTATGCATAAATAAATAAATCCTTAAAAAAAAAAAAAAGACAGCTATAGAATATTTATATTTTCAAGTTATTTCATTTTATAATCTGTTTAATTAACTTCCCTTTATTGTTTTTGTTTTTAAGTGTAGTTTTAATACAGTATTTTGTGTAGTTTGTAACCTGCAAACATTCTTACTCTTTATAGCATTCCATTTGATATTTTAAACATTTTTATAGAGTTGAATATTTATATTTAAAATGTTTTGTTTATTGTAAATTACCTCATGATAAACATCTTATGTTTATTTATTTTTAAGATTTATTTACTTATGCATACAAGCACGGGGGTACAGGCCAGAGGTGTGGGGGGGTGAGAGGATTCACCACAGAAAGCAGGGAGCAGAACAGGCAGATCAACAGAAGTACACTGCTGAGGGGAGCAGCGGGCACAGCAGGAGAGGCCTGCCACACCATGTGGGTCCCCTCCCTGGCCAAGGCAGGGATGAACTCGTGCTGCAGTGCCTGCGGTTTGCTTCATAGTGTGTTGCTTAACCCACTGCGCCACCAGGGAGGCCCACATCTTATGTTTAAAGATTTTGTTCTATTTTGGTAATTATATCATATTTAACATTTTGTAATTGATTTCTTCCACTCAGAATAATTTTCTGTAAGACTCATCAGGCCTGTATTTATTAGTTGTTCTTTGTTTTTTGTTGCTAATTAGTAAGCATTTCATGGTATCAGTGTACCATGGCTTATTTAATTATTCATACTCGGGCCTCCCTGGTGGCACAAGGGGTTAACGTGTCAGCACAGTGAAGCTATCAGCAGCCGCTGCAGCAGGAGTTCGATCCCTGGCCAGGGAGCTAACCCACATGGCACAGGAGACCTCCCGTATCTCCCATGCTGCTCCCCTCAGCCGTGTATTTCAGTCAGTCTGCTTTTTCTGTTCCCCTCTCTGTCTCTGGTGAATCCTTTCACCCCTGGCACCTCTGGCCTGTACCCTAGATCTTGTATGCATAAAAATAAATGTTTTTTAAAAATCATTTATACTAAAGTAAATGTGGTTTGACCCAGTTCACTGGCTAGTACAAATAAGCTATGGACATTTCTGTACAGATTTTTGTGTGAACATAGTTTTCATTTCTTTGGGGTAGATTCCTAGAGCAAAAACTCCTGGGTCCACATGATAATCCTATATTTAGATTTATAAGAAATTGTTAAACTCTTTTCCAGAGTGACTGTACCATTTCCTATTCCCATCAGCAGTGTTTTAGTGATCAATTTTTTCTCCATCCTTGTCAGCATTTATAACTATTATTTTTATTTCAGCCATTCTCTTAGGTTACAATGAATCTTACTGGGGTTTTAATTTGCATTGCTGTAGTGGCTAAAGATGTTGAACATTTTTGCTTTTTCTCATTTACTATGTGTTTATCCTCCTTGGCATAATGTCTGCTAGTGTCTTTTGTCTGTTTTCTAATGGATTGTTAATTGTTTGGCTGGGTTTTGAGGGTTGTTTATGTATTCTGATTACAGATCTTTGTCATATAGGTGGCTTGCAAATATTTTTATCCAATTTGTATTTTTTTTTATTTTTAGGTTTAGTTTTTTTATTTATGTATACAAGCATTGGGGTACAGGCCAGAGGTTGGGGTGGTGAAGGGATTCACCAGATACAGAGTGGGGAGCAGAATAGGCTGATCTGCTGAAATACACTGCTGAGGGGAACAGCAGATGAGACAGGAGATCTGCTGAGCTATGTGGATCACCTCCCTGGCTGGGGATCAAACTCATGCAGCAGTGGCTGGCAATAACTTGATAGCACTGAGACTTTAAGACTTATGCTACCAGGGAGGCCCTCCAATTTTTAGCTTTTATTTTTATCTTAACAGCATTTTCCACAGACCAATAAATTTTAATTTCATTTTATCAGGTTTTTTTTATGGATTATGCATTTGCTGGCAATTCCAAGAATATTTTTGCCCATTCTTAGATACCAAAGATTTTTCTCCTGTGTTTTATTTTTCTGAGATTTTTAGTTTTTCATTTAAGTTTATGATATATTTGAGTTAATTTGTATACATGTGAAGTTTAGAGTAAGTTCTTTTATTATATGTGTCTAGTTGCTCCAGTACTGTTTTATTTGGCATAGATTTTTCTGCCATTTAATGGCTTTTGTATTTTTGATAAAAATCAGATGGGCATATTTGTATAGACCTATTTTTACTATCCTGTTCTGATGATTTATGTATTTTCCCACCAATGTCAGAGTCATGATTAATGAAGTTAACTGGGAGAGAAATGATAGAAAGTGTTTACTCTTATTTGTTTGATGGAGTGTTTTATAAATGTCAGTTAGGTCCTGTTAGTATATATGGTTGTTATTCTTTATTTTTGCTCATTTTTTTGTCTAGTTGTTCTATCATTTTCTCAAAGAACGGTGTTAAAATCTTTCTATGTTTACAGGTTTATTTCCTTCTTTTAATTAATGTTTGTATGGTAAGTCTCTTTTCATCTTTTTACTTTCAATCTACTTATATCATAGTTGTTATATTTCTTATAGACAGCACATATAATTGGGTTATATTTTTGTTTATCAAGTCCATCAATATTTGTCTTTTTTTATCCATAATACATTTTTAGGTAATATGGGTATCTGTACGTTAAGATTTAAGTCAAAAATATTTTGTTTCTACTATTTTTTTTCATTTCTCTGTTTTCTGCTTCCTGCCTGTGCATTACTTGAACACTTTTTTAGAATTCCACTTTGATTTTTCTATAGTGTTTTGAAAATGTTTCTTTGGAGAGTATTTGAGTATTTGTTCTAGACACCATATTATGAATAAGTCATCATGGTCTTCCTATTATATTATTAGACTCTGGATTTTTAAAAATCTGTTTAGCTGCTTTGCCCCACTGCTCTGAATGATTTGAGGTAGAGTGAGTATTGCCTTGCTGTTACAGTTAGGTCAAGAGTCTAATTTCCTCCTTGTCCTCTGTGACACCTAAGAAGGAGACAGCTTCCTTGTTACTGTTGGTTGGTGTGACAGTTCTGAATCTCCTCTAGAACTCCATTGATAACACCTTCTCTGGGAGAAATAGAAGTGACTTGAGACTATTCCCCATGTGGCTTCCACTGACAACACCTTGAGCAGTATGACCTTGTTCCCACTAGACTGTAGTGAAAGTCCTGACATTTCATTGTGTTTCTTTTATTCCAACTGAATAGAGAGAGGAGTAGTTGCTGTGGAGCTAGAAATCCAGCTCCCCAGTAAGGTTCCCACTGGCACCAAGAGTAGAATTGTTACCTCTTCGTGGAGATGAAAGCCTTAGATCCTTTCTAGCCTTCTCTAACACCCTCGCATGGGTGTTGGCGCACAATAGTATAGTCTCTACATATAGCAGATGTGGGTGTAATTGTGGTTGAGAATCCCAGTTTTCACTATGTTGTTTAACTTGCAAGAGTGGTTTTTGCTTATATTTTTCTGCTATGCTTTGTGACCTCTTTCTTGGTTTTGTGGTTAGAAATTTTCCATCAGGGTTTTGTTGTTGGTTTTTTCCAAGTGTCTGTGCTCTTTGGCATATCTGGGTTGCTGGTTCATCTGGCTCTAAAAATGGAATATATAATAACAAAAATGAAACCCAGAGAACTTAACCATATTGCTTTTCCTTGGTTTCTTTGTCACTAGCCAACCTGTTTTCTTCTGTTTAAATTCAGATACATCTTATATTTTTTATATGTATTATGTCCAGGGTTTTAATTTTATTTAAAGGAGAAATAAGGGAAGGGAGTCCTCTGTGTTTGTTTTAGTTATAATCATGTCCCCAGCATTTGTACAACGTTTAGGGAAATATAACATCTGATAAAATAATTGTCTGTAATGAATAAGGGACATTTAACTTTACATTTGGATAGATTTGATTTCACTTTAGTAACAAATAACCCTGAGATATCAGTGGTTTAGGGCATCAGGCATATTTTTCATTCATGAGCTTTCTTTTCAAGTGCCCACACAAAATATAACATAGACTGTATCTTGGGCCATAAAACAAACCCAGATAGATTTAAAATAATTAAAGTCATGGAAATTAGGTTTTCTGGCTATAATGAAATTAAAATAAATAACACTGGTTCAGAGAAATACTGAAATCACACTAGGGAAGGTGTTAGTCTTATTCCTCGAGTAAACCCTACCTCTTCTTGGGAGTTGCTCCATAATTCTTTATTGTTTATGGATTCTTTTTTGTTATCTTTGGCTACATTTGAAGAAGGCAGAGCGTATACTCTCTGGATGCTAGAAATTGTTATTTTAGTTTTTGCTAATAGAAATTTCCAAACTAAGGGTTATTTTATTTTATTTTATTTTATTTATTTTTTTTAAGATTTATTTATTTATGCATACAATGCACTGGGGTACAGGCCAGAGGTGTGGGGGGTGAGAGGATTCACCACAGACAGAGCGGGGAGCAGAATAGGCAGATCAACGGAAGTACACTGCTGAGGGGAGCAGCAGGCACAGCAGGAGAGGTCTGCTGCACCATGTGGGTCCCCTCTCTGGCAGGCAGCAGGGATCGAACTCGTGCTGCAGTGGCTGCGGTCTGCTTCACAGTGCGTTGCTTAACCCACTGCACCACCAGGGAGGCCCACTAAGGGTTATTTTAATATTCATTCAATCATAATCTCTCTTAGAAGTGCCCGGTGGTTCACTTGGTTGTATGACTATTTCAAAAATTAAAAAAAAAAATGATGCTATGTTTTACATTGAGAAGACTGCACTGACAAAAATAGGAGTCATGGAACAAGCTGTAGGATGCAGGATGCTGCCAAAGAGCAAGAGTCTGGACTTTTCATTGAATAATCATTCAGCAACAGTTATGTGGAGAGGAGAACAAACAGAAAAGGGAGGAGTGAAACTAGAAAATGTGCTCTGTAAACTATAGTATCAGGGGTTGTGAGTCTGTCTTCTAGGCACTTCTCATCTGCTTGAGGACTTGGTATTGCAATTGAGATAAGCCTTTAGATCCTCAGGCATGATTTCAATCTTATCAAGAAGGCATTCCACTGATGAGATTCTGGGGTCCCTTGTCATACATCTGTTCAGTTGCATTAAGGTCATACCTGATGTACAGCCTTCCCAAGGTGATCAGGCTTTCTGCTCTTGATATATTTGAAAGTTACTTTGTAGGGTTGGGCCCCCATAACTGATTGACTGGGCAGTGCTGGCCTTGTATAGGACTATAGAGCCACTATAGGTAACTAAAATGGTAGCCAAACAGGCCGCTTAAGATTAGGACAGCTATGTTGATTTATAGCACTGTACCTGTTTCATTTTAGGAGTATAGAATATTGGTACTTTTATTCATATTAAAAACATTATTTTCTAGGATACATTTTTTTTGGTGCAGAATTTTGATCGCTTTAAACTGATTCTCAAATCCTAATGTAGTTTTATAATTTTACTTACTATATTGTTTCATCTGTTTATCAATCTTTTTTCCATATTAATCTGTTGTATATCCTCATGGTTTCAAAGTCATTTCAACATTTCTTCCTAATTTTATTTTTATTACTATAATAATATTTAAAACATGTTCATTGGTATTTGTGAGGTGTTAAATTTTATAATGTCAATTACCTTTGTTACTACATCATAATTTTTTTTGTGGAGTATAGGGGTCATAATTGGTTTATCTTTTAGTAGCTAAAATATGCCTGGTTTATATTAGCTACTCAGTAAATGTTTAATAAATTGAATTAACATCAGGGCTTTTTGCTATGAAATCTTATCTTGTTATAGTAACCCTTAATTTTACAAATATTCAAAAAGACCTGTATGATATATATTTTTCTGGATATTCATTTGTCATCTAAATTCTGGGAGAGAGAAACCAAATGACTATGATAACCTTCAGAGAGTGTTGACTCAATTACCAAAACAATAATTTCTGAGACTGAGGTGACATGTGTAAGTCAAAAATTTAGTGTTTCATGGGCAAAAAGCCAATCTGAATCAAATGCTAGGGTTTCCTAAACTCTTTAGCCAGTTCCCAGACCTAAATGAGTTCATAGATCCTAAGCTCATTATCGATAGGGAGACTGGATGGATCTCTTGATAAGCTATACAATATGGCCAGGACTATATGTTTTCTTTACCTAAACCCATCATGAATCCTAAAGGTAATAGGAAATATTCAGACTCAATGAATATGAGATGAATTGATTCTGGTGTTCTTGAATGTTGGTAACAGAGGTACTTAAGAGGTCCAATAATAGAGTTAACCCAGAGCTATTCTGTTGCAGAGCAGGTCAGAGATTAGCATGCTGTAGTTATTTACCAGTCTTAAAGTGTTAGCATCTACCAGGGGGCACCTAGGGGCTCCCAAAATGCTAAGAGGTACGTGCTCTAAAATAGGTCCTACCATTCTCATGATAAAAGGGCAAAGGAAGCATGTACTTAGTATGAAAGATTTTTAATAGCATTGTAAGCATAAGAAGAGAGAGAAGAAAGAATTTCAAAGAATAGTTTCTCAATGAAACTTCAAAAATTACTGATACTATCATGGGTAAATATCCAGCCAAACAACCTTGGTCTAAAGTG
This sequence comes from Galemys pyrenaicus, assembly GCA_019455555.1. Taxonomy (NCBI): domain Eukaryota; kingdom Metazoa; phylum Chordata; class Mammalia; order Eulipotyphla; family Talpidae; genus Galemys; species Galemys pyrenaicus. The sequence continues at coordinate 142,505 of JAGFMF010012262.1, read as the reverse complement.
GTGCTTCTGAAGCTAGAAAGCTTGCAGCAAATCTAAAGGCACCTTCTGGCAGGAACCACAAGGAAAGAGTTAGGCAAGTCCCAGAGAACTAGAACAGAGAAGAGACTCAGAATTCAAATATACCACATAATCCAACATGAAGTCCAGAGAGATAATGGCTGCCTTTGTCTGTTGCTAATCACCTGGAACAGCCTCTTTACATATTACTCACCCATATGTCTTTTCCCATTGTCTTTATGTTTTCTTCTTTCATGTATCTTTACAAATCCCTTTTTGTAACCTCTTCTCAGTCAAGAAGTCTGATCTGTGACTTGCTGGGAGTTGTAGTGCAAGGCTGCTGCATATAAGTGGGGGTGGGAAAAATGCTCCCCTTTTGCTTCTCCTCCTCCCTTACATGGAGATGTGTCTGAACATTAGGATCTAGATATAGGTGAGCTGGCAGAATCCCAGTATTAACTGCTTGACCTGCAGATTGACAGATGATATAGAAGAACTAAGTAGAAGGTCCTGAATAATACAGTAAACTAGAAGTAACATAGTATCCTTAAGGGAATTATAGAATTTTGTGATACTACAAAAGATTTGAAAGATACATGGGTGGTAATTCTATTTTCTGCAAATGCAGGTCAAAGTCATAGAAAATGACAATGACTGTAACATAATCAGGTGGTAATACAAATTACAACCATGGTCCTAGATTTGCTACCTTTTTAGTAGTAAATCAGCATAGCCCACAACATCTTATATGTAGCCATATCTAGCAATGTTTTTTTTCACTTCTCAGTTACAAAGATAATCAACATGGTTTACTTTTCTGTGACAGTACAAGGGTACACCATTATTATGTCAGCACTACATATATCCTCTTGCTCTTTGTCATAATATGTTCTGGAGCAGTGTTTTTCAACAGAGACCTGTTTTCCATTTCTGGAGACGTTTTGTTTATTATTCTGGAGTGAGGGCTTCTAGTGTCATCAACTGCATATAGGCTAGGGGGCTAGGGACACTGGTCAACGTCCTACACAGTGCGCAAGAAAGGTCCCTAAAACAAAGAAGTATCTGGCCTAAATGTTAATAGTGGCAAGCTTGTGAAACTATGGTCTACATGGGGGTAGCATGAACATTTTTCTACCCACAGACCATCATGCTCAGCTTCATGTTAGTAGGTTTATGCTAATTGAACTTGGTGAGTTGAGATATTTTAATGCCTTGGTAAAGCACATGTATACCTGAAGATAAAAGCCCCCAAAGTGTTAAGGGGATACTCTAACATTTAGTTTTCAGGGACCCAGTGGCTTGGGCTATGGTGCCAATCCACTGTGTACATTGCATACTGCATTTGCATAGCTCTTGGTGTACTTTGGAATTGTAGAGATGTCATCTACCTCATTTGTGTACATTACTGCAACCATTCACTGGGTAGTGCATGTGGCTTTCACATTTGAGCAGAAACTGGAACAAGATGAAATTTCAAAGTGAGTTTAGGCCATGTTTATGACATGCAGGGAGGGCATAGGGAGTTTCTGACAAGTCTCTTTAGGGAAATCACAAGGAATACCCCTATGATTTTATCATTAGAATATGCTTTCTTTTGCTGAACTATTATTGTTTATATGAAAAAACCTGGTATGTTAGACACAAAAATTATCACGAACACCTTGTGACCTGAACTATCATAGTTCACATCAAGAACTGTGCTTTATCACTGTAACAAATCATAGTCATGTGAAGTAGCATTTATTGTTAAATGAAGTGGTAGATAAGAATAGGTTTGTGCAAGCATCTCAAAACTGTGCTGCTGGTTTTTACTGCCTTGTCCTTTTCTCTTTCCAGATGGAAAAGGATTATCATTATTGGCAGACAATAATATGACTTTATTGTAAAAAACTAATGACCTTATTTTAAGGACTTCACGGAGAGTTCTCTGTGACTGGATAATAGAAGTGGACAAAGTAGAGGCCTCTCTGGTGGTGCAAAGTATTAAGCACCGCACTATGAAGCAGCCACAGCCACTACAGCGTGAGCTTGATTCCCAGCCAGGGAGGTGACCCACTTGGTGTAGCAGACCTCTCCTACCTTGCCCACTGCTCCCCTCAACAGTGTATTTCAATCTGCCTGTTTTGTTCCCTACTCTGTGTCTGGTGAATCCTCTCACCCCCCACTAACACCCCCCACCCCACACCTCTGGCCTGTATCTCAGTTCTTATATGCATAAATAAATTAATCTTTAAAAAAAAAAAAGAGGACAAAGTATAGACTAGTTTACAGATGTTTTTGCAAGGTGAGCAGGCCTCACTAAAAGTGGATAGTTTTGAATAACAGCCCCAGTCAGGCATGTCCCTAAAAAGCAATGATAAGTGGAAATCCACTTTTGATAGAAGGAGAGGAGCAGGTGGTACACAGGTGTATATTCATTTGTGGACAACACTAATAAATAAGCTGACAGAAGCTTTGAAAAAACAAACACAAATGTTGTTTACAATCTACAAGAGTTCCAGCTGAGAGATGTGTAGCATGCCTCTTGGCATGGGCCCAGATTGTAAGGATGTTTTTGTCTTTCCTTAATGTTCACTTAACTGTATCCTTTGAGGAGGGTCTCAATTTGGGAAGAAAAGATAGTCGGCCCGATGATTACCAATCTGTGTTTTTCCCCAGCCAGGATGGTGCTTGTGGAATTGTCCCACATAAAGAAATGCCTGATTTACCAACTCTCCCTGAGATCTTCTAGTCCTTAACATTCCTCAGGGCAACCATTATCCCCCAAGGCAACCAAAATATTGTCCCCTGAGATAGATATACTAGATATGAATTTGTTTTCATTGTCTGCAGTGCTTCTATTAACACCCAATATTACTTGATTTACAAAGTGCCTTGTTTGTTAAATTTTGTATAACATGCTTCTAACCAAAAAACACATTTGCAGCAAAAGAAGCATGTTTAACAAACTCCAGATTATTTATGACAGAACAGGCTTCATGGACTCTATCCACGGGGCAAGTTTGTCCCCTGGCTTCTACTTGAGGATCAGCCAATGGGAATTGGCTTGTTGGGAAGAAAGAGGATTTAGTGCTTGCCTCCCCTAGTGTGCTCCTCATCAGATTTGGTATGAAAGTTGCTATACCCCTCTGCTTATGGCCACACTCCTAGAGCATTTTCCATAGCTGCAGTTCTTGTAGGGTTTTGAGCCTACTGTTAGCGCTAACTGTTCTCTTAATTCTGCTTTTTTATAAAAATGTCTGCCTTAGAGAAAGAGTCCACATCTATAAGAAGGTTAAATTTGACATATTTATCCCTTATGTCTGTATCCTGCTGATACACTTCTCTAACTGGATAATTTAAAATAACACACAACAATTCATTGTTTGCTTTTTGAAATAAACTCTCTGAAAGTCACTTTGGATAAATTAACTTTAGAAGATATATTTTCAATTCACATTTCAGTTTACTATGAAATAATAGTTTCATTTAAATTTTGTGTAATTTATAGCCAATATTTTTATTTTAAAATATTTTCAAATCTCTTGGCATAAAATTCTACATAGAATTTTCTAATGCTTTAAGAATCCTGTATGCATTTTTGGTCATTCCTATTCATGGCATTGGTTCTATTCCTGGTATTGGATTCTGTTTTTCTTATAATGACTTTAATAACTGGTTAGGTCAGGGATTTGTATTTAAGAAAAGATAAAGATTTTGACTTCAACTTTAAGCTTTTTTTCCTTTGATATGTTCTTGTGATAGTCAGAAATCCTTATGGAAATTTTAAATACACACCCCAAATTACTTAAGTAACTGATTCTTTATTGACTCAGGAAGGTTCCGTAGAAGACCGTGTCAGCCAGGTTGGTTGTGTGGGAAGAAAGCTCTCTTAGCTTCTTGACTACTGCAGAGATAGAGTTGTCTTCAAGATCCCTTGTGCTATGTCTTCCCATCCCACTCTCTATTTTTATGAACCAATCCAAGAAGTTCCTATTGCCACCTAATTTATCCTGCCTCAGTTGCTGCAGGCTGGGGAAAGCAGGCCTTTAGAGTGCCAGCTCAGTTCCTCTACCAACAGCTACCCTTACGTATGGCCAAGAAGGGTCCTGCCCTGAGCCCTGTGCCTACCTGAAGCCACATCACAGACACTGAAACCCAAACACTTTTTTTTTTTAAAGTTTTCTAAGAAAGGTTTTTAAAAGAGTGTAACAGGATAAATGAACAGAAGATTAGAGAAAAGGGATGCAAAATGAGTTCCACTCCCTGGGCCAGAAGATACTGTTTAAACTTGGGAATAGTCAAGATTAAACAAAAGTAGCAACCCTTTTTCTTTCTTCAGGGAAATGGCTAGGAGATGGGGATGTGGATAAGGCAGAAAATTACAGTCACTCCCTGGAAATGGAAAAATAAGGCAGCCTTTGTTTGATATTAACTACCTCAGAGTAACTGATGTGAGAAATTAGGAAGATTATGTTCCTCAGAAGCCAGTGGTTTCTCAGAGACTTGGGCATGTCCTGGAAATACTGTCAAGAAAGTGTGGAGGGGAGTGTCCTCCCATCTCAGGTGGCAGACAGTGTTCCTTCCCAATCCCTGGCAGCAGGGTGGGCCTAGAGGAAAAGATAGTTTTTTTTTTTTTAGCGTGGGGGAGATCAGACTGTGGACCTCAGAGTGGGGATAAGGGTTGGCCTAAGCTTGATATTTAACTTCTTAATATTCTGGCATGTGGGCTTTCTTTGCTGTTTTACTTCAGGACATGCAAATGTTAGTGGGCAGAACTGGCCGCTGGTTTGTTCATTAAACAAAGTTCTAAGCTTTAATTTTATTGGCAACTCTCCTTGTTTATAAACAGTTTAGGCACTCCCTCTTGTGGCTTATTGTCAAATCACATGCTTTTAAATAAGTTGAAAACATTTTGTCAGTTTTTGATTTCCTGTTAGAAATTGAAGTTCCAGGTTCAGATAGTTTCCTGAGCTAACATTACCACAAAACTCAAAGAATAGTTATAGCTGTATTTTTAAAAGCTGTTTTATAGAAGATTCAATTTAGTAAATAATTTGTTACTTACAATGAACTCTCTTAAGGTCCTTGAGACATCTCTATGGGATTAATGTTGCTTTAGAGAAGTCTAATGCCAGATTAGTGTTTATTTCTCTCTATTTAAATGGCTATCTTCTTTTTCAGATTGTTCAAAGAAGCCTTACTTCATTTTGAAATCCACTAACTTTACAAAGAAGTATCTCTGAAACTCCAGCATCTTCCTGTGATGCTCTTTGCTCTTTTTAATTATAGATCAGTTTTCACTTATTTCAGGAAAATTTTCTCTAAATTTTAAGTTTGAATATATGTATTTGTTCTATCCTGGTTGATTATGTATTTGATTGAATTCCTTTGTCTGAATCTTATTTCTATAATTTTCTCACTAACCTTTTAAGTCTTTTTTTGTTCATTTAATTTTGTTTAGTATTGCTCAAGCCTTTTCTGTTTACCCTTGTAATTCTCAAAATCTCCAGTCTCTTTTTTTCCCATTATGATGTGACTTACTCCATGGTAGTTTTCTTTTAATATTTTATTTCTCTCCTGAGTTCTTTCAGTCTTTTTTTCCCTTTCTTCCCTTACTTTATCATATTTATGAGTTCTTAGAACCCGTTTCCAGCTTTTGATTTTAAGTTTTTTTTTTTCTTTTAAAGATTTATTTATTTATGCATACAAGCACTGGGGTATAGGCCAGAAGTGTGTGTGGGGTGAGAGGATTCACCACAGAGAGCAGGGAGCAGAACAGGCAGATCAACAGAAGTACACTGCTGAGGGGAGCAGCGGGCACAGCAGGAGAGGCCTGCCACACCATGTGGGTCCCCTTCCTGGCTGGCAGCAGGGATCGAACCGTGCTGCAGTGGCTGTGGTTTACCTTACAGTGTGTTGCTTAACCCACTGCGCCACCAGGGAGGCCCTGATTTTAAGTTTTTAAGAGGCAGTTGTTTTCATCACATTTTTAAAGTGTGGTAATGTGGTCATTTTTAAGTCTATATCATAGTAACATTTTTCTTGAGACTATTCTTCCATGTCATTTGTATTTCCTCTTTGGTTATTCACTTTTGAATGAGCAAATTATTCTTGGGCAGCTTTTTGTAAGGTATTTGTATTTATATTTGTTGCTGCATTATATTAGCAACTTAATGACTTGAAATGCCACCATATATATTAGCCAAACGGAGTCCAGAGTTAGGCACAGCTCAGCTGGATCATCTTCAGAGTCTCAAACTTGGGTTTGTGGCTGGTTGCATTCTCATTTGAGATACTAGAGAAGAATCCTTTCCCCCAGATGATGAAATTGTTGGAAATAGCTGTTTCTTGGAAGTGTCAACAGTGATGTGCATTTCACTCTTGATTGTCAGTGGAGGCTGCTTGAAGCTTTAGAAGAGTCCATATTCCTTGACATACAGTCTTTTCCATTTTCAAAAGCAAAAATGACTCATAGAATCCTTCTTCTTCACTTTAGATTTCTTTGTCTTCTACTGCTGCTCCTAGCCAGAGAAAACCTATGCTCGCAAAGGAGTCATGTGTTTAGATTAATCACAACCAAATAGTCTGACTAATTCAAACTCAACTGGTTAAGAACCTTCAATTACTTGGCAGAATTCTTTTGCAATTATAACTAATCAAAGGTTTGTGTTACCATCATGTTCCCAGGTTAATGGAATTTGTGATTTTTAAGTTGTACGCATCATGTTTGGTCTATATCCAGGGTTCCGCATTCATTTTGCCCAAACTTTGACATTTTCCACAAATGTAGAGAGTGATCAGGGTTTTGTAATGTTAATAAGGTGATCCCTTGAAGTTGGGGACTAGTCATCCATGAACCCTGGAGCCAACTTGTGTTCAGAGGGATGAATTTTCTGGACCCCACCCCACAACCCCCACTTCTAGGAGAGTCAAGGGGCTGGAGATGTAGCTCAGTAGTGGTAGCCAATGATCTCATCAATGGTGCCTGTATTAAATAAGATAAATTCACATTAATTAATTAAAGATCTAATTGACTTTGTTGAACAATTTACAAATCAGACAGCATCCTTTCCAGCAAATAGGAAGGGCTCCTAAGGGCTACACAATGAAAAAGATTTTTAAAGGCAAGACAATCATAAACAGAAAGAATATTTCAGGCTTAGGTAATTTACCTATGGGGAATAATAAACGTCAGTATGGTATGGCAGATTAACTGGTCTTTAGGGGAATGGAAGGTGTAGGGTGACTGAAAAGTAATCAGGCTTTTCCGCCGTCCCGCCATTGGTGCCCATGATAGACACCTGCGGTCCTGCACATATGCCTAATGGTAGGCACCCTAAGTAGGGTGTGGGCATGTGCAAGTGGGTGCACCTGGGCTGAGACACGGGTTATATAAGGGCGGTGTCATGCGGAGGCCAGCAGAGAGAGGAGAAGAGAAGAGAAGAGAGCAGAGAGAGAAGAAAGGGAAAGAGATGTAGAAGCAGAGAAAGCAGAGGCCAGAGAGCCCAGAGAGTGAGATTCACCAGGGGGTAGGAGGACTTCAAGCCTGGTGGCCCCTGGCCCCCCTGCCTGCCCTGTACCTGGTTGCCTCTGATGTAAAGATCAATAAAAGCCTGAAAAAGCCCCTGAGGGCTCCAGGACTCCTAGAGAATCTGCTCTGTGCCTTGCTGGCACTACGAAAGGATAAATATATATATACCTCATGGGTGCTGCTAAAAAAAGAAACAGTAGGCTTAAAATGGAGTCACCCTTACCACCTTCAAGTCTCCAGACCAAGATTTAAGTTTTTAACTTAATTTCAGCTTCAGCTCTTCCCAGGAATGTAATCTTAACCAGTTCCTATCAAAGGGCAGGTAATCTACATAATAAAAATACCCCACCCTTGCATTTTTCTAAGGGAGGGTAATCTTACCTGAAGCAATTAATGAATGTGGGCAACATTCCATCTAGCAGGAAGAAAAGATCAATTAAAAAAAAAGAGGTTTTCACAGTCAAAAAGAGGGTGAGACAAGGTAAAAAAAAAAAAAAAAAAGACTATTTCAAGTCATTTTAGGAGAATGCCAAGGAATCTTATGTAACTTATCACACTAATGATAACCATAAAATTTCAGATCCTTTTATTTCAAATTCCATTTTGAGGAGAGGCTGAAAATGCAATTAGTTTTGTAGGACTTAGCATAAAAGATTCCATTTGAGACCTATTCTTTTATTTGACCAACTTCTATTCAAAGAAATTTCATTTTTTAGCAGTTCATCCAAAACTTTGTAGACTGGTTCTTTAAGGCTACCTTGCTGGGGGGAGGGTGTAGCTGCACTTAGATTAGATGTTAAGTCTTGATGTTAACACTTAACGGCTGCCATTTTGGGCCTGTTTTTTCCCTTTTTAACACCTATGTAATAAGGCCTCTATTAAAAATCAAAAAGATAGGGTTCAGAGAGCCTCCAGTTTGCTGAACACATGGAGATTTAGGGAGAATAGTGAGCTTGTAGAAAGCATGGACACTCTCGACTTTCTTACCCTAAAACGGCTTCCTTCTGATTATTCCCAAATTATATCCTTTGAGGTATATTGGTGATACAGTGAATAAAACAGGTTTCTTGAGTTATGTGTGTCACTCTACCTCAACAGTCAAATCTGAGGAGGGGTTCTGAAGTGTTAAAATGATCCTCCCTGGCACCACTTGCTTTAGTTTTGTTTATATCAATTTACTGTTTATTTTGATTCTTAAGATGTTTTTTAGTTTTGTTCTTTATTTTTAGAATTTTGACATGGTACTATCTTGTGCATTTTCTTCATTGATATATATTATTATATAGTTTAAATATTAAAGTAAGTGATTGGGAAATAATAAAGGTTATGCTAGACAAGTATAATTTCTTAGATATTTAAATTATTAGCAAAATTTTTATAAATTCACTATTATTTTCCCCTACAGACACATGCTTAACAACAAGGAATAGTACCAGCTGTGCTTCTTCAAGTTCCTCACTTTCTAACTACTTGTATGTCTTCATCTTGGGGCAGTTGTTGTTAGGAACAGGAGGAACGCCTCTCTATACCCTGGGAACAGCCTTTCTTGATGATTCTGTACCTACACACAAATCTTCTCTTTACATAGGTAAGTTTATTGTATAATATCTCATTCTTACTTCTTCTTACAGCTTATTTAATCTGTAAGAATAACATACATTTATTAAGATGTTAATGTTTCCTCTAGATAAATGCAATATTGCTTTTTATTATTTACTGATATTATATGGCTGGAGGTGAATGTGGTTATGGGTTTTTTTGACATCCTGCTTGATTTCCTGTTCTGAGCATGCCAGCCTTCCTGGAGGAATCATTGAAGCAATATGTTGTGGAGAGTGCTTGAATCTAGGCTAATTTGCACAGGGTGTGGAGATTGAGCTCTGCCATTCTGTATGATGTATTGCATCATATGTGGACGTGATTAGAGTCAACAAAAGAAACCACAAGACATATTATCTAGAAACTGTCATTTTCCATTTCCGACTAACCCTTTTTGTTTTGAACTTTTTTCATTGTCACCTAGTTGTTGGTGTAGTGTAAGTTATTTTTAAATTTCTTCCCTGATGTTCCTGTAAAGTAAAACTGACTAGACTATTAATGTGAATTTATTTGCATGAGTTATCATTTTATCAGTCTATTATTCTAATGTAAGGGATTGTTTAGTTAGTTTGAAATACAGTAACAGGATAATATAGACTGGTTGATATATAAACAATAGAAATATACTACTGTAACAGGGTAGTCCCCAGGAATAGGGGAGGTTTCAGAACCTCACAGCTTGAAGACATCCAAGGTCAGGGTACCCACAGAATCATTGTGTGGTGAGGGCTCATTTTCTCATTCATAGACTTTTTATTTTGCTGTGCCCTCACTTGGAAAGACAAAATGAGAGAGTTCTGGAGGCCTTTTCTTCTAAGGGTTTTAATCCTATTTATTAGGACTCCACTCTCACAACCTAATAATGTTTCTGAGACCCTACCTCCAAATGCCATCATATTGGGGATTAGATTTCAATATATGAATCTGGGACAAAAACATTCAGTTTGTACCAAGAATCTGTTGCCATAGTTAGTGAAAGTCAAGTGCATTTATGTAGGCTGATCTGGAAACCACTATACTTGTACCTGTTTTCTTTACTGTTTTGCACCAGAATTTATATGTTCTCTCTGGTTCTGACACTCTCTTTCTACAAGTTCAGGCTGATCTGTACAACTTTTACATTTACAGTATCTAATTAAACAGTGTTTTTCTTTTGATCAACTAAATAACTATGCTTTTCACTCTTCTAGTCAACAGACTTCCTTCCTGGTCCTCTTCTGATCAATACTTCTCATAATACAGTTTTGATCTTTATGTTTTAATAACATACATAATTAAGTTTTACAAAAGCCATTTAAATACAGTGAATGGGGTGAAGGCCCACAAAAGCCTCCCAGATTGAATAATTTTCTAAGATTCATTGGGCTCAGCATGTAATCATGCACATGACTGTGATTTATTACAGCAAAAGAGTAAAAGCAAAATCAGCAAAGGGAAAAGGCAAGTAAGCAAGGGGAAACGGTACAGACAAAACCAAGTACACAATTCCAGGAGTCCCTTCCCGCTTGGTGGAGCTGTGGACATCACAACTAATTCCTCCAGTAGTGAGTTGTGACAGAATGTGTGAAGTGTTTTCTACCATTTAAGTTAATTAGTTCATCAGTGATTCATTGCTAAAGGATTTATTGGAACTCTACCTTACATGTATCAAAATTCTAGGCATCTAGAAGTAATACCAGTATTCAAGAATATACCATACTGGTTGTGCAAACATTTTGGGCACATTAATCCAACCTTACTGGTTAGGGAATGGTAGCATCCCTGTACATAGTTAAGATGCCAGATGCCAACTAAGAGCCTCTGAAGCAAGACTTTCTTAATATTGGACGCCAGACCTGCAATATTAACATTTCTCTATGCTGAATGATCATTTTTGAAAGTACAGAAAAAGAACAAAAGAGGGAAACTTACTTAATTTGATGACTTTAATTTTTTCTGCTAAGGAAAGTATGTACTCTTAATTATAGCATCTTATAACTTTTTTCCATTTTTGAGTCTTACTGTTTTTCATTGGATAATTGGGTTTTATTGAAAGAAATTCTTCTATACATACAGTTTTTATATTTAAGCCTTTTCCCATTTTTGATATCCTTCATTATTTCTTTTAAAATAGTATATTATTATTGGTAGCAAACATTACTCTATGTGAAACACAATCTATGTATAGCAAGGCAAAATGAAAGCAGTCAAAATATTTTGTGTGTGAGAATGAAGGAAAGAAGTGAGCAGTCTTTTCCATGCCATTCACCCTGTTTATGGTTTATTTTGATTTCATTGTGCTAACAATCTTTGTTTTTTAAATTCATTTAATGTTTGTTTCATTCTTTCATCTTAGTATGTGTTTCCAACTACTCTCTATTTCTTTCTATTTTTTCCTTCCCTTTTGATGTTTACACACTCTAATAACTTCCTATTTGTATAATGGTACACCTTAATTTTATGAAATCCTAATGCTGATACTTTTTAAAAATTTATTTATGCATACAAGAGCTGGGGTACAGGTCAGAGTAGCAGGAGGTGAGAGGATTCACCAGAGATGGAGTGGAGAGCAGAACAGGCAGATGGACTGAAATACACTGCTGAGGGGTGCAGCAGGTGAGGCAGAAGAGATCCGCTGCGACTTGTGGGTCCCCTCCCTTGCCTGGGGATTGAACTGGAGCGTCTGTGCTGCGGATGCTTCACAGTGCGGTGCTCAACCCGCTGTGCAACCCAGGGAGGACTTTAATGTTGATACCTTCAGTATATTATTATCAGAGGTCTTAAAACAGTTGAACTTCAGATTTATTCTACTCTCAACATCAATTATTTCTGTGTACTTTATTTTTTTTTAAAGAAGAGACAGTTTATTTTTTTTTTTATTTTAAAGATTTATGTATTTATGCATACAAGAGCTGGGGTACAGGCCAGAGGAGCGGGAGGTGAGAGAATTCATTAGAGAGTGGGCAGCAGAACAGACAGATCGACCGAAACACACTGCTGAGGGGAGCAGCGGCCGAGGCAGGAGAGGTCTGCTGTGCCATGTGGGTCCCCTCCCTGGCAGGGGATCCAACTCACGGTGCTGTTCAGCGGATGCTTCACAGTGCTGCACCACCAGGGAGGCCCTATTTCTGTGTACTTTAATCTCTTAAATGTTTACATTCTTTAAATTATTACTTAAAAATAACTTAAAAATATTTATCCTTATTTACCAATGTGTTTACCTTTTTTTATTGCACTTTACTCTGCACCTAAGAGCTTCAATTTGGGATCATTTAACTAAAATAGTCAAGTTAATTTACTGGAGAGTCAACTTGTAATAAATTCTTTACTCTTTCTAAATTTTTTTAATCTAAAATTATTTTTTTACCCTTGATGAATATTTTAATTTTCTTTCTGTTCTTTAAAAAGTCTTTCCACTCCCTTCAAAATTACATTTTTTTCACTTTGTGTTTAATCTTTATCAGTTTTATTATTATGATATATGTCTAGGTACAAAATTACTTTTATTAAGCCTATTTGGATTTATGTAAATAATGAATATATTACTTAATGTTCTTTTTGGTGTTGTGATATTTTCTGTTTTTATTTATTTAAACAAAACTTCTGACCCATATCCTCTCCAATCACATATATATATGCTAGACTTTTTAAAATATAGCCTTTGTTTCTTTCTTATTCACTTTTCTGTATTTTCTTTCTGTGTTTCTTTATAAATATTTACTGATTTAATAATGTATTTTTCAGGTTAATATTACTCCATGCTCATCTGAGTAATCTAATGTGGTTCTCCTTCATATAAATATTTACATGTATATTTTAACCTCCTCTATGTATCTTTTATTAATTTCCCAATCTCTAACATACTTGAGAACACTGCAATCTGGGATGATGCTTGTCTAATTTCAGGGGTTGAATTTATTTGGAGCTATGCTGTCCTTAACTCTATACAAAAGTTATTTTCTAACTCATCCTTGTTTATAGAGTGTAGCCTCCTAGATGCCAAGTTAAAATGTGGGGCCTGAGAAGATGAGCTCCCATATTAGGGTACTGACTGGAATTTGAATTTTCTTACTTCTTAGAGATTAGTCAAGTACTGCTAACCCTCTTGATGCTTCTTATATAGTCATTATTTGAATATTCCTGTGAAAAAAAGATCAATCCCAAATTATGAGATCTCTCTTTCCCAGAATCTTGATGCAGTGATCCTTCCCTGATTTCATTATTTAATTTTTTTTTTACTTTAAACAGATTTTTAAAAAATGTTAATTTTAAAAATTGTTGTAATAGTAAATTTGGTAGGAAATACAACTATACCATGGCCAAATTTTGGTCATATGAAATATATTGTTTCTTCTTTCTTGATATATTTCTTTTCTAAATATATTTATGAATATAAAAAATCAGTCTTTATTGGTAAGTATGGAATAATTGCTGAACATAAGAAAAAGCAGGTGATTTTAACAGTGCTACTCAGTGTGTGTTCCTATATGAAGATAAGTGAGTAATTAGAAATAAACTTTTAGAAACTACTAAGCAGTTTTATAATATAACAAACTTAAAGGTATCTTTACAAACACATCAGTTTAAACCCAATTTAAAATTATTTAAATAATAAAAAAGAAAGTCTGTCACCAAAAATAATTTGAGAATAACTTATTTCTAGCATTATTAATCATGCATTTTTTCTAAGTTGTGTTAAGAGTACTTTTATTTATTTTATTTTTTTTTAAATTGAGGTAACATTTTTCAATATTGTATATGATTAGTCATATACTTTTATGCACAGCACTTTTTGAGCATGAATCCTTTACATATATGTACTTAAATATTTATAAATTATGTACTTAAACTTTTTACTAATATATTTTTTATGTTTTAAAATACCTTTATAGTATAAATTAAGGTAGTTGACAGATAAGTAAAAATTCTTAATGCTTACGGACCATCTTTTATGACCTTTACTTTGTAGATTTGTTTTAGTACTGAAGTTATTTTTGCTCGTGAAAAATGCTTAACTTTGACTTTGGTATATTGTACTTTCATATAGAGGTAGAAAGTCAGCAACTAATAAAGAGTATCCAAAATGTGGCACTACACTAGTATTCTGATATATGCAATTTTTTATAAGAATGAAATATGGCAAAACTTTAAATATCTGAGAGAACTAGGTCAGGTTAATTCTGCTGCACATGAGAAATTCACTAAGAACGGTGGTTTACATTAATGACTTACTTTTTAAAAACACATCAGTGACCAGATCTAGGTTCTAAAATCAGCTGCTGTAGTACAAAATAAAGAATGTTTTTGGAGTGTGTACAAAGTAGAAGAATTTTTTACTTAAGCCCTTTTCTCCCATAAGACTTGTAATCAATAATTATCACTTTCCATAAAGAATAATGGTAGATAACTATGGTGGATACCACCAGGTAATATAACTTCATTGATTTATAATAATTATATTTATTGCAGTTATCAACGTTGACTAAGAATTTTTATAATGAATATATATTTTAAGCTTGTCTTTGCAAGTGATGCCAAATGGTATTTTGTTAGTCAAAATATATGAAATTTTTAAAAAAGGTTTTATTTATGATACAGTCCATAGGCTTTACTGGTGGGGGTTGGGGGGATGGCGAAGAGGATTCACCGGAGATAGAGTGGGGAGCAGAACAGGCAGATCTACTGAAGTACACTGCTGTGGGGAGGTGGGCAAGGCAGGAGAGGTCTGCTATGCCATGTGGGTCACCTCCCTGGCCAGGGATTGAACTCGTGCTGTAGTAGCTGTGGAAACCCCACAGTACGGCACTCAACCCCTTCCGCCACCAGGGAGGCCCAAAATATGTGTAAATTTAATGTAATTCTTATTTTGATTTTTCTGCAGTGAAATACTTGCCTTTATTACTACTAGATCTTTAAAGGAAAGTTGTACAGAAGACCATTTTAAATATCTTTGTTCTTTTTTAGGAGTTGGCTATGCTATGTCAATATTGGGCCCTGCTATTGGTTATGTTTTGGGAGGACAACTGCTAACCATGTATATCGATGTTGGTTTTGGACAAAGGCAAGGACATACCTATTTTTCTTTTATTTAAATTAGTTTATTTTAATGTTGTTTAGGACACAGGACACTTTCCTCATTATTTCTTCAGTAGAGTATGATGAGTTTTTTAGGAAACAATTGAACAGGCACAGTTTTTATGTGTTTTGGCTGCATGTCTTCATAAATTAATGCCATACCAGTTTTTAGTATAATGCATTTATTATAATGCATGCATTATATTATAATGCACTTAGTTATATACTAAATGCATGCAATTAGAATGCATTTAGTATAATGTATGCATTCACAAATAAGGATATTTGTCATCTGGTGAAATTTTTAAAAATACATATTGAACTTTATTCATTCTTTAAACAGAAGAATTTCACCAACTTGTTTATATTTTCAGTAGATTTAATTGAAGGTAGATTACTTGAAGAGCCTGTGATTCTTAAACTAAGTTCGGTAGTAGCTCTGTTACAGAGGTCACAGTGTTGCTTTTTTTTTTTAATAACTATAACAGTGGAGGATAATAAATAGATGTTTATTTATCTCAAACTGTGTTCTGTACAAGGTATATTTTGTGTGTTGCTTTACTTTGGATGTCATTTTACTTAAATGTTTTAATAACGTTAAAAGGTAGTTGATAGATAAAGCTTTGTTAGTGGACGTGGCATGAATTAAAGCAGGTCTTTTTTCACTCTTAACTGCTGGGCTTCCATCCTTTTCCTCACCAAGTTAATGACTTGGTGAGGCCATATTTTGCTTCTGAGAATCATAACTGTACATTCATTTGCATGACGGAGCAATGTATAAGAAAATCACGGTCATGGATAGGTGATTTTTTTTTTTTCTTTGAGTTGTTAGTCTGAGATGATCTTTCCGACTATATAGGAAGGTGTGTAGGGGAAAATCATGAAACAGAGAGCTGGGTTTTGAAGAAATGACATTTGTTTTAATTTCAGAGGAGAATTTACCTGGTAAATGTTTTGGGGACATGAATTGTACGAGAGTATTGTATTTTGGAAGAGTTCTATTATAAACATACGAGAATCATTATAAAACACTGCTAATAAATCACTTTAAGAGGAATTATACATTTAAATGAATGCTTTATCTGTGATTTGCTCTGAGATGAATTTAATATAGTAGAAAAGAAAGACTCAGTTGAAGTTAAAGTTTCAGAAGTCCTGTGTGTGCTTTTAAATACTAAAATACATATATTTACTGTTAAATATTTAAAATATTTATGTCATATTTGCCTTACTGAAGGATTTTCAAACCATTATTCTTATAGCTCTCAGTTATACCTGCTCTCATCACAATGACTTCATTTAAAATTGTGGCTATTATAACAGTATCCTCCTATATAATCACTTGAATTATAAAGCACATAATTATCATAATGGAGTTTTAATTAATAAGATAAAGTTGACTTTTACCTCTCATTTTTCTATTATATAGAATTGATATCACTGAAGATGACCCTCGATGGCTGGGGGCATGGTGGATTGGATTTCTTTTAGTTTGGATCTTTGCTTGGTCTTTGATACTACCATTTTCTTGCTTTCCGAAACACTTACCAGGTAAATATGTTTTCTTTAAAACCAGTAATTTTTATTTCAAGTCTAAGCCAAATGTTGCTTTCTATATGATAGATAAGATATATATGATAAATAAGATAAATATATGATATGATAAATTTCTATATGATAAATAAGAACCCTAGAGATTTTGTTTGTTTTATAGAAGCTCAGTTGTCTGTCAGTGCAAACTTTTGAATACTGCCTTTACTTTAGGAAATATTGAATAGCAATCTTAATATTTCTGGTTTTGTTTATTTCTAATTAATCAGTAAAACTGGACATGCCCCCTTACTAAGTTTACTTTCTTTATATTGTCTGAAATCTTACTCTGTGTACATGAGAGACACAATCTTTCAAATTATTAGTTATTGATTTTAATTATTTGTTCATGAAAGTACAAGGCATTTTTAATTGTCATCAGTTGTGTCATAACATACTCATTTTTCACCATATTTCAGTATAACATAGTCTATCCAAAAAGAAGAGATTGACAAAAAGGAATGAATATTGCTTTCTCTAAGATTTTACTTTTATGTAGTCATTGTCATTCAAAACATACATGTAGAAATTTTTGCTAGGTTGAAGATAGTTTCTTTTGTTATAAGTAACAGGATAGATGATTATTTTTTGCAAATGGGCAAAAAAAATGATAGAGTAAAAGAGAATTCATTGATTTCATTCTGACCTGGGCCATTTAGCTTATTTCATATATCGACTGTTTTCTCGTATTTATTCATGGTATTATCAAAAATCAAAGAGACATTAATAGGTGGTAGATTTTATTTCACCTACAAAGCAATTTAAAGAGAATGAAAGAAAAAAAAGCTTCAAACACACTGTAATATATAAAGAATGAAAAAGTCATTTGAAAGGAAGGGAAAAAATGAGAGGTTTTATATGAAGATAATATGTGTTTGGAGCCAAATTTTCTTAATTTCTAGACTGGTTGGATTTCCTTGGTACTAATTCCTAGAACAGCCAGATTATAAACTTAGGTATTTGTATAATTTTGCTGACAAAGTGTGGACCTGTCTTCTAGCATTATCAAATTTATATATTTATAGAAGTGTGTGCCAAAAAAAAAAAAAAAGGTAGGTAAGCATTTTTAAAAGCAAAGAATGAAGTGATAGAGAAAGAAAATTTACTGTTTTTTAGGTACAGCAGAAATTCAAGCTGGAAAAACTTCCCAGACTCATCAGGTTAAGAATTGTTCCTTACAACATAAAGATGAGAATTTTGGGAAAAGTTTCAAAGATTTTCCAGCTGCTCTAAAGGTAAAATAGCATTGTTCATACATATTCACATGTATACACATACCACACAGTATATATGAGATATATGTACACATTACTATATACATAAATAAACAAGTATATATCACATAGATACACACATTGCTTATTTAGGATATTTCCAGTATTTATAAAAAACTCTTGGATGAAAACAATTACAGAGCAGATGACTGAAAGAGCATGAGTTATTTTATTGGCAATGTCAATATTTAGTGATTTCTCAAGAACAGAATAGCCTGTTAATTCATGTCATTTCCCTTTGTAGTGGACCAATTGATTACGACTAAATTGTAAATACATATTTGAGAATGCCAAACCAACATTATTCCCTTATGCAAGAGGTTGTAGTGGGCCTCCCCGGTGGCACAGCAGGTTGAGCGCAGCACTGTGAGGCATCCACAGCACAGCAGCACAAATTCAATCTACAGCTGGGGCTAGGGAGGGAGAACCATATGGTACAGCAGGCCTCTCTGCCTCACCCACTGCTCCCCAGCAGTGTATTTCAGTTGATCTGCCTGTTCTGTTCCCCACTCTGTCTCTGGTGAGTCTTCTCACCTCCCAAGACTCTGGCCTGTATCCCAGCTCTTGTATGCATAAATAAATAAATCTTTAAAAAAAAAAAGAAAGAAAGAAAGAGGTGGAAGTTAATAGTTACATGGTTTGTAGTTGAGGTTAAAGAAACAAAAGTATTATGGTTTATTCTGTTGTAGTCTGCAGAAAGCATTCTATTTAGGATCATGAAACTATGAAACTTTGTACATAAGGAAGTTTATAATTTTACCTTTTCAGGATCTAAAATTATTTGTTTTTTATTATTCATTTTTCTCTTCAAATGACAGCCTTGATAGATTTTAAGTCTTGTACTTTGTACATAAGGAAGTTTATAATTTTACCTTTTCAGGATCTAAAATTATTTGTTTTTTATTATTCATTTTTCTCTTCAAATGACAGCCTTGATATGTTTTAAGTCTTGTCTTACCTTTCAACTCAGCCTCCTCTTCCACTTTATATGTACATTCTTGTGTTTTGCTATGATTGTTTACAAATTAAAATTTCTTACCACTATGTTCTTTTCTATTAGTTCTGTTCTTTTTCATATATTTCTATTTATTTTACTTTGCAAATTATTATAAAACACCATGTCATTGCTCATTTTTAAATTGTTTTCATTTTACCATTATGGCCTTATGCCTTAAGATGTTTTTTCAAATTCAGGTCTCTATGGAGACAACATTTCTGTCTGGTATTCCTTAGATGGGAGATAGTCAGAATATACTTAAATGTCTGAGTATTCTAGTTAGACAGATATTTTAAGATCATACTCATTTTATTCCAATAGTTTATGGATGTTGGCTTGCTCTTTCTATTTGTACGTTTTGCAGGAGAGATCCCATGTTTCTCCATGTGTTTCTTAGTCATTCTTTTCATCTGCAAATTTGTAATTTTTTTTTAATTTATCTTGGAGTTCAGAAAACTTATTAGGTTATGCCTAAATGTGTGTTTTTTCATTAAAACTTTCTTGGAATTCATTAGCTTTTTCAATATGAAGACTTAAAATCTTTGCTACTAATATGATTATTATTTAATTACTATATATCGTCATTCGGGTAGCTTTTCTCTTCTTGTCACTATTGTTATTCTTGTGTTAGATCATCTGACTGTGACTTCTAAATATTTTATCTTGTCCATCTGTGACATCTGTGTGGAGATATGGTTATGTGCATGTGAGTGTATATGGGTTTTGCTCAGTTTTTTTTTTTACATCTTATATTCTGTAATTGTAATTTGGTTTTCACATTATGGTTGAATATATTGAAATAGTGAATTTCTACATTACCTTCTGACAGATTAATAAGATACTGAGAAGTCCAGCAATATAGACAACTACTTAAAGTTATCTGACTGTTTACCTAAGGTTCTCAACTACTGTGTCTTTTACCCATAAAACAGTACTACAAGTTTGATTCTTAGAGCCATTCTCATCTGTGCTTCATTTACTGGACATAAGAATTCAAAACAATAAAAATATAAAATAAGGGGTAGACTTAGTGTACGGATATTTGCAGTAAGACAGGAGGGGAACATTTCCAACTGGGCTTTTATCTCATTTTCCTGCCTTTATGTATGATAAAGGTATAGTCACCATATTGATAAATCATCTGCCAATTTTCTAGGTGCTCCGCATATAAATTTTTAAAATATTTTATATATTTTCTATATTATACATTTATATACATGTAAAGCTATTCTTTATGCTATTTTGCCAGAGGATATGCTGCAATTTTCCAGGTAATTATGTTATTTTCATGCCATTTTACCATGCTCCCATTCTCATTTTGGAGTATAATGATAGCTATTCATTAGGTAAACTCTTTTTTTTCCCTCTAGAATTTGTTGAGGAATACTGTTTTTATATGTTTAGTTCTGTCTACTTCTTCAGAAGCCTTAGTTACTACTGGATTTGCTACATTTTTACCCAAATTTATAGAAAATCAGTTTGGATTATCATCCAGCTTTGCAGCTACCCTGGGAGGTAAAACATTTTCTTTGTTATCACAATCTTAATATTTTGTTTATTACAGTAGTATATGATTTTAAATAGTTGAGTACTTGAAATTTAAATTTTATACTGACTTTCTGACATTGGACAATCTATTGTATGTAAAGGATATAAAAATTGTATAAAGGATATATAGTTAAGGAAAATATTAATCCTAATCAAATCATGAATTGTATTAAATACTTAATGTTATGTCACTTATTCATATGTTTCAAAATCACATGAATACTTTCATATATTAAAACTATGTTGGTACTTTTTTTATGTTTTCCAATTTTTGTGTGGATTATTGAGTATGTTTGTATATTTTCTCACTGTTGCTTCTTTCTCATTAGGAGCTGTTTTAATTCCTGGAGCTGCTCTTGGTCAGATTTTAGGTGGTGTCCTTGTTTCAAAATTCAAAATGACCTGTAAAAACACAATGAAATTTGCTTTGCTTACGTCTTTAGTTGCACTTGTGCTCAGTTTTGTATTTCTTTATGCTCACTGTGAAAATGAGCCATTTGCTGGTGTTTTCGAATCATACAATGGGTAAATATATTTTAGTTCTTTTTGATATTAATATTAAAGTGATAAACACTTTATATTAACAAGTGTAAGTTTTCTTAATTGGTGTAAAGTTAAATTTTTTTAATTAGTATGCTTTGTCCAATGTAGGGCTTTTGTTTGTTTAAATATCAATAGTTAATATTTCATTAAGAGTTGGGTGTTTGTGCATAGAGCATTTAAGGGAGGGACTTCTATACCTAGTATTATGCTTTATTCAGGAACACAAAAATTAGTGCAACAGAATCTTTTCCCTTCCATGGTTAACATCCTAGGGAGACTTTCATAGTTCCTGGTGATATAAATTTTTTAATGTAGATGACTCCTTATGGTGAAATCCTATTTGTTACTAAGTGAGTTGAAAATGGGTTAGCAGAGAAATTAGAATGAAGCTAATCCTAGGTGATCCTAGTCCTTGTTGTATGTACCTATACCTGGTTTGACCACATAACTTACTTTGCCTTGTTTATTTTGCTTGAAATCCTAAGCCTTCAGTAGAGGATTAGGTAGGAGGGTAATGCAGTATATTTTATAACCACAACAGTACTTTCCTTCACTACTTGCATTTGAGACCTTTGAGGGAATTATTTTCCAGGTCAAAAACTAAAAATTTTATACACATCACATCCATATAACCTTAAAAAATGTACTTTGTTTGGAAAAGTTTGACAACAATTATGATTTGTGGTTCTTAACATTCATTTGATACTAAGTATACTAAAGCAGTATTTAATTCAGCTCCATTACATTTATGCAACATTTGTTGTCTGCTATTACTGGAAGATTTTTTTAAAGATTTATTTATTTATGTATACAAGAACTGGGGTACAGGCCAGAGATGCGGGGGTGGTGTGAGGATTCACCAGAGATAGAGTGGGGAGCAGAACAGGCAGATTGACTGAAACACACTGCTAAGGGAGCAGCGGGCACAGCAGGAGAGGTCTGCTGCACCATGTGGGTCCCCTCTCTGGCCCGCAGCAGGGATCAAACTGTTGCTGCAGTAGCTACAGTTTGTTTCATAGTGTGTTGCCTAAGCCACTGAGCCACCAGGGAGGCCCCAACTGGAAGATTTTGATGGCAAAATCCTTTCATTAAAGGAGTCTACAGTGTAACATGAGGGGTTGGGAAACAAAACAGTGAAAAAAGTACTAGGTGGTAAGAGTTAGACAAAGTTTAAGGAATTCGAAAGAAGGAGAAACTTTCCATTTCTTTTAATTAGATTTCAGTGAAGATTTTATGGGAAAATAGAGAAATGGGGACTAACTACCCTTTAAGGATAAAATGATTTTAGAGAAATAAAGACTTGGAAAGAGGGAAAAGCAGAGGGGATATGTTAAGCCAAGACATACATTCTAGAAAGTGAAAATTAGGCTCAGGACTGTTTTGAATGGGACATAGGTCATATATCTGGAAATAAGTAGAAAAATAAATGGAAATGTTGAAAGGTAGTTAGAAGTTACGCAAACTTGACTTCTAAACCTATAAACTACACCCTATCCCTTGGAGCCACCTTTTTTGTATGTTCCTAACAGAAGAACTGGTACTAAACCCTAGTTTTATTACCTTTAATAAGAGTCGCTACCAGAGATGAGTTGTCTTTTCACTAATCATATGGGAAGGCAACTGAGATGGTGTCATTTTGAGGTGCAGTTGGGGATTGGTTATCAAAAAATATCTGGGACACAGAGATAGAAATTTATGTACATGCATATTCTTCAAGATGGAGAAAACAGAAGGTGCCACTTGTATGCACAAATATGCATTTGTGTGTTATGTGTATAGATAAAAATTAGAGGTAAAATTTAACATCCCAAAGAACATGTTTTCAGATCATTTTCCCCCTGGAACTCCATATACTTAATTTTAGATCTGTACCCTAAATTAAAAAAAAATTGTTTTATAGACAGCTTAGTTAAAATACCCTCACCCAGAAAAAAAAAACATATTTATAAGAAAAAGTTTATGAAAAGAATAAACTAAGAAGCTCGAGAAATACCTTTATTAGTAGGAAAAAGACAAAGAGACCATGGAAATGTAATGTTTCTAATAGAGTTGTGCTAGGTTACTTTGCCTTTTGCCATGTCAGTGCAGGATGGGCTTAAAAGAGTTTTTCTCAGCCATGAAGGAATGAATTCATTCTTGTATCGGCTGAAAGAATAAGTAAAGGAGGGGTTGGAGAAGTATCTTTGCTTAAGCTACCACTTTTTGTTATCAAAGATAATACTTCTTATTAAAAGCCTGATGAGCAAGTGTGTTATATTTGACAAAGAAAAGTAGTAGTCTCTGGAGCCCAGTCTTCCCATTGGTCAAATGAGTATGTTGAACACTTGATGTCATTCATGCACTTCCAGATCTAATATTTTACCTACATTCCAGAGAAATTTGGCAAGGTCTAGAGACATTTGGTAGTCACAACTAAGGGGATGCTACTAAACATCATATAATACACAAAACAGCCCCACTTCCTTCCCCTTGAAAGAAGTATCTTCTACCAAATGAGAAACTGCTTTATCTGCTTAATTTGTTACATTTCTCATAACTGACAGGCATTATATTATATAACTAGTGTTTCTATCATCCATTTCTACCACAGAAGTTGAGCTGTGTGTGAAAAGGTAACCATATTGTTTTATTGGTTCAGGGATTAAGTATATGTTGAGTGAGTGAATAAAGGAATGAATGGCAAGTTATAAAGTGCTTCCAAACTGTTCGCTGTGAGTTATAGCATAGATAATTTATCCTTCTTTCATTTCTTGTTGACAGGACAGGAGCACTTGGAAACCTGACTTCTCCTTGTAATGCTGATTGTAACTGCTTGCGATCATATTATTATCCTGTCTGTGGAGAAAATGGAGTGCAATATTTTTCTCCCTGCTATGCAGGTTGTAAAAATTCTGTTTCAAAAAAACATTCCAAGGTAACTTTGCCTGCTGCTTTACCTTTATAAGGAAATGTGTTTGTGTGTTTATGGATGCCCTTTAACCCTCCAGTGGAATTGTAATGCCTAGTCTTTCCTTCCTGGCCCACCTCTTCCAGTCCAGTAATGAATAAGCTGTAGATAACTATTGTACAACATTGTACTTATAATCAATAATATATGATACACTTAAAATGTAAATACCATTCTGCCCAAGGAAACTAATACAGATCTCATATCCAGAGCACACTTGAAATGGTGTTAGTTATTTTGATATGATTCATTATAAATCTTTCATTTTTTTTCACCAAATATAATTATTGTCATCTTAAGTAGCTAATTGTCTTTTAGGGATTGTTTGGTAGAGATTTTTAGATTTCTAAATTTTCTATTTGTCATGGCTTGTTTTTATTTACTACTAGTTTTAGCTCTTCCTTTTTTCTGATGTAGTATTTTAAGATAGGTAAAGTGCATAAATAATAATATGATAAACACCTGTACTTTCGTTCACAGAAATTTTATGCATATAATTCACACCAGTGACCCAAACTACAAAAACAGAAATAGTTAATATTGCAGGAAGAGACATGCTTTTTATGTAGGCAAGTTAGAAATTTTCGTCAAAGTAGAAACTACTAGCCTCCATTATTATATATCATTATTGGATATATCTAACTGCTGGATATGTATTAGTCTGCTTTGAGGGTGTTACCAAGAAAAGACTTCAGCCTTTGGAATAACAAAAATACCATTTCTCTGTCGATTCTGGTTTTATTTAGGCTTTAATCGTAAAAATATATAAAATAAGGATGGCCTTGAGAAGAAAATTCTTTAAAAAGTAGTTATGCTTAACATATTTTTTATATAAGTTATAGCTGTAATTGTTTAATGTTACCCTCCAACATTTTATATTATTAATTAGTATATATGCATATAGTTGTGTGTGTGTACATGTATATATATGTGTGTATATAAAATACAGTAGTCAATATGTATACATTAATAGCTTTCAAGATAATTTGGGAACAACTTCTAATTTTCTTTTACTGTCATAAATACATTATCTTAAGAGGGATATGGTTTGCTTTGGTAAAGTCATTCAAAAAGGTCAGAAAAGTATAGTAAAATGGCTTAATTGAAAGCAGTATTTGCCCCCCAAAATCTTGTGACCTATTACTTGATTTTAATCTGGAATTTATTAACATTATAGTATATGTTCTTTCAGATTTGTGAGATTATTGCTATATATGCTTCTTTGTTTCCTATAAGGGAAAAGAACATTAGCATGAAGCTATCTGAATATAGTATACTGAAACAGCCTATAGTGTGTGAGACCTCTGTAATTGTTATATTATTATCAATTTGTTTTATAAGTCATGGAGTCAGAATAAATTGCAAGTTGAAGAAATGGACACAGAAGTCAAATACAGATGATTCTACTTTATGACTATGGGCTCTTATTTTTACTTGCTTTATTTCTTAAGGGTTAGTTACTCTCAAGTGAACCTCCTGAATCACATACAGTGTTACAAGTCAGTGTCACCTCAGTAATGAAAAGGGGGGTTGGCTTATTACTCTTGTTGTATATGGATTGTGTGTTTACTGTATCTTAGAGATCACATACTTTACTATGAGAAGACATATTTTCAAGAATAGCACTTTCAGTATCTTTATATGTAATATTTGTAGGTATATTACAACTGTTCCTGTATTGAAAGGAAAACAGAAATAATACCTACTGCAAGTGACGGCTTTGAAGCTAAAGCTGGAAAATGTGGAACTCATTGTTCATTCTTGCCCGTGTTCCTTTCTGTTTTCTTTGTCATAGTTATTTTTACCTTTATGGCTGGTACTCCTATAACTGTGTCTATTCTAAGGTATGTATTATATTGTGAAATTTGCCATCCCTAATGCAGTATGATGCATGAAAAGGAAATAGACTTGGGTTCATTTCGGGCATTACATAGACAATTGGTTCTAACGCCAGTTCAGCCCTTACAAGATCATTAGTTCTGTGGCACTGAACAGGTTAGCTCATTGAACCCTAGATGTCTGAGGTTTAAATTAAACCATGTATGTGAAAATGTCTTACCTGTCTGGTATGTACTTGATGTTAATGTCTCTGCTTTCAAGAGGCTTCAGTTGTGTTTGAGTTTGAAGAAAGATGATGTACTCCACAAGTCAGAACCAGAATGACATGTATTTTACCTTATATGATAGGTGTATGGGAGTAGACGTTTCTATAAATAGTACTTATTGATAAGAAACTGGCTGTTTCCTGGTTGTTCACCATGTTTTGTGCCTTCAGTTGTTTTTTTCTCCTTCAATACCACTTTATAAAAATAGATCCTATCTGCCCTTCCATAAGCTTTTCGAACTTTCTATCTTTCTCAAGTAATTTGAGCTTTATTCCTCTTCAATTTTTGTTCCTTGATACCCATTCAAAACCTTTTCATGTGCTTTTTAATAGATGGATGTATAAATTCTGTATAAAATATTAACCTGTTAACATTACACTTTATGGAAATTGGGGCTATTTCAAGAACAGATGAAATCCCTTTTAAATTTTCAACTTTGAAAAGTTATGTTGTATTTCAAGTACACATTTGCTATGTGCCTACATTCAACATCAGGTCTCATTCATCTTTG
This sequence comes from Galemys pyrenaicus, assembly GCA_019455555.1. Lineage (NCBI taxonomy): Eukaryota > Metazoa > Chordata > Mammalia > Eulipotyphla > Talpidae > Galemys > Galemys pyrenaicus. Next base: position 115,827 of record JAGFMF010012262.1, on the reverse strand, counting down.
ACAGTCATTGCTTAAAGAATTGTTAAATCAGACAAGTTTGGATGCTTTCAGGGTGCTATGACCATTGAAAAATGTTGAGTTAGATCAAGCTCAGCAGCTGTTTTATATTGCCTCAAATCTGTACCCTGATCCATATATGTGATTTCTGTCTCAAAGTTTGTATTAGAGAAAGAGTTATTTGCTTGCAACTTTATAGTGATAGCCAAATGAAATCTTGTAAAAGAATGTTCCTTCTCCTTTACAGTTTATAAACGTCATACATACTGAATACATTTGTTAAAATTTATTTGACTCTTTTTGGTGCTTCTAACATTTTAGTTCCTATAATATTTTTCTTTTGTAACTCCAGAAAGATGAACTGTGTGTAAAATAATTTATTTCATGTGCACAATGTTTACTTTAATATAGAAATATTAAGCTGCTATAAAATTGAATTTGATCAAAGAATGTATATATTATAGAACCGTTTTTTCATTTCTTATGTTTAATAATTCCAGGTGTGTTAATCACAGGCAGCGTTCTCTGGCATTAGGAGTACAGTTTATGTTGCTTCGATTATTGGGTATGCCATTTTTCTTAGTAGTTTCATTAGTAACTACTGGTATGTCTATTAATTTTATTAACTTATTCATTAAAAAATGATTACTTTATAATGTAGTGGAAAACTACAGAGTTGCTGAATAAAACTTTTCTTTATTCAGGATGCAGGGTAATTTATATACCCTTTGAGAAAATATTTGTTTTTATCTACCTGATTGCTTGGTTAACTGTTGTATTCAATTCTGTTACAAATATTACCTTAAACAGCATATCATATTTATTTGAATTATAAAATATGATCATGAACACATTTATAATGGAGAGTAGTAAAAGACAGCTTATTTTTATTGCTTACAGAAATTATGATAAAGTTTTAATTATGGCTGCTGTGTTATACTCACCTTTACTCACTGCTTTTGTTTCCATTGCAAAACTTTGTTACATTTACAGAAAAAATAATGAGTTTAAAGGTTTCAGTAACAGTATGGCATAGACATTGCGGGTAGTTAGGAATTGATAGGATAAAGAATTCTTATCTGAAAATTTTTATAATGTTTCAAATTTAGGGAGATATATGTAACTATGTGTGCATAATTATAAACACAGTATTATACATATAATATTCAGTTCATGTATAAAAACAAAACCCTGATGTGTAACATTAGAGATCACCTAGACCAACTTTCCCATTTTTCTGGTGAGTAAATTAAGGCCCTGAGAGATTCAAGAATTTGCCTTAGTTACACAAACACTGGTGAAAATGAGACTAGGAAAACCATCTCTTTACCTTCAGTTCAGTGCCCTTTGACTTTGTTATGCTGAAGGCTACAAAAGAATACACTGGATGTAACTGAAATGTTTGTCTAAGAAATGTCACTTTGCTTGATGTATATGATTTGTAAATCTTGGAAGCTCCTTAATTATATGGAAGCGGTTTAATGCCTTATGAACTCGGGTGTGGAGGGTACATGTAGATAAGATAGTAGAATTTCTAGACAGCTCAGTGTATATATATGTGTGTGTGCACATGTGTACTTGTCACATACATGTTGATGTCCACATGCATATGTAAGCACACCCGACCAGAACAGTATATGTATATATATCATGCATACACATAACACATATAATCTGGTTCAACAGACTGATTTTGGTTCTTAAGAATATTACATTTTTTAAAATCTGTAATATTTAATTAATTTATTTAATTAATTTGCTTGTTGCATAGAACTGGGATATATGCCAGAGGTGTGAGGGGTGAGTAGCAGAATAGATTTATTTACTGAAATACACTGCTAAAGGGAACAGTGGGAGAGACAGGAGAGGTCTGTTGTGCCTAGGTGGGTTAGCTCTCTGGCTGGGTATTGAATTTAAGCCTTTATGGTGATAGCAGTGAAAGTTAACCCTGAGGTTACCATGGAGGTCCAATAATTAATTTTAAGGACACATTCACTAAATTAGAAAAGCAGTGGATAAAAACATTTACTTAACTCACTATTAACTAATATATTCCAGAGATTTTTATTAAAATAATTTTTGAATGGGGTTTTTAATTGTCATATAATTTTCATAAAATCACTACATTAATGTGTATTCATTCAGTGTTTTGGTTTTTTTCTTTTTTTATATTCACAGTGTTGTAAACCTATTACCACTATATAATTCCAGAACATTATCATCACTCCAAAGAGAAATTCTATACCTATTAGCAGTCAGCCCCCATTCTCTCCCATCTAGCCCTGGCAGTCACTAATCTGTATATTTTCTGTCTTTATAGATTTGTCTATCTGGTCATTTCATATAAATGGTATTATATAAAATATATAGTCTTTTTGACCCTCTTTTCTCTAAAATTGAAGTTACGTAGTTATTAATATAATTAATAACATAGTTATTAATAACATAGGCTTTAGGTTGCATCATTATATCATCAAATCTGTATAGCAATCCATAGAGCGATGGACATTATGTTCATCACTAAAAATCAAATTCCATATTCACCATAAAATTGACTGCTTTTATTTGGCGTACTCTTGGTTACTCTTCTTTCCCTTCTGGTAATCACTAATTTGGTTTTATTGTCTGAAAGCTTATTATTTTTATTTAGTTCATTTCTTTTGTTTTTATGTACCACATATATACATATATACAAAATCTCAGTGTTTGTCTTTCTGTATCTGACTTATATTGTTAATCATACTACTCTAGGCAAATAACAAGATTTCATCTTTTTTTCATAGCTAAATAGTATTACATTGTGTATATACCAGATCTTCTTTATACCAGAAATGTTTACTAAAATAATTTTTTGAATAATCAGTAATTTGTGTTAGTTATAATTATTTTAGAATGTTTTTTAGATCTCTTTATAGGTCTCTTAATTGTGAATGAACTAATTTGCATATGGACAGATTAATACTTATTTACATAAAAGAAATCTAACTATTAACTGATGTTTATCCATGTGTATTTCACATATAATTCTTTTAGGAACAATACCTGGACCAATTATATTTGGTGTCACAATAGACAGCACATGCGTTCTTTGGGATATTAATGAATGTGGAATTAAAGGAGCTTGCTGGATTTATAATAACACCAAGATGGCTTATATGCTCGTGACTATAAGTAAGTGGTTTTGAAATGTTGAGAATACACTGTTCAACTATTTTGTGCTTCTGAGGTATAGACATTAATTTTCATAGCATGTTTTTGAAGGATGGCACCTGTAAGGCTCTCTGTAAAATAAAAAAGAATAGCACTTTGGCTTTCTTTGCATTACAGATCACATAATTTTTAAAAACAACTTCTCTCAAACTTTTTTTGGGAAAGTATAGCAAAAAGTTAAAAGAAAATTCTGAAAAACTCTGATCTGATTACTATTTAGGAACATAGGCTTTAGAAAACATATAGAGCTTCAGTAGGGAAGTATCCTTTATCTCTAAGGAATGTTGTAGGAAAATTTGTTGTAATTTAGAAAGATGAACAAATATCACCTTTTTAGCCTTTGTGTAGTCTGTGTTGTTTAGTCTTGGTTAAACGATAAATGAAAATTAAGATTAAGAAAGTAAAACAATACATCTAATTGTATGAGTAAGATATTTTAAATTTTGAATGTCTAAGAAATTAATTTTTAAAAGGGAGAAATAGTGAATAGAAATTTATATATGTATATATAATTACATAATGAGTGGTATTACGATGTGATTATTTTGGCAGATATATCAAGATGGTCTACTCTTATATGTTTTTAAACCTAGAGTATGCTGTACTGTTTTTTTTTAAACACACACTTTTAAGTAAAATATTAATGTTGAACACAAATGAATTGTAATGTGTATATTTTTTCATGATTAACAATAAATTTGGGTGAGTAACTAAATGTGATATTCCAGTAGAAACTTTCTCTAAAGAATTTAAGTCTTTATTTTAAGATTGTTTTTTTAAAACATAGATAAGAAAATTCTGCAACTTACTATATAGGTTCAAGGATGTTGTAAACTCTTATTTACCTTTTAAAGTTATTTACCTTCACTTGCTTGCAGTTTTTGTGTAGGTTGATACTGTATTTATTAAAGTTAGAGATGGAACACATCACTTATAAGAATGGACAGTCATAACTATGAGTAAAATAATTGTACATTTTTATTACTTAGAAAATAAATGCTAGTTCATTGGATTGTCTACAAATGTTTATTAAGGAATGTAACCTTTCTCCTTAACATTTAAAAAAGAATTCAGCATAGAACTATAATGCTTATAATCCTTCTCTTTATAATAGGGTTTCTATTCATGCAGAATTTATCATTGAGAATTATTTTTTTAATAATTAAAGGCCCAAATGGATAATTAATTTTTTGTTTTTATATTTGTTAGGTGTTATTTGTAAAATTATTACCATTTTCTTCAATGGATTTGCAGTCTTTTTGTATAAACCACCACCATCAGGCACAGATGTGTCATTTCAAAATGAGAATTCAGTTATGACTACTGTTTCATTAGAATGCGATCTCAACAAAGCAGGAAATGAAGGATGAAATAGAAAAAGAGACTACTACAGCTGGAAAATTGACCGCTGTGTGTAAGAATATACATTTGCCATTGCAGCATTATTTAGCTACTATGGACAATCATATCTTAAAAACTGATTTCATAATTAAATGTATTTTCTGTATATGTATGGACTCATTTATTTTTGTTTTAATGTAAAACACAGACTTGTGCCTTCAAAGCCTACCAAAAGCCTCATAGCATATACTCACTTTTATCTCTCTACTGTAGGTATAAAAATGCAACTAATTAACTGAAGATGGGGAGGAAGCCAAGTTTCAAGTTTACACTTTAAAAACAAAGAGATTGTCCCTTTTTTTGCAAATTGGTTTAATTATCATTGCCTGTAGTTTGGCATATTTAAAAAAAAATTTGGTGCAGAAATTTATACTAATCAAATTTATGTACTGTGCTTTAAGAATTATTATTGAAAGTCCATTAACTTAAAACTAGCTATAGATAATTATATTTTTAAGTCTGCACATTCTAGTATGTCATCTATCACAGAAAATCATTGAACTATAAGAATATGGATTATCTTTTTTGTGTACCAATATATAAATATCAGCATTGCATACATATATTTTTACTTTACCTCAAGTGTTCCAGGAGATAACTTGTTGATTTTTGACATTTCCCTTTTATGATTCTGTGATACTACTATTCAGTTACATGGCTTCCCAAGTACAGTACCAGTTACAGTAAAGAAATGAGCCTATTAGACATGAAAAGATTTTTTATGAAGTATTGATTAGTGATTTTATACTCATTTAGGAAACTGATCATTTAATACATTAGTTTTAGCACCTATTGTGGTGCTTTACATTACTTACATACTTATATACTTAAATAACATTACTCATTTAATAAGCTTTCCTAGGTTAGTTTTTTGTGTATTGTTTATTCAGTTAATATTGGTTTACATTATTGTTGCCCAAAGTGTGGGATAATTCACTTCAGATGTTGTTGCTATAGTATGCCCACCACAGAAGAAACCATAGGTCCCTTGCTTCCTCCCTTCTAGGTTTGCATTTAACAAGCAGTGTGTTATAGACACTATGAACAGAATAACAAACTGAGAGTAAAGGCCTGGTAATTAACCAGGGTCACAAGAATAGCAATTCACTAAGTTTAAGACATAATGTTTGGTGGGGCAATGATGAATCAAGAACCTTGTAGAATTTACAACTTGTAATGCGAAGAATGAGTTACGAGATAGACAAGTAAGTACTCACTTGAATCATAAACACCCAGAAGGAAAAAAACCAAAACAAAACAAAAAAGGTTTTTGAGATTCGTGAAGTTAATAGCAACCAAAGAAACTGCATCATAAAAGAGAACAAACATGGGATACTTCAGTAGAAGAGATATACACATTTTAATTGCTGTTTCTTTTGGAGCCAAGGTGTAAAGGAAAGTTTGATCGTTCTCCTGTACATGAAAGCAGGGAATGGGATAGAAAAAATTTCTAACTCTAAAATAATGGTAAATCCTGAAAAACTCATCAGTAGAGGTGTAACACAATAACAGCAAGAGTAAACAACAATGAAAACATACTACTATAAGCCACTTAATTTAGAGGGAAGTAAATAATCATACATAGAAATAGTTTAAACAAGACTCTAAATTGGTATTCATAATGATTTTTAGTTTTTAAGAATTTGAATATATTTAGTATATATAGTTAGATGACACTTTTAACAAAGTATTTAATAAAAAATAGAGTGAAAATTATTTTGGTGCTTGAAGTCAATTTCTTATTTATAATTTATAAAAACCACCTCCTTTTATAATAGGACAGTATTGACAATATTGTAATTCATAAACTTTTATGTTTTGATTGTCTAAATTATATGGATTGGTATTACGCTACTTATATAACACAATTTTTTAGAATATGTACCTTTCAGAAGATTTTTAAGTAAACTTCACTTTGTAAATTGACCTATAGTGATTTTTATACAAAATTGGGTATATATATATTAGAACTTTACTAACACTTGGAATTTTGATAGTTATAGGAAATACAAAGTAATGTTAAAATTCTTACGCATAGAAGGAATTTTATAGAAAATTAGCTATGTAAATTAGAGGAAAATAAAAATAAAACTTTGGTTCTATTTTCTTTCAAGATTTATTTTAATATAAATTATTATGCAAAGCACTTTATCAAATCAGAATGTACTCAATTTTTAAATGTCTATAATTGGCACAGGTTTTGAAATATGATTTCTGTTTATGAACACATATTTTATGATTGGGAAAGGAAAACCTCTAATTTTTAATTGAATTTTGAATATAATTTAATCACTGATTTAATCACAGCATCTCAATATAAACTGTATTAACTATGAAATATTTCTTTGACAGAATAGGTTCTAGTTTCTATGTATGAGCAATGGATGTATGTGTTTTACTTTACAGATAAGGAAACTGTAGTTGATAGTGATTTCATGGTCTGCTCAGAATTACTCAATGTCAGAGCAAAAACTGCAACTCAGGAAACTTATTTCTAAATTAAAACAATGTTGTACAAACTCTGAATTTAGTAGGGATATCTGAATCTCTTCAGAGAATACAAATTCAATTTCTAAGATTTGTTTTCTACACTGTTTAGATTTCAACAGAAAATGAGGTATGTAAAGAAGCAGAATTTTTTTCCTTATATTCAGAAACAAGTGGAACCTATCTTAGAGGAGGCTGGAGGGTATCATTAGCATGCAGAATTCAACACAGCTGTTATAAATATGTTCAAATAAGTGAAGAAAACCATATTAATAGAATTAAATGAATATATGAGTACCAGGTCACTAAAGAGAGAATATCAATAAAGGAAAATGGAAAGAACAAAATGAAGTTTTAAAATGAATAATATATCTGAAATGAGAAATTTACTAAGGATACTCAGCATTAGATTATAAATGACAGATGAAAGAATCAGTAACCTTGAAGATTTCAAAATAAATGATGCTGAAGTTTGGAAAGCAGAAAGGATAAATAAAAAGAGCCCAATATACTGAAGGACTCTATCAAACAAAATGATATGAAGGGTAATAGAAATCACTGAGGTGAGGGAGAGAACAGTGAGAAAGAACTAATGACTGAAAACCTTACAAATTTAATAACAGTTTAAAGGTATGCATCAAGCATTCCATTAAACTCTTAAGTGGGATGCACACAAAAGGATTTACCATAAGGCACATGATACTGAAAAAATTTTGAAAGTAAATGAAACCCATTCATACAAGAATGAAACAGTATAAATAATAGATTACTTATCAGAAACAATAAGCAGAATGGCTCCTCCAATGAAGGATGGTAGAAGAGGATTATTCTACCATCAATAAGGTTGTGATGAGAGAATGTCATCAGTGTACACAAACATATCAATAGAGTGGGTTTCCAAAAGCATGCACACTGGGTACTCCAGATGGGCATATTAGTACCATGGTCAAAAAGCTCTCAGACCAATGAAAAAAATGTCATGTATTGTATCTGTCGAGAAAATAGTAGGAGGATGAAGTTATCAAACAAGCTACACATTGTTCACCTATGTACCATTTTCAAAAATCTCTAGTCAATGTAAAGGAGAACAAACCACTGATTGCTAAATAAAGTGATAAAACCATACACATAATAAGAAACAACCAGAAAGTGACACAAAATACTGGAAGAAAAAAAGAAAAAATATTATTCGTGTAGTCTGTATTTAGCAAATATATCTTTAAAAAGGGATGGTTAAATAAAGACATTATGAATCTTATATCATGCCATAATGCATTGTTAATGAAGATTTAAAAAAAAACTGAGTTTGAATTGACAGTGTGGTACTGAATTATTTCAGGACTCGGAAGGAAATTTTTAATTACATTTTACTGTTGACAAATAAATGTTACCGTTAGTCCACATTTGATAATGTCTTTAGTGGATATGGAGATAAGTACTCTAATAAAATATGCTGTTTTGTAATTTGAAAAAGGAAAAAAACGACATTCACTCCCACATAAACAAACTGAAAAAAACTGCTTTTTATAGTGCTACCTTACAAGAAATTCTCAACTTTCAGACTGCAAGGATAACTCTAATCATGAATAAAGAAAAGATTGCATAAATATACTTTAAATATTTCTCTTTACTGACCTAATTTATATCCAAAATAATAAAGTTGAACTCCTAAGCACATAAAAAATTAATTCAATAAGGATCATAAGCCTGTAAGTTAGAGTTTTAACATATTTCTTGTGGAATATTTAGAAGGAAATAGAGTAAATCTTTGTGATCATTGGTTAGGGAATGATTTGTATCTTGGATCTGACACCTACAACAAGTGGCAAAGTAATCTTTCTACAATATGAAGTGACTTGCTAGTTTTCTAGCCCTGACTATAAATTTTGTCTAGAAAATGCCATATTGGTTTTACTCCATTTGGCAGAATATAGTTTCAAGGTGTCACCTCAGATGGCTCAAGTATGCAAATTACAGTTGATATACTTGGGATTTGAGATTATGATAAGCAAATGAAGTCTCATGACAGAGAAATAAGTGATTGAAGGTTTCAAAGTCCCCAATAGTTAAAAGCAATTACATGGATTTTGAGGAATGGCTGTGCTTTGTGAAATTTGGACTCCTAACTTTGAGCTAATAAGATGTTCTCAGTAAGAAGCCCTTAAGGACCAGTCACTGAATTTAGTACCCAGTCTTTATTTAGCACTCCTGAATATCAACAAGTCAGGAAGAAATAAAGCTGATCTTAGCATCAGTCTTAGAACTGCTATGCCAAAGTTTCCAAATCAAAGTGCATGAGAGAGGGCTTTACCTGGGAATGTTTGGATTAAGATCAGAAATGCAACCAAAATGGACAATACCAGTAAGTGATGTTTGTAGGCTGTACCGGCCATTTGTGACCTTATTCACGAAGCAGAAACATTCACCTTAGTTCTGTCCATCCTTGTTTATGTGGCACAACGGGTTTTTACATTAGAACAGAATGGTGGGATTTGGCTGATAGCTAAGCATGTAGGAACATTATCAAGTAGCTCTATTAGATAATCCTATGGGTGCTATTGAGATTCACTATTGTTTTAAATCCAGCTTCCTTGCTCTAGTCAATGCAGAGATCCTTGAGGATGATCTTAACCCTAACTGTTCAGAAACAATTGAAAGAGAATATGGTAGTTGAGATTTGTCTGACCAGTCTCTACTAGAGCTGAACCATTATGTTGGGATCAAAACACAGAACACAGGTTTGTCCAGTCTGGATGGCTTCTAACTACAAACTTATCTCTGCTCAGTAGAGTAGAGCAGCTTGCCTCTGGCCACTTCTGCCAAATTTTTTCTTCCCCTTTTTTCTCTCTCATACAATAAATCCTTTCATTTGTAGTTATTTCAAACTAGTCCTACATTCTTAAGGTATGCCGGTGAGAACTCACCAAATGAGTCATAATCAATCTCTTGGGTTTGCTCCATTTCTTGAATTTTTGTTTCTCTCCCTCTCCTTCCAGTCTCTCCTTGATGCAGAATCATGCAGAAAATGAAAAGGATTAGTGAGGGAGGAATTTATCCTCCTCTGCATAGTACAATCCTTTACCACAAGTAAGTTCTAACTTGAGGGCATAAGGAAAAGGGTTGGGAGAGGTCTTTGTAATAACTAAAAATATCCACATTTCTTTAGAAACTATCGAAGAATATTGTGAAAGGGATAAATTAGTAACTCCTACAGAATATATTGATAATTCAAAGTAGCAATGGAATAAGAATAAGGCCTTTACAAGTTGTATATTTGTATTCTTTTATTTATCCAGAGGAAATGAACTTTATGGTTTTAGTGTACTTCTTCCTCTCTACCCTGTCAAAAAATCTACAATTTAATCTTTTGGAATTCAATAGTTTTAAATGAGTGGTTGACAACATTAAAAAAATGAAGTCACTTGTGGAACTTCAAAAAATTATCAGTGTTCAGGTCTCAACCAAGACCAGTTTGTTAAGAATTTCCTTTAAAATCTCTTTAGGTAATTGTAAAGTGAAGTTATTGAATTGGAAACTGCCAAATATAAACTAACACTTTGATGAAGAGTGGGAGGAACATGAATCACACTTTGTTGCCAGTGATTTAATTATTTTCTTATTTTTATTTTTGGTCTCTAGGAAAATAAAAGTTTGGTTTGAAAACAAAGGAAAGAGAAGAAATAATTGCACAATGGTAAGGATGTGATACTGCAGGGATTTCTTTTAAAAATTTGGAAGCATGTGCTCTCTGGCACACAAGCACTGTAGAATGCTAGTGTTTAGAAAGCAAGAGAGAAATTTATGCTGTTTTAAAACTTCCCCCCAAAAACTGGACTACAACATACAAAAAAAAAAAAAAAAAAGGAAACTAGGCTATTATCTCACACCATCAACTCAATATAAAAATATCAAATCAATATGGATAGAAGGCCTGAATATGACCTGATACCATAAAATCTATAAAATAAAACACAGGCAAAATGTTCACTCCATGACCTCAGAAACATCTTTGAGGATTATTTTCCAGAAGCAAGGAAAATAAAGGAGAAAGTAAACAGCTGGAACTACATAAAACTAAAATCTTCTGTTGAGCAAAAGAGACAATAATCAGAGACATCCTACTGAATGGGAGAAAATATTTGCACACCAAATGATGGATAAGGGAATGATACAAAAATTTTACAAAGAGCTTACACAACTCAACAATAACAAAGTGAACAATACAATAAAAAAAATAATAGGCAGAAGATCTAAAAAGATACTTCTCAAAGAAGAAAAAAGCAAATGGCTACTAGACATATGAGAAGATGTTCAGTATCACTAATTATCATGGAAATATAAAACAAAACCACAGTGAGATACTACCCCATACCAGTGAGAATGGCGCACATTAAACAAACAAACAAAAAACACAAAACACCAGAATTGACATGTGCTGAAGAAAATGTGGAGATAAAAGGAATACTCTTACATTGCTGGAGGGAATGCACACTAGTTCTATATGATGGAAAGCTGTGTGAAGAATCCTTAGAACATTAAAAATGGATCTACCGAGGACTCCCTGGTGGTGCAGTGGTTTAAGCAACGCACTATGAAGCAAACTGCAGTCACTGCAGCACGAGTTCCCTTGCCGCCGGCCAGGGAAGGGACCCACATGGGACAGCAGACCTTTCCTGCCATGCCCACTGCTCACCTCAGCAGTGTGTTTCAGTCTGCCTGTTCTGCTCCACACTCTGTCTCTGGTGAATCCTCTCACCTCCCTGGACTCTGGCCTGTACCCCAGCTCTCGTATGCATAAATAAATTAATCTTTTTTTTTAAATGGATCTACCATATGAACCAGCAATTCCACTCAAAGGACACAAAAATACTAATTCTAAAGGAAACCTGTACTCCTATGTCTATTGCAGCACTATTTACAATATCCAAGGTATGGAAACAACCCAAACACCCAAAAATAGATGAAAGGATGAAAAAGATGTGGTACATTTATACAATGGAATATTACTCAGTGGTCAAATAAAGGTGAACTCATGCCAATTGCAGCAACATGGATGGAGCTGTAAGGGATTATGCTAGTTGAAATAAGTCAGAAGGAAAAAGATGAATATTGGATGATATCCCTTATATGTGTAATATAGAGATATTAAACAGAAAGTCAAGAAAATTGAAAACTTGCAAGCTGACCATACACCTGAGGCATATAGCAAAGGAGGGGGAGAAAGGGTAAATCAAAACAGGGGAGGGGAGAATACAAGCTTATTATATGGTATTGGTTCACTGTTGATATGGTGGCAGAACTTTGGGGACTACAATGACAAAAAAAAAATCAATTCATAAAAAATAAAAAACACATTTTTTTCCAAAGCATTTCTCTTCAGGAAAAAAAAAAAATGGAGCTCACAACTTGATAAATTCTTTCCTTTCCTGAACTAATGTGCTACTTTAGTAATGCTGTGGACATAACACTACAAGCTATTTGGTGGTGATATCTAGAAGGAGATTAGTTTGAGTACATGGCAATGTGGGAATGTGATGGTAATTTGAGAAATTCTGATAAGGAAAATGGGGCAGATTTGTCAAAACTAAGTGAAGATGCTAAGACACTAACAATATAAAACAAAGACATCTTGACACATGATCCTTAGCTATTCCTTGAGAAATTTCAAAGAATATGGAAACCACAGAATCATCTCTCTTCCCAATGACAGTTGCTCTGACAGGTCTCTTTGCTAGTTGTCAGAAGGAAGAAACTAGTTCAAAGAAAAGTAAAAAAATAAATCACTGTATCAAATAAAGCTTCATTTCTTCTTCTTTACCTGTATATATCTATTATATACCTGTATATATTATATATATTATATACTTGTATATATCTATTATATATATATCTTTTATATCTATTGTAAAATTTCCCTTGTCTTATAATGTCCCCTCATTTTTTTTGCTTTGATTGGATTAAATAAATCTATTATTGAACTTCCTTTTATATTAGTAAATTATGCACTACTAGTTATCTAATTTAATTGGATAATTACCACCTGTCTTTGACAGATGAAGTGAGGGTCTATAAATTATAAGCAGCAAAACCTGTCAGTGACACAGCTCATAAAAACACATTAGAAAAAAAATCATAGACTCAGGTAATTTTTGTGAAAAATAACACTTTTATTATTTATTGAAAATGTTAGTTATTGCTAATCTATTGGGTTGATGAAATGTGCTAGAAGTGCCAGTATTTCCTGCTTTTCCAGTTAGCCATTTGCCTTTATGAAGGATCAACATTAGTACATGTGTTTTTAAACAAAACAAAACAAAAAATCTGAAAATGATTTATCACAAATAGCCTTACAATAAAAGGTGAAATGTGAAAATTGTGTGCAGTGTTTTTTTTTTTTTTTTTTTTTGCAACAAGTCATTATAAAGGCAGAATGTACTCCAAAAAATGAGAACTTGATTCCAGGTATCTCTGCCTCCAAAACTCAGGTTTTTTTTTTTTCTTTTCTTACTGGAGTATGCCTAGATTAACCAGATACATTAAAACAAAAAACAAACCAAAAAACTCAAACATGACGTTTAGTTCTTGTATTATCCAACCGCTTTCAATCCCCCAAATTTACATTTTATGTAGAAATAGTTGGAAAAATTGAAGTAATAAACATAGTAATGTGCTGTCTTCAATTAAGAAGAATGTGTTAAATTTAGATCCTTTCATATTATTTCCAAGTTTGCAATTTCTTATTGTACCAGCAGGTGGAGGTGTTGTTTTTATATATATTGTAAAAGGGGTTCCGTTCTGAACCTTTCCCTTTATTTGATGGAGGAGTATTTTCGGTAAAAATTGCATTTGTAATTTTATTTTATCATTATTCCTATCCTCTAACTATTTCCAGAATTCCTTTATCATTGAAAATTATTAGAAATGTTTCCAAGAGAAACTATTTAATATCTAACAAGAATTTTTAGTGAAATTCTTATCGTCTTGGTGTGTTTTCTAATTTAGAAAAAGAGTAGCAAGTTTTTAATTTGGTGTCAGACACTGACAAGTGAATTTTTGATTCTATATTTTATCTTTAAATACAGCTAGTTATTTAGATTATCATTCATAAAATAATTTGATCCTTAAGAAGCATAGAAAATAAGAAAAATAATAAACTTCTACATTTTATACCAGTTTGTTTTCCACTGCTATGCATGAATTATATACATAATAAGCATTTAATTTTTTTATTATTATACTGCCATTTTCTCCCACAACTGTCTAGAATAATCAAAATCGAATTTTAGAAATTTTCTGAGAACATAGGTGATATATAGTCTCACACTTATGATATACTAATACTAAAAAGGACATTTCAGTTGTGTTTATTTTTCTCAGATCCTTTTGGCTAGCCTAGAAGTGCATGGTTATATTGTTTTCTTGAAAACTTTCTGCTTTTTTATTCTTAAATTAATTAATTTATATATATTTGACATCAATTGTAGCCCCCATGGGATTTCCACCACCATTTCAGCAGTGCACCATCATCTCAGTCCTTGTGCTCTTTCAGTCTTCATTCCAGCCCCTCCCGACCCCCTACAAAGTGCCTTTGATTTGTCTTTGTCTTTTTGTTCTTGTGTTTTTTTATTGTTATTTTTCTTTTCCTAGAGTCATTTTTTTGTTCATTTATATTCCTCCTAAAAGTGAAGCCGTTCAATATTTTTCTCTTGCCTTCTGACTTAATTCACTGAGCATAATTCCTTCTAGATCCAACCATGTTTCTACAAATGACTCTAGTTTATCTTTTTAGATTACTGAATAGTATTCCATTGTGCATATGTACCACATCTTCTTGATCCAGTCATCTACTTTTGCGCATTTGGGTTGTTTCCAGGTCTTAACAATTATAAACAGTGCTGCAATAAACATAGAGTTCTGGTATTCTTTTGTATCAGTGAAAAACTTTCTACTCTTGAACTTTTCTTTTTTAAGTTAAAGCCAGTTGAGTATTCAATATGTAGTGTTGTGACTAGAGTTACTTTCATCAAAAACCTACAATCTACTTGCAAAATAAAGCCTAAGAATGTAAATAGTTAACAAATAAATCAATGTATTATTTAAACAAAAAGTTGTAATATTCAGCTTCCAGAAAAATTATTGAAGAAGGCATTCTCTTTACATTTTTTTTTCTTCAGGGGCTAATGAACTTTTGGAAATAAATTGTATTTAATCAATTACATTAAAATACAATTCAGGCATTTATTTTTGGTGAGCAACTAGAAGAGCTTGATGGTTTTCCCCTAGTTTTATTGAGATATAGTTGACATATAAAATCATATAAGTTTAAGATGAAGAAGCTGATGGTTGGATAAACATATCTACTGCAATGTGATCTCCACAATGAGGTTACTTAATACTTCCATTACCTTCATAGCAAATTCTAACATACTATAGCATCATTTGTTAACTATAGTCATCATGTTGTACATCACATTCCTAGAATTCACTCATTTTATAAATAGAATGTTGTATTCTTATTTTTTATTTTCTGTTTTATTGAGGTAAATTTGAGTGCACAGCCTAGGAATACTTATGGACCCCAAACTGTTAAGGGATACATGCTCTAAAAGTGATCAAGCCATCTGCTACAAGAGGCAAAGGGAACATGCTCTTAATGTGAAAGATCTTTAATAGAATTAGTGTACATAGAGAGAAGAAAAGATATTCTTAATAATAGTTTCCCAATAACCTCCCACAAATTAACCATCCCCTTGTGGGCAAAAGCACAGCTAAGCAGCCTACAACAGGCTGTTCTTGACACCAATATAGAGTATCTTATAGTGGGGAAACACAAGAAAGGGGTTAAGAGGTCTCAAATTGCTAGGACAGAGGTAAAGAACAATTTCAAAATCAAAGTACAAATCAAGATAATGACTGCCATTTTTTTTTTTCTTTCCAACCCATCCCCCAGGTGTCTCTCATCCATAAGTCTCTTACATATCCCTACAGGTCTCTCTTACATATGTGTATTCCAAGTCACCTTCCTAGTAGTACCAATGTGCAAGTTGGGCCACAAAAGCAAGAGCCATGGGTCCAGCTTCCTTTCATGTTATATATAGTTTTACATAGCTCTGCCCCTATTTCCCAGTAGCTTCCCTGCTCAGGAATCCAATGTGGCATCATGAAGTGGAGGCAGAGAAATGGTATCTATTCTATTTTTCTCCCTCTTTAATATTAGTTTACCACATTGTACAGGTTCCTGGAGTACATTTTTTTATCCTGAAACTACATATAACTCACCATATCACCAAGTGTCTAGTCAGCAGTTTACCACCAACTATTAGGTCTTCTCTACCTATTCCTTACCTCCACTTCTATCACCATTCTGTCTTCAGAGTCTAAAGGTTTGTTTTCCTTATGTTTGTTCCTTTGCTTTTTACTTCTTCTTTTTCTTTTAAAGATTTATTTATTTATGCACACAAGAGCTGGGGTACAGGCCAGAGTCCAGGGAGGTGAGAGGATTCACCAGAGACAGAGTGGGGAGCAGAACAGGCAGACTGACTGAAACACACTGCTGAGGTGAGCAGTGGGCAAGGCAGGAGAGGTCTGCTGTGCTATATGGGTCCCTTCCCTGGCCGGCAGCAGGGATCAAACTCGTGCTGAAGTGGCTGCGGTTTGCTTCATAGGGCGTTGCTTAACCCACTGTGCCACCAGGGAGGGCCAACTTTTTACTTCTTAATACCCTTAAAATTAATGAAATAAAAAGGTAGTTCTCTTTCTCCTTTGATTTATTTTTTCTTAATATCTCACATGATAAGATTTCTTCTTTCTTTTTAGTGGCCAAGTAGTATTTCATTGTAATACAGTTAAATTTTATTACCAGACCTTTTTTTGGAGGAGTTTGGTGTCAAATATTGCACTAATAATATAGAAATACAGCCTCTGACCAAGCTAGGTCCTACAGTCAACATCTATAAAGAAATGAAATATGTAAGGTTCAAACTGTTACCATAACACACAATGACAGTGACTCAAAAATCTACTTGTGATTTTTATTCAAGAGACTGAAATTTATAAAGTGATGGATTAATATAATGTAACAAAGGAATGCCTGTTCATAAATGACCTCCTAAGATATCTGCCCAAACTGATTTGCTTAGAAATAGAAATATCTCCATAATGGGATAGGTATTTTGAATTTCAGTTATGCATCTTTAACTCATTTTCCACAGTGATACTGCTTTTTATTGTACAGAGAATAGATAGACTATTAATATTAATTGAGTCTCAAATTGTATTTATATGCCTTATCTCTTTACA
Source organism: Galemys pyrenaicus (assembly GCA_019455555.1). NCBI lineage: Eukaryota > Metazoa > Chordata > Mammalia > Eulipotyphla > Talpidae > Galemys > Galemys pyrenaicus. The sequence continues at coordinate 98,433 of JAGFMF010012262.1, read as the reverse complement.
TGCCTTTCAAATGCCCAACTCTAGCCCTACTCTGCCTTCCCAGATTAGCCTTACAGTGGACATATCCTTTGGGATAAATCACAGGCATCCTACACTCAATTTGACACCATGTGATCTCACTCCCCACACTTTCCTTCTCACTTTCTTCATTTTGATTAGTAGGGGTATCAGCTAACTCTCGTAACCACTGTCCTTTGCATTCTAAACCTATCAACAATCCCATTGACTATAAACTAGCTATAGTCTAATTGACTATAAATTATCAACAAAAACAGCATATAATCACTATAATTTTCAATTACATTAAATTCCCTCAACAAATATATATTGGTTGAATTATATGAAAGCAGAAAAAGCAGAATGCCATGACTAGATCCAGACCAAATTTCTCCAATTTTCTGTATGTATTATCAAGAAACAAATGGCTTAAAAAAGTCAAGAATGATAACATATTACATTTCTTGACCTAATTTTTATTTCTATTTCTTTTAAGAATGTATGATAATAATCTGGCTTTCTGAAATAAACTGGAAATGGAAATGTTAATTCTCTTGAATCTTTTTTCCAGTTCCATAACACCCAGCAGACTTGCCAGAACCAGTTCTGAGAAAAAGCTATTAATGAAAATTAGTGTTTTTCAATATTCTAAAAATAATTTTGTCTCACATTTGGGAAACAAATGAGAGTTGCACTGAATAAAGTTAAACAAAAAAAGAAGAATTTGTCCAAGGTTGTAATAGGTGACACCAGAGGTCAGTATGAATTCAACTTAGCAGAAAAAGATGGGGCAGGGATTTTAAGAGATGTGATATAAAGGAGTTCATAGGTCATCTGTATTTGCCAACTGGTTTCAACCAAAGGAAAATCAAATTTATTCTGTTTTTTTTAAGTATTTTTATTTATTTTCTTACATTGTACTTAATTTTGGGACATTTGATTTCTTGCTTCATGTATAATCCCTGTAGTTCTCCCACCACAAAAAGTACCCATGATCCATCACATCACCTTGTTTTCCTCCTTTGCCTGTTTTGACCTTTCTTCCTCCCTGTTATATGCCGCTAGTGTATTGTCAGAATGCAGGTTTTGTCTTTTTCCTGATCCTTGATTTGGTTTCTCTATATTCTGCATATAAGTGAAATTCTGATATTTTCCTTTTTTCTTTCTGAATTATTTTCGCTAGCATCATCCCTCCAGTTCTATTCATGTTGCCACAAGTGGCATGAATTGATCTTTTTTGATTGCTGAGTAGTATTCCATTTGTGTATGTATACCACATCTTCTTGATCCATTCTTCTGTTTGGAAACATTTAGGTTATTTCCATATTTTGTTTATTGTAAATAGTGCTGCTATAAACATAGGAGTGCAGATTTCCTTTTCGGTTAGTGTTTTTGTGACTTTCAGGATGAATTATTAGGAGTGGAATCAGTGGGTCAAATAGTATGTCCATTTTTAATGTTTTGAGAAATGCACTGATTTTAGGCTATATTCTCAAAGAAATTAAGGAGAGGAGGTTAAGGGCTTTATCTTCCTTGATGGGTACATTTTCAAGCTGATGACTCCCAAGTCTCGGAGAAAGACATTCTGAAATTAATAACAAGATAAGACGATTTTAAAATATTTACATCTCAAAACAGTAGAGATAATTTATAATTTCTAAACTAAATGTTCTAAGAAAAGGGAGGTCAGAGTTTTATAGTCAAGTTGTAACATGTTTATAGTTTTGTCAAACTGAGAGAAATAGAAATGTTTTCTTATTACACAAATGCAAATTCTTTGATTTCTCTTCAATTTGCCCTAAAGACATTTTATAAAAGGACTTATGATGCTAGGTATTTCATTTTGGATTTAAGGACTTGGTAGTATGGTAGCCTTTCTTAAAGTTTGGTCTTTAATTTATTATGTTTCATTAAATGCTAAACCTATCAAAGGATTTGTGTTTTTAATCGAGTATATAACAGAGTTAGTTATTAGTTGTTAGAAATTAAAAAAAACTCAACCTATGACATTGATCGTAATTTGACTCTTTAAAATTTTTATGTAAGAAGAATATCCATAAAAGACCCTCTTGAACACAGCAGGCAGAGATAACACAGACTCAGAAATACTATAGGTAATCACCTACAGTAAATGGTTTAAATGTATGCCAGTAAGAGACTAGGGAGTAAGCATATTAAAGTCACTATAAAGACATGAAATGAGACAAAAGAAATGAGGGATGGAAATGTAATGCATAAAAGGAAAGTCATACAGGAGATTAAGAAAATTACATTGCTATTGTGTTTCATTCCAGTTAAATTGAATGACCTCAGTTGGTAATGGCTCATGAATCCAGTATTTATAAGCAAACATAGATACACACAATGGCAAGCAGTTTGGCCCCTTTTTGTCTTTCCCTGTTTCTTCTCTTATCTTTTTCCTGTAATGCTTAGACTATTAGCTACATTGAAGCTTTACAATCCATCATATGAAACTTAAAGAGCAGTGATGCAATAAGATAGGCTTATTTAATTCAAGACAAGGTCTTCCAAGGTCAGATCATCTTTTTCTGTCACAAAACTGCTGGATTTATGCATTAATAACTAGTTAAAGACAGGGTGGGCAGAACATTTCCCCAATTTTCTATGAAATGCTAGGGCAAAGAGGTCTGGCCTTCTATTGGATGAATGTCTCCATTTTAGTGAAAAATACTTTTTTTCACTAGTTCATTCTTATGCACAGTTAAATATGAAAAATATAATTAATTATTTCTATGAAAAGATGTGTGGACCATGAGGATAATGAGGAAAAACAAAAGTTGTTGTTATTTCCATCTCTGTTTCCTAATTCTAGGTAAAAAAAATTGTCTTAGAATCATTCCCATTCTCTTGAATATGCTAGTAATACACAGATGGTAGAGGAGGCAACTTTATCATTAAACACATGAAGAAAAAGTTACAGTGTTGTAAAGGTTAGGTACTTATACTGAGGTTCCAGATTTTCATAGTTCATAGCATTTAGTCTCAGTAATTTTTTATGGTCTACCTAGAGCCCAAAAAATGCCTCACAATTGTGTTTGTTACTAGATAAGTTCAAAAATTTAATAAATTACTTATTTCCTAAAAATTTTGTAGTTATGTGAAAGAAACACAATAGTAAAAGAAAAATGATATTTTTATTTCATTCTTAAATAATGACAATCACAGACTTCCTGGTGGTGCAAGAGATTAAGGCTCAGCACTATGAAGCTATTGCCAGCCACTGCAGCATGAGTTTGATCCTGGCCAGGGAGGTGACCCACATGGTGCAGCAGATGTCTCCTGTCTTGCCTGCTGCTCCTCTGAGCAATGTATTTCAGTAGATCTGTCTGGTCTGCTCCCCACGCTGTCTCTGGTGAATTCTCTCATGCCCTGCACCTCTGGCCTATACCCCAGTTCTTAAATGCATAAATAAATAAATCTTTAAAAAAATGACAATTACTAATGTGTGAACAGATTGGATATGGCATGTTTTCTCAAGATGAGTTCAAATTGGACACCTGCTGTACTTGTTTCCTATCCCTCACTGATTTTCATAGGTACCTTCTTTTCTACATATCGATTATTGAAAACCCAGTTTTGCAAAGATATGTCATCATCAGTCAAATGTTAGGATTTGGAATTCCTCAAACTAGTAGTTTGTATAGAGCACATCTGATAAAAGCTATTTCTGTGTTTTCTTGAAATTTTAAAATTTTCCCCAGGGCCCTTATGATCTTGTTATAGCACACTAGGAAGTGTATGAACAAATTCAAATTAACGATAAGAGACTTTATTCTTCCCTCACTTTTTTCAAGCACTTACTTTAGAAAACTTGTATTTGTAGTTTTTTTTTTATCTCTCCTTGAAATAAATGTAAGTTTTTTCAAAATCTAAATAATTTTATTGCCAACCTAAAAACTCAAGATTTTTTTTTTCAAAGTCATGGATCCTCCCTTGGAAATCTAATTATCCAAGAAGACAGAGTCTTTCCAGTTTCCATGTGAGAGTAGGAACCTAACTTAGGAAGGTTTCATTCCCACACCACTTCCTGCTACAAAGATAAATGTATTTTTCCTTTGGCTGAAACCAATTAACTAACACAGATGTTCTCTCTAATTACCAAGTAAGTTTTGGATGAACTACACGTGACAAATGGTATTGTCAGGTCCTCTTAGTGGAGGCTAATTGTTTATCTCGATAACATATGTGTGGTGGATTGTATTTTTGCAATCTCCTTGGTACACCTTTTCAATCCCCTTAGTAAATGAGATGTGATGTATATCACATTCTGATTTTAGTGCTTATTCAATAATAAAAATATTTTCATATTCTTCTATTTTTGTGGAAAGGTTGGGAGAAGATTCTGTTTATATCTCCCAAGATTTTGGGCTTAGATTGGAAATATGTTCCTAAACATAAAAATTTATAATCTTAAACATTTTGACTTGATCCAAACATTACAAACAGTTTGTGAATCTTATAGGTTTATACTTACAGATATTTTGATTTTCTCATTAATCCAATAGTTACTCAGTAGGATTGAGTATCCATATATTAGAGGTTTATCCTGCTTTCTGAAATTTTGTGATTAACTTCTTGATGGATATGATTGTGGTAAGAGATAATACTTGATATAATTTGAATCTTCATGAATTTATTGACATTTTTCTTGTGGAATATGTTATCTATCCTGGAGTATGTTCCATGTGCACTTAAGAACAATGTGTAGTCAAGGTTTTTAGGATGTGATGCCTTATACATGACATTAAGTCCATGTGGTCTAATTCTTCATTTAAGGTTATTATTTCCTTTTTGATTTTCTGCCTGATTTTTATGTCCAGTAATGAATGGGTGCTACTGAGGTGTCCCACAATTGTGCTGTTGCTAAAATCTGTTTTAATATTTGTTAGTAGTTGTATTATAAATTTTGATGATCCTGTATTTGGTGCATATTTATTAAGGAGTGTTATATATTCCTGATGTATTGTTATCTTAATCATTACATAATCACCATCCCTGTGTCTTCTTACCTTTTTAACTTGAAGTCTATTTTTAGTTGGACTTCCATTTTATATAATAAATATGGTTGTATCTCCATTTTTTGGTCCCATTTATTTGTAGGACTCTCTACCAACCATTAATTTGAGACCGTGTTTATCTTTGAAGCTCATATGGGTCTCCTGTACAAGCCAGAAGTTTGGGTTTTGTGTTCTGATCCAACTAGCCACTCTGTGCCTTTTGATAGGTGAATTCAGTCCATTTATACTTAGGATTATTATTTAAATATGAGCGTCTCCTACTGCCACTTTTTCTGTAGTTTTTTTGGTTCAATTTTCTTGTTCAGTTTTGTTGTGGATTTTCTTCTCTTTGGTTTAGACACAGAATTCCTTTCAATATTTCTTGTAGGAGAGATATACATAATGTTTGCAAACTCCTTCCACTTGAAGTATGACACTGACTAGAAAGGTAACACTTGTAACTTCAACAATGGATAATTTTAATGACAGTGTTATTTTAGGTTATTTCTGAATTAAGTAAAATTGAAACAACATTTTTATTGGACAAAGGCAAGGGAATGTTGTTTGGACAAAATAACTGTTATCATGGAGTATGTGATAATGAATGAATTAACTGATTATAAAAACTAATTTTCAATAAATTACCTTGCTTTTAATCACATAGAATTGACTAAAATAAAACCTTACAGTGACTTATGTTTTTGTCATTTGTTTTCTGATTTTACTAAGAAGAGTCAAAGAAAGTCAAAGAAGAATTTATTCAGAAATATTTGAAAACTGAGATCTTAGATAATGTTCTTTGCTTTTATAAACATTAGTCTGCACATTTACTCTATTGCCATTCTTAAATCACTGACAGATGAAAATTAATATTGCAAAGTCAAATATTTCATAAAATTATAGTGTATGTCTGAATAAGTATTAGAAGCACATTGTCTTAGGTAAAAAGTTCTAATATTGCAAAACACGCATACTATTGTTAGTTTAATAACAATGAAAATAATTTATTAATATCTGATTACTCTTTAACACTTTTACTTATTCCTTTTTTTGGACTCTGCTTCTTGCTTCATAAATGTCAATTTTTATCTATTCTGTATTTTGGCTTATGAGTATATAAGCTGCCCAGATAAATTCCCATATCCCCATCATATTTCTGAATACCCCATTGCACCACATACCCATTGCTTCCAAAACTGGATTTAGTGTCTGCATGTTTTCTTTTTACTATACTTATTCTATTATTTGCCACTAAGTCACATACATTCAAACTATCTTAAATCTTTCATACTCTTTAACATTCCTTCTATGTAAGACACTGTCCATGTGCAGCCACACTCATCCAACACATCTTGGGAAGCTTGGATGTGGTGGTTGCCATATCATTGTTCCATAGCACACTGAATGGATTCTCTTGTTGTGATAGTGGGTTTCACCCAAGTATGGAGAAGGCTGGAAGTGCCAAGAGGTTGATTACCTGTAATTTAAACTAGCATTTAGAATGTATAAGTCATATAAACTGAAAATACCGATTAGTCACTTAAAGACTATTTCCTGTCATTTTACAGAAATTATATAACCACAACTTTATATACGATAAGTTACAAAGTTACATTTTATGGAAACTTACAAACATCTGTTAGAAAATGAAATGTCAAAGTGTCCACATAATGCCTGTATAAATCTTTCATTTCATCATTATGCTCATTCTTTTAAAGATGTGGAAATCCCCATTTTTAAAGATGTGGAAATCCCCATTTTTAACAAATAATAAGTTACAATTCTTGTCCCAAATCTAATTGAATGGCTCTCCTATCCACTTAATTCCCACTCATTTTGCTTCACAGCATACTTATTATAAGATTGTTATTTTCTATGTGACTTCCTGAAGACCTATTAGTAATTTTTCTCTAACTAATTAGATAGGAGCATGTCTAAAATGATTATGATGCATAGTGAGTGAGGAGAAGAAAAGCATGGGGAACTCACTCCAGGGTACCTCCCACGGACATCTGGCCCAACAACTTGGAGGCTTCCTGCAGTGCAGATTGGGCTCACACTGCAACCAGTTAGTGCTGGAAGAGTTGTGAGTCTTTGGTAGTCTCCCCAGGTCTAAGCAGGAAGTATGCAAGTTACCTTTTGCAAATCATTGTCAGAATCAGAATGCTAATATATGCAAAGTTTGTTGATCATGTTTTAAGTTCTGATTCTGACCTAGTCATGAACCTGCCTTAGAAATTTAGGGTATAAATTGTACCACAGATACTACTGCTTGCAGTCAAATTGCTAGTAACTGCCACTTAATCAATCAAGTTTCCATATATTCAGAACTACTGGTTAATCCAACAATCTTCAAATACATTAATCTCTGTACTCCACCCAGCCTTTGAACTCGGCTTAATAGATGAGGAAATCGCAAATTTCTCAAATGGAGATTTGAGGAGGTTAAATGATCATTATTCAAATGTAGCACTATAAAATGAATGGAAGAATACACTTTAAGAATCTATAGGCAAGATAATATGAAGACTTCACTCTCTTTTCCCTGCACAAAACATACACAAAAGTCTTTTTTGAGGAAGTCTTAGATTACTTAAATAATTGTTCTGAACAGTTCTATGACTAAGCATAGTCCAGGAAATGAGTTTCATTACTTTGAAATACGCTACACCATCAAATTTACTGTATACTACAGAAACCCTGGAAAAGTAGAAGATCAGAGAAAATCAAAATTGACATTTGATTTCTTCTCTTGATAAACTGAAGAAAACAGCAATATGTTTTTGAATAATTTTATTATTCAATATTATTGAATATTAATATTGAATATTAATATCATTGAATATTCAAGATTATTGAATATTATTCAATAACAATTATTGAATATTATTCAATAATAATTATTGAATAATTATTGAATGTTATTGAATAATATTCAATATTATTGAATAATTTTTGCTTTTTATAAATTTTACTTCATAAGATAAAAGACAAATGAAGTTATATTGCAATGAAGATAACTAGCCCAACATTGCCATTATAGAGGTATTTAGAATGGAAATAAGAATGCTACTTACCCCTCTGAATGATTCATCATCTTTTTCTAATCTCCATTGACCTTTTTCCCTGCTCTCAATTTATTCTTTTGGTTTTTAATCACTCCTGGCATATATGAAGAGCTGCGGAGTTTTGAAAAATGCCCAGAGAAACCCACAGGATTACTGTTCCCTTACAGAGAAAAAAAAATGCATGACTTTGTTTTCCTTTTCCTTTGATTTACTTCTGCATATTCTATTTTCCAATATTGAGGATTGTAACCTGCTGGAAGATTTGACTCCTCCATTCCCTCATCAAACAAAATAATCTCTTCAAAGACTAAAATTTTTCAAAGAAGAGAGGACAGACTTGGCTTTAAGGAGATTTTGTTTTCACATCCTACAACACTTCATTAGTAAGGCAATCATAAAGATCTGACTTCCACCTTGAAATTGGAAAAGAGTAAATTAAAGAGAGTCCAAATACTTTGACCTGTTTTCCCTGAAAACAAAATTGCTTCAAAATTCCCAGTTCAAAATTATGCTTTACCTTTGTTGTGATTAAGCATTTTATACTCTGGAATTAGGTAGTTAAAAGGAATAAATATTAGAAAATGGAGATCCCAATAAAGGGTACACTTATTTTTAGTTAACTATGTCCTTAAAGGAAAGAGCTTTTAAATGCAGTCATGATTCTTTATTTAACAGTGAGAGTTTAAGGATTTGTTAAGTGTGGCCATGGGTCAGAACCTGAATGTTTGCATACTACTCATATACCCTTTAATTAGCTTGAAATTGTGAGAAAATATGTATTGGTATAATTAGATATGGTATTAATTATTATCATAACATGATATTCATTCTTTGCAATAGTAATTATCATAATAGTATAGTACTCATTATTTGTTTTGAATGCTTGGCTTTGCTATGTACATACTATTAGCTGCCTCTGACTCTAAGGATCCAAGGAGCTGTTCTTTCCTTTTTTTAGGGTTCTCTAATGACTTAGAGAAACCAAGTCACTCTCTGCTTTCAAGAACAACACCTCATTCCTGAAAGGCTTCTCTTAATGTAATTTAAAAAAATTTAAAAAGCAGGAGTCTTTGCAAAGTTTTATTCAGGTTACAAAATAATAGAGCATGGGGTTTCTGGAAAGTTCTTGACATCATTGCCTCACTCTTTAAAGGAACATTCCAACAAAAAAGTTTTAAAATTAGTAAAAAAATAAAAATAAATTTCTAGCTGTGCAGTCATGCCATCCTTCCGAACCTTATTGCTTATGTCTCCCATTGATATTTTACAAGTCATCTGGGTAACTGCAGCTTAATTTCTGTCACCAGGAATAGTATTTTAGAAACTGATCCATCAATGAATCGAGCAGTATTATTTTTAGTAAAATATGGATCAACACTGTGTTTCCTTTGATAATGTCACTACAGTGCAAAATGGCATAGGGTAGCCAGCAGGAGCAAAGACAAACCTTGCTTAACCTAAAAGGTCGGACACCTACCTTTTTAATGCTGCAGGCAACATGAGCACACCATAAAAGTAAGGTGAAGCTAATGGAGGGTGGAAAAGTTAATTTTAACCAATCAAACTTTCTCAGTTTAACCTACCATCTAGTTTTAATCAAAACCACATGCTTAAAAAGCACTTTATCATTCCTAGTACTCCCAGTTTGCATTTTATCATTTGAAATTTCAAAGCAGAGAAACTAGTATAAAGTGAAGCTAATTCCTACTGTTACAAATAAATCTAGTTATTTGGTTGCTTTTCCTTATTCTTTAAGAATGAGTTATTTGTTTAGCTTTTCTCCTCCTATTAGAGACTAAATATTATATCAATCTTTTGTCTAATGGTACACACTTACATGGGGATTATTTTTCTATATAGATAAGTAGAAAGGCTGCAAAACTGCGAGGAAGGCATTGGACTAACATCTTTTTTCCCCCCCCCCCACAAAATAAATTTTCTAAACTTTATAAATGCCCTATGTGAAATCATGCAGTAGGGCTGGATATTTATTTTTTTTAATGATAATCTATTTAGATAAACATGTCTCTTTACTTCCTGTATTTTTTCTGATTTTCCTTACATGCCTTGACTTTATAGGGTAGAACTAAATTTCATGTCCTCCTACCCCACATCACTATATTAGTCTATAAATACAGTAAATTTATTCAAATTGATTGATCAATTTAAACATTCTTAACTTGGATAATTGGTAATTACACTTTTGTGCTGCTTTACTATCTCAAAAACATTTATTTGTTATTCTCAGCTGTTTGCCTTTTGCCTGTTACCAGGCTTATTTGAGCCATTGTTCGTATCAGGAGACAAGTTCTGTGGAATCAAGTTATTTTCTCTGTTTTTTATGTGAAGTGACTAGTCCTATATGTTCTTTGAATTAGTGATCCTAATTCAATTTACACTTATATTTACATTTACGTGTATCCATTGTATGGGAGTGAGAAAATATTCCTGGGTTGTTGTTTTTTTTTTACCACTGTGGCAAAAAAAAAAAAATCTACTTTTCAGTTTATGTGTTTAGATGCTCTCTCTACAAGACAATTTAGAAGCTGAGCATTGTTTCCCATTTCTAGAAAGAACTTGCCTGAATAGTCATATTTAAATATATATTCAGTAAAATGTGAAAAAAAAAAACAAAAAAAAACTTGAGGTAGTCCCTGTGACATTTGAGAAAGTTTAGCTGTATGCTGAGAGCATGGGTTGGTGTGGGAGTGTGGGGATAAATTAAACTGTTTTTCAAACCAGAGTTGAGAATGATGGTATGATAAGTTTCTGTAACTTTCCATCAGTGTAGATAAATTCACCCTTAACCATCAGTCAGTTAAATTTCCCCTGTTTTGCATAGGTTATCTTTCTGCCTAGTTTTGGCTGTAATCTTCATTTTATAGATATGTACTGCTTTTCTTGCCAACCTAATTTGGGCTTCTTCTGAGGGAAAGTCAACATGGGAAGATAAGCAAGACATGTGGAACAGAGCCAGGTTTTCCTGACCCCGCTCTGAGTTTTCAGAGTGGCTGGATTATGGCTGGGAGAGGTTGGTCATCAGTAATATAGAGTCCCAAATGGAGCCAGAACATCAGCATCACACTCACGTTATCTGGGCTACTGTAGATGCAAATACCTTTGTTCTTAGTTTTGTTCAAGTTAGTGTCCATATGTTTTGATTTTGGTAAATGGAAGTTAAAGAGGAAAAAGGAATATGTGATGATAGTAAAACTAACAGAAAACCCATGAATATAATCAGAAAAGTGAATGTTATCAGAGTGCTGTGTATTTATTAACCAATTATGATTTTCATATCAATTGCACAGTTAGATCAAATGCATACTCTTTTTCAGAACCTGCATTGTAAGCTCACCTGATTATTACAAAATTAAGTTGTATCTCTTTAAATTAATACACATGACCAGCGATAAAAATCCTGAAGTCTGATTAAATTTCCAGTTATTTAGATGCATAAGGAAGATGAGAGCATACAAGACTGGCCTCATTTTGCAACATTTGCTTTTCTCTTGGTAAAGCCACCAGGTGAGAAACCTGTATCTGTACTGCTCTGTACATTTATGAGTCAGTTACATTATGTGTCAGTTACACTATGTGTCAGTTACACTATGTGTCAGGTACACTATGGCATGGTACCTAAGTAAATTTCCAGGTGGATGAAATAATCTTATCAATCTTCAGTTAAATGAAATCTGCTGCTATATATTAAAAGCCATACTCTTCATCATTCTCTTAATGCCAGGTCACCAGAAGAGGAGGATAAAAGGTTTGATTTCTCCAGTTTCTTTGTGAATGTCTGCCATGTCCTTCTGTAACTTTGCTCTGCCCATGATGACTGTTGGCTATGAAAATCATTAGTGTATGTCTATCACTACAGCTGATACCCACCTTGACAATGCCAGTAACAGCTCAAATGTCAGGACCTAGATTCTGATTCTGGCAAAATTGGGATCCAGAGTGGCAGGTGCCGCAGTACCTAGAGTTAAGAGAAATATTCAGTATAACTGTAGTGATTGTTGACTTTCTGATTCAAGTTTATATTTTCTTACATAAAGACTAGTGTAGGGTAAAGAATGATCAGGTATTTCCACCCTCCCACCACTGATGATGGACACCTGCGGTGCTGCGAGCATTCCAGGGTGGGCATGCGCAAGTGGGCGCACCTGTGTTGGACACGGGCATAAATGGGCGGCATCATGAGGACGTCAGGACTGTGAGAACTGTGAGGACCAACAGACAGAACTATGAGGACCAAGAGAACCGACGAGCAGCAGCAGTAGAAAGCAGCCAAGAGGGTGAGATGTGCCTGGGGCTGGGCGGCCTGTCAGCCACCCAGCCCCCCGGCACCCATGCCTGCCATGTACCTGGCCACCTCTACTAAATAAAGTATGAAAAGCCACCGAGGGCTCCAAGTCTCTCCTTCCCTGACCCGTCTGCCTCGAACCATCCTGAACCTTGCTCCTGTGACACCTGTTCCCTGCCGCGACACCACCCTGGAATGCTCACAGCACCGCAGGTGTCCATCATCACAGTAATGGGAGGGTGGAAATACCTGATCATTCTTTACCCTACAACTAGTAACAAGTCTAATATGCCACATGTATATTTCAACTACAATTGACCCTTGAACAATGTGGAGGTTAGGCCACCATCCCTCCATATGTACACTCAAAAAAATCCATGTATAACTTTTGACACAAATTTAGTAATAGCCTACTGTGGAATGGAAGCATTACTGATATCATTAATGGTCAATCAACACATTTTACATGTTAAATATAATAAATGCTGCATTCTTACAATAAAGCAGAAGAAAAGGTTATTAAGAAATTCAAAGAGAAAATGCATTAGACTAGTATACTGTATTTAGCACTATCATAAATTTATCTCCCTGTTTACAAGAAAATTCATGTAGAAACATATTATGAAGTTCAAATCCATTGTTCAAGGGGCAATCATGCATATACCTGCAACCCCGCTTAATTTGGCCCAGTTCCCCAGCTGGGAATAGATTGTCTCCATATATCTCCTTCCCTTCATGAAGATGATCTCATGACACAAAAATGACCTCCTCTAGTAGACATCAGCCATGTTCGACCAACTCTGATGGCCAGCAAAGCGTAGTGTGCTCAAGTTTGGGTTTCTGTAACACACTAACAGAAATAGACACAAGTGTGTTTTAATATTTGACCTTGACTTTGATTTTTTTAAAAAAATTGAGGTAGCATCAGTTTACAACATGTATCTTTGTTCTGAGGTCAGATTCTAAGTGTTTGTTTTTTTTTTTTCTGATCTTTTGTTTTGTTTCTTGATATTCTACCTAGCCACAAAATCATCTGGGATTTGGCTTTCTTTTTCTGAATGATCTCAGTTACATAATCCTTTCCAGCTCCATCCATGTTATTGCAAATGACAATATTTCATGCTTTTTTTAAAATATAGCTGAATAAAATTCCATTGTTCTTAATACTCAGTCATGAACTAAGCTGCATTCTTCACCTAAGCTGGTATTTTGCCATGTAAATATTACTACTGGTCCAGTGATCTCACTTTCCACGGTTTTTGACTTTTACACACAAATTAAGATGTCAGTTAAAACTGAAGCTGATATTTTAACGTTCCAGAATGTACCTTCTTTACATTTGATTTTCAGTTTTCTTATGTTAAAAATTCCTGTAATGATATGTTTCTTTATAAGGATTCCTTTGAAACATGTCCATCAGAGGATTCATGTTTGAGGTGAGTGAAATTTCCATTTATAGTAAAATGATTTTTCTTCATTGTGTTCTTCTCTTTCAAGAGCAAATCAGTATTATAATAATTTTATTTGCAAGTGTCTAGTGATCTGCTGACCACTGTCAAGTAATTACCATAGATCAAAGTATAGGCTGTTATCTGAGTGAAGGATAGAGTGAAGGATAGCTCTGTGACTTCTAGAGTAAACATTTATGTATAAGGACAGTGAGTGTTCCCCAAGTTGTAATTTTGACTACTTATATATTAACAATAAATACAGGAGGCAGAAATTATATACTGGTAATAAAGACATATTTAATTTGTTCATAAAGGTCAACCTATCTCAAATGAAGAGGCAGTTACAATGAGAACATATCTAACATATTTAAGGTTAGTGGACATTTAGGGGCTAAACGGAAATGAAAATGGCACATCAAACCTGTAACAGGGTGGTCTCCAGGAAAAGAGGAAGTTCCAGGGTCCTGGTCTTGCTCTAAGTAGGGTGGAGCTGAGCAGGGATAAGAAGATGATGGAGAGAGGAGATAGAAGGACAGAAGGGAGGGAGGAAGAAGGAAGCCAGATGGAGAGCAGCAAAGAACTGGAGGAGGCACTTGGAGCAGAGGGACATGTGAAGAAACTATGCTTGCCTTCTGGTCTTGGACTGGTTAGAACAGATGTGGTTGAGAGACCCATGGGGAACTTAATAATGGCAGCTTTCATTTTGATTTTGATTTTGCTCTTTTCCTCCCAGATTTGTCTGACTCTTCCTGACCCTTTTCTATGGTCTCCACTGAAAGGTCCTTTTAACTTGTGGCAGGCTTTTAGGCCTTGCTTTGGGCCAATCCTATTTGGCTGGACTTTTACCCTCAAGGAGATGGGTAACTTTGGATGCTTGACTTAGTAATTATATTCTTTGTCTTTTCTGTATTGTTCCCTAATTGTATTAAAGTTCCTTTCCATTGAAGGCCTTATATGTTTGTTTTGACGTGGCGGATGGTCTAACCCATTTAGAAAGGGCAGGTTTGGGGGTTCTGGGGTGCTCTTCTCCCTGCCCTATAACAAACCTAATAATAATTTAGGTTTTCCCACAGTTTGATGACTAGCTGGAGCAAGTTGATTGCTAGCAAGAACTATTTCTTCTCTGAAATTATTAATCACCAGAATTTTCCAATGATGAACAGGATTTGGGAAATAAATATTGCATATGTGGAGCCACTAATCTGTGTTTTTGGAACTCTCCCTTGCAAAAGTATGCTAACAAGTAAGTTAGAGGTATATGAACCTCTTCAGCCTTGTGGATGCTCATTCTGGTCACAGTGCCAACTTCTTGGGATTCCCACCTGCTCGCCATCAAGGTTCTTCGGCGTGTTAGAGAAGCAGTTATGGATTGTAGGTTGCAAAGCAGTTGCAACCTAAGGCATAAAATGAGATTTTCCATATCTTGTAACTTTTCTTTAAATGTCTTACCCTGCTATTTGTTCCCTGTTTCCTCCTGCCATGTTCCTGGGACCATTATTTCTCCTACCATCCCCCAACTTAGCAGGACTTCTAACTTGGTCACCTCAATACATAATCTTTCTCTTAAAAATTTCCCAGCTCTGAAATATTTTTAAAAATCAATTTCAGAGCCTCCCTGGTGGTGCAGGGGTTGAGAGCTGCACTGTGGGGCTTCCACAGCCCCTGCAGCATGAGTTCGGTCCCCAGCCAGGAGGGGATCCACATGGCGTGGGAGACCTCTCAACAGTATATTTCAGTTCTGCCTGTTCTGCTCCCCACTCTGTCTCTGGTAAATCCTATCACCCCAAGTGCCCCTGGCCTGTACCTCAGCTCTTATATGCATAAATAAAAATTTAAAAAATCTTTGAAAACAAAAGAAAAGCAATTTCAGCTTTACAAAGCTTGCAATTTTTGAAATATTTTTCTATGCTAGAGTTGACAAATTTTGATGAACTAATGAATCCACTAGGGAATAACTAGTGAATAACTAGATAGTGCTATCAAGCCATACTACATCACCAAGTTATGTTTCAAATGAAAATATTTTGGAGAAAAATAAAACACCTCAAAATAATTTTGGGAATTTAAGAAAACAAAATGACTATGGGAATTACATATGCTTTGATGCAGGTCTTAGTAGGGCTCTCAGATCAGTCAAACAAGAGACTATGATTAAAGTGGTTTCTGTTTTAAATTTTATCTGTAGATTTATGAATTAAACATCCAATTTATTATGGAGTTTAGAAGCTTTGATTCTGCAATTGTCCATGTTAGAGAAAACAGTGAAGACTTACAAAACTGACCTCAACATCCTTCTATGTAGCACTGTATAATGCTTTCTACCAAGACCTTTTCAGATTTTAACTTGTTTATACTTATTTTATAGTTAAGTTGGAAGATACCTTTTCTTACTCAGTAATCATTCCTATATTATGTAGAACTTCTGTTCTCTATCAGATTCCATAGCTGCCATCTGAGAAACAGACCATTTTTTAGCCTCACACGACTCAATCAGGCAGTTGAAACCAAATAGAACGCAGAGGGAGAGGCATGGGACCGCCTTGTGGTCATCCGTTTACTCTTTTACCAATTGTAGTCACAAGATGGCAGTATGACAATTCATATAAAATCAGAAATTCGAAAGCTATTTTTCATTTAGTTCAGAGGATTTTAAAGACGACGGAATTCACTTTGAACAGATACTTAGTTGAATTGGGAGCTGTGTCCCACAATGTACTAATGTTTGTGTTGTGGTTCAGGAGATGGGTGATTTCCAGTCAGCGTGATGTGGACTGGGACAATATATAACTCTATAGCCGCGTGTCTTGTCTTATACCTTTTCTCCTCTAATGCACTCAAGTATAATAGTGGATGCAAGTCCGTTGATTCAAACTTTACACCATAATGAGGAGATTTCAAATGACTTTGACTGGCGCTGGAGGACAATAGCAGACACTGTTGTTTTTTTTTTCCTTCCTATGACAACAAGATAGACTGAGTAAATTCCATCAATGAGTTAGCTTTTGAAGGGCAATAAATCCTGTTCTTTTATAGCTAACTCATTTAGCAATCCCTCAAAAGCTCATTGCTTTTCTCAGCAAGAGAATATATAGTGAACTTTACTTTATGAAAAATATATTATTTAGGTACTTGAATCTGTATTGTAGGACATAGAAGAATTCATTATAAAGAAATGTTTAATATATTTTAGGACCAGATGGTTTGAAATATGCAGTTGTGTTTATTTTTGAATAAGTGTAGGGCATGTTTTCTTCTTTATGGCCATATCTATAGACAGATATAGATATCTGTTTATATATAGATATGCGTGTATATATTAACATATTTGTGTATATATGTATATTTATGAAACATCTTAGCACCGTTATCATATAATATTAGTTATTATAATAGTTATTAATTTTTATTGTAGTGTTCAAGATTTGTGTTACGTTGTAATTGTGCTTGGGAACCAGTTAATTTGGTTCTTTCACAAAGTCACAGATAAAGTTTCTTACCAATTATCTGTTTTGAACATGCAAAGATAATACACCTAATCACTAATCTGTGTTCACTAAAGTTTACATATTTTATATTCATAAAATATATTCCTTTCCCGCATTCCTTCCTGAAATGTCGAAATCATCTCTGCATAACTTGGAATGGAGTTCAGCTCTTTTCCCTACTGTCAGTAGTTACTGACTAAAATCTGTTTTCAGCTCTAAACCAATGCTCAGCTGTATTTATTTATCTTTGATAGGACCAACTAGCAGATGTAGGGGTGACCTAAGATACCATCATGCATAATGTCCTAACTGGGTCCCTATAACTCTAGAATTTATAGGGTTAGATGTCCTGATGCCCAAAATGTGTACCTCTTGCCAGGATCATTTTGAATTACAGTCTGCATCGTTCAGTTGAGCACTCTGAACTCCTTGTTTCTAGATAATAATGGTGAAGAAGTAGAGAGGCCATCTTGGAAAGAGTAATTGATTCTGATTACCAGGAAAAAGCAGGATTTCTGATACACGGTTGGGGAAAACAGAATACTTAAAAAACTAAGTGAACTGCTTAGATGCCCCTTGGTGCTCCTCACTATGGGCTGAGTTGTCCACCATCCATCAGATTCATATGTGGACCCCTTTACTCCTATATGATTATATTTGGAGATAAGGCACTTATGAGGTAATTAGGATTAAATGAGATGATCAGAAGGGTCCCCTTATCTGATAACACTGGTATCCTTATGAGAGGATGAATTACTACCAGGGCTCTCTCTCATGTGTAAAGAGGAATAAACATATGAAGATTTTGTGAGAAGAGAGTGCCCTACAAATCAGGCAGAGAAGCCTCACCACAAACCAAACTTGCTGGACCTTTATCTCTACCTTGAACTTTCAGCCCCCAGAAATTTGATAAAGTTACATTCTCTTGCTTAAATCATCTAGTCACTGACATAAGCCACTTAGCTTGACAAGACTAATGCACTCCTTTGCCATTTTTTTATAGTAAATGAATAGTTATATCCACTCCGCTGAAAAAAAAGAATACTGACTTGGGGTCAGTCATCTGAAATTATCCTGAATGGACTCCACAAACTCAGGTTTTATGTACCCCACCTCCACTTCAAGGCAAAACAATCAAAGGCACCAAGGAATGTAAATCCCATAATGTCATCACCACTAAAGAGAGGATTGCCAGAAACTGAGGGTGGAGTTAAGCAGTCAGGCTTGTTATATAACCAGAGACATCTGGGCCTTGTGGTTTTTTGCCAGCCTTCAGCTTGTTCTTGGGATTCCAGGCCAGCAGAAATGGTAGGATACATTCACCAAATTATCTCTGTTTCTTTCTCCTTTCATCATTTCCCATCCCCCCCCCCCTTTTTTTTTTAATAAATTAAACCCTTTATAATTCTTTTTGTGTGTGCTTGCAGTTGGGTCTCATTGTAAGTTTTATTAAGTGCGCAGATGAAGACCTTCCCTGGGGTTGCCCTTTAACAAAATGACAGTTTGGGTCGTATCAGGCAAGCCCAACAGAATTGGTAGCTGAGAGTGGGGGTGGTGTAGCATGGATTGTGGAGGAAGGTGGAAATACCAGTTGTGGACCTGGCGGCAGTTTGCTTGGTTAGCAAGGCTTTGGAAGTCAAACATTCAGCAGTCCTGAAAGTGCTGTTCTTTGAGCAGAGATGGACAGGAATATGTGTCACGCAGATTTCTCTTTAAAGAAGAAATTGTTACCTCAGGTCCTGCAGCAAATAGTCGTTACCCTTGGAGTGATTTTTCTCAGCTACATAGCTGTCTCACCTAAGGCATGTTCTTTCAGTGTCTGTTTACTTTCAATGATTGATGGAGGCAAAAACCTAAAGGCCCATTTGCTTTGTCCTAAAGCAGACAACTCTGAAGTGTGACTTTAGCTCCAGGTGATTCCTGGGGCCTGATACCACTGCTGCACCTCCTCAATTTTGTTTCCTCCTTTCTTTCTTTCCCTTCTGTATTAGCTGATGCTAATGGTGCGCCCCTATAAGCACCTTATATGCTAAACTCTCTCAGTCTGCTTTCCAGAGAATCTGATGAGTTATATTCACTACCAATTGAATTAATCTTCTTAAAATGGAAACATTGCAAGGTTTCAGAATGCATTTGGGGTGTAGTCACCAACTTCATGGCAAAATGCAAAGTCATATTTAACATATTGTTGCTCTAAACAATTACTTTAGGTTTGTGTGAGCTGGATTTTCACCAGAAGAGTCCAAAATGTACCCAGGATATGAGAAATGTATACATGAATTTCTTAACCTATGTTTTATTGAGGAATTCACTGTCAGAGCCTTCTCATTCTGATGCCTTCTTTCCTTAGAGGTTATATATGTTGAAGGCAGATGGAAAAAGGCTATTACAATAGAGCTGAGAAACATTGGCTTTTCCTTCATTGGATGATATATAGCTAGGTATAATCTTATAATCTTTGTGCTGAAATTGTGTCAAACTGACAGTCATTATAATTGATATTAAAGGGGACCAGAACAAATGGGACAAGCTCTGTGTGATCTGTTTATTTTGAGATCAGGCATCCATCCTGGATAGACAGCCTATAATTCTATAATTATGTTCTGCAAGCTATGTGAAACAGCAACAACAAAAAGCATGGTGTTTAATTTGCACGTTGTGATAGGAATAACACAGAATAAAGTATATCCTCCTCTATTGATTAATTGCCTTTTTGCACAGTTCTGATAATGTGATATTTCTTTGGTGTATCAAGTCTATTTATTCTATTGAGCTTCATGTTCTTCCACCGAAACTGGATCTAATGCGAAGGAGACAAAAGAAAAGAGAGCCAAAATATTTCAGTACAAGAAAATTCATTTTCAAAAGATTATCTACTTTATATTTTAGGCAAATCACTAAATAATAAAGGGTATCTTATTTTTATTTTAGTGTATTAATTTAGGTCTGCATTAATAGATGTTTGTGATTCAAAATATGTCTTTTTAGCCCTTCATCATACTTACTTTATGTCTACTATGTGTGTACATTTTAAAGTCACAGAGCCATCATTATCTCTCTTATTCACTAATGTATGCATTTCACTACCCATCCTCTCCAACCCCATTTCCTAAATTGAAGAAAAATCACTAAATTTAAGTTCAATGGACATTTGATGTTTTACTTAGTGGTTCTATATCTTTAACCCAGTGTCTAGTCTACATTCTGTTGGTGATGACATTTAATTTCCTTTTTGAGAATTATGCCTCCCCCATTGTCCAAGTCTTATGAGAATGTATACATGGGTGCTCTGTGATTAAATGGACAGAGTAAATTAAACAACAGGACTTGGTTTATTCAAGTTGTGTGGCCTTCATTAGAATGTTTAGCAGCATCAACATCGTTGACCTTAGGAGTGTGTCCTTGCCCTTATCCTTTTACCCCATTTGGATCTCTTGTCATGTCCATTGATACTATGAGTTATCTGACAATTTTCTAATGAACTCCCTTTTCATGTTACCCACTTTATGCTGAAGCAAAAAAAAAAAAATCTTAAGGCTCTGACTTATTCAAAACTTTATTACTACCTAAAAATATCAAATGTCAAATTTATATAAGAAATATAAAATAAGGAGTTACTCTAAGGTGTTATAATTACAAAGAATTTTGAACTTTGTTATTTGATGGAATATCACTCATTTTCTTTCATCATTATTAATCAACTTTTAGAATAGTTTCTCTTTATGTGCTTCCAGAATGCATGTGATATAAGGACATATTTCTACTCTACTGAGAGTTATTTATTTTGGAGGAGATATACTAAGTCATTGTCTGAATGAAGAGACTTTATTATTAGAATTGGGAAATGAAGCTCAAACAATGATTATGTAGTGATCATATTGATTGATTCCATTATCTATTGAACAAACATTTATTGTGCTCTTTCCATATCCTAGAATATTGACAAGAATCTGTAAACAGTACACTACAATACAAGGTGAGGAATAAACAGCGTGTGAACAAGATCACAAGAAAGATGACAAGGTACATTTGGAGAAAGAAGTCATTCAGTGTGACTGGAACAGGGTTTTTGACATAAAGGATTTGATTGATGAGTCTAATGATGGTAGGAACAATACATGGAAAATTTCATGTGCCATGTATTTGAACTTGGGTTTGATCTATAAGCCTATGAGCACTTGGTGGCTACAGGGGTGAGATATGCAATTTTAGAGAAATAAACTTGCCTGCTATACAGAGACAGAATTGAAGGAGATCTAAAATCAAAACAGAGAAAGCAGTTAAAGCTATTTTCAGAGCCCAGGTGAGATGTTAGAGGGGATACCAAAGGCAGATTTCCACTACAATAAGTCTAAATGTCCCTCTCAGATAATCATCAAGGAAGGAGCAAAAAAGCCAGTAGAAATTTGCAGAGATATCTGACAGTAACTCTTTTGTTTCTCCTGTCTTGTCCCTCTTTCCCTCTCTTCCTTTCCTCTTGTTATTATGCTTTGTCCTTGTCATGCATTATTCAAGGTAATTAGTGTACATGGTGAAAGAGGTAAGAATATTGCCTATTTGCATGCATATGCCAAAATCCCAGCAGATAACAGTGACACACATTGCATAATTCAAGAATGGCTTAGTAAGTTTTAAAAAGTGGTCAAAGGTTGTATCCTGGGGTCAATAACAGCTATTATTATTCTTGACCTGAATAAATAAGGGAAGAGAGTGATTCTATAATCTGAAAGAAGACAGCCTTATGGAGAGGGACCCCATTGAGAGAAGTTGTGACCTTCCAAGATGACTTCTCAGAGAGTGAGCTGATACATACATAAAACAGCACTAAAGACAGTAAGTACTAAAGGGACAGTGCCAAAGACTCAATTGCAAGCATAACTCAGGCTCAGGGAAACAATATTGTGGTTTATCTAACAAACAGGAAATTGGGAAAAGAAACATCTCTAAGGCCTTAAGTGATCAGCTGTTGTACCCTAGATAGTTTCTGCTGTGTTCAGCAGCCCTCTCACAAAGGCTGTTCTGTCAGAGGGCACTGTCTCATCAATGACAACCTGGAGCTGGTGGAATACCGATCAGCAGTACACAAAAGTCCAACTTAATGGTGGCAGCTGGAGGTGCTCACAGGTAGGGCTTTTGAGGTGACACTGCAGCAGCCACAGCTACAATATGAAGGCTAGGCTGGGCAGTGCAGGATGCTGAACTGGACTATGGTGGACTCAACACCACCCGGAGTCGGTGTTAGAGAACCAGAGGTCGTGGTCAGCTTTAAAGGTGGTCAAGCACACTGCCACTCACTGATCAGAAGAGCTGTTCATCACCTGTTACCAGAGGGTAGTGTCAGAGGTATCAGAGCTACAGTTCATTTTCCAGGACCTATAAGCCTGACTGGACCGTTTTCAATTACTCAGGTTAGCACCAATTAGCTCACTTTCATTTTTAATATATATAATTGTCTAAAGCCCTTACTGACAGCTGGAGAGCTTGAAACTGATCAGTCCATTTCTGATCCTAGAACCAGATACAAAAGGGAAAAGCCCAGCCTCTCCCTAGAGCAACCTGCACTCAGGTCAGGCAGGCTCAAGAGCCAGAGGACTCTGGTTTCATAAATATCCTAACTATCCATTTATCACTCTGCCCTGTCCTTGCTTTCTATACCCTGTTCAGCATAACAAAAGAGAAAGACAGAAAAGAAAGGGAGCCTATGATGTTTTTATGCAGGTACACATTTTGCAACCAAAAATAATTGATGAACTGGGAGGAACAAACGAAAGGTACGGAGAAAGTCATGGAATTCCCGGACTTTTCTTCGTATATGTACATTTTTAATTTCTCAATACTGTATCTACAATTTATTTCAACTTGGTCTCACCCATGAAGAACAGTGGAGGGAGGAGAGAGGATTAATGTTCTGTGTTTTTTCTGTGTCAGTTCCATTTTAGAAACAGTCCTAGACTATATATATCCCCTTCTTCACACCAGCATTCTCTTTGAAGTAGGCAAGTGTTTCATAAACAAATAAGATACAAAAGCTAGTATTTGTTAACAGTGTTTTCAACATAGCATGCAAATAACTTTTGTGTGTAGTTGCCTGACTCTGTGGAGCCTGACACTTTAGGCAAAATCAAACATGCAGTTAAGTAGAAAAAAATAGGATGTATGGACTTTGCTTCCTTTTGTGGCTTATGTGAATTATTTGACACTTTTGCTTTTTACGGTGTTTTGGGTCTGCAATGACAAAAATTTTCAGTGTCAGGTCTATAAAATTCACTGCCCTCTATTACTTTTTCCTATATAAACAGACGTTGACAATAGGAGCTTTTGTCACTGGCAATTTCAAATCCATTATTCTGAATAGAACTGTCATTCAGTTTTTATTTGTCAGTTACAAAGTAAAAGATGTAAAAATGACAAGAGAGTAAATTTTCATAGGTAAGGTGAATTTCTGGTTGTGCATTTACATTTCATTTTCAAAATTCCTGACATAGTTAGCATTCTCAGTATCCTGAAAAGATAGATTTATATTGTAAGGAGTTGAAGACTTCAATCTTCCTTCCAGATGTATTGCAAATGGTAATTAATATATGCTTTTGTAAGAAAAGAAAGGTGGCTGAGTCTGATCAACTGTGCAGGTATTTACTGCAGTGATCTGCCTATCTGAGATTTACAAATTTCCACTTCTTTAGAACGTAACAATGGTTTGAGGAAATCTCACTCTTTTCTTTTAGTACATTTGATGTGGGAGAATTGAAAACATTAATAAACAAAGAACTTTCATTAGATTTAAAAACAGGAAAGCCATGGGAATCAAGTAGCATATGGAAAAGGACTCCCTGTCTCCTCCATATTCCTAGCAAAAACAGTAGCATACTGGGGCAAGGAGAATCTCAAAGTAGAAAATAATATTGTGTTTTGCAGAGTCTAGATAGCATAGGCATAAATTATAAGTTTGCAACCTAAGTGTTATAGTCCATATATAAAAAATATTTGGAAAGGTCTTAGTCCTCATAGGTTCGTCAAGGGATGCCACTATATCACCCTTATGTAAATGACCACATTTTCGTATCTTCCATACAAAAGGATACTGGCGCTCACCCAGTATGAATCAAGAAGAGAGGATTAGAAATACATGATTCCATACTATCTCTCTAAAATATTCATGGGCTTTCAAAAGGCCAGCAAATAGTGGGAAAAGAAGTTAAGTGGAAATGAGGGAGCAGATTTACCTCTCCCACTGCAGGTGATAAATGATGATTCCCCCAGTACTGGAGGAAGAAAGCTTGGATTGAAAATGAGACAAAAGTGTTAATTTATAATAGATGAAGATTTTTAGTACCTGGAGATTAGTCTGACCTGCTAAATAGGGATTTTAATTCTTCAAAATGACATAAAATTCATGTAATAAGAAATGTGGCCAGGGAAAGTGTAAAAGAAAATGAACAGAGTGTGATTGAAGGCAGAGTTTGTAGAACAACAACTCTACTTCCTGCATTCTATAAACCAGTCCTAATATAGTTATATAATTTCTACTGTTTAATTTAAATCTGCAATAGACAAATTAGACAATATTATGATTTTGACCTTTCATTACACTGCTTTCTGAATAATTTTTTCATTAGCAATGTAATTAAAAGGTCAAAAACATTTGGTTTGAGTAAAAACATATCTGTTATCCATTGTTGAAGATGAGTAGACTAAGTCACTAAGTCTTGTTTTCCATAGTTACCACCTTTGCTTTCTAGTGGTTAACTGTTTTTTTAACTTCTTTACATATATTTATTTACATATATCAGGCATGGTTCCCGTGGAATTGCCACCACCAATTCACATGTGCACCATCACCTTAGTCCCTTGTACTCTTCCCACCCTCACTTTGATCCCTCTTCCTCCCTCTCCCCTGTAAAATGTCTCTGATTTATTGCTGCTGCCTGTTTATTTTTGTTTTGCTGGTTTTTTTTTTATTATTCTTATTCTTTTCTCTGATCCCTTATTTGGTTCCCTTATATTCCTCCTATAAGTGAAATCATCCAATATTTTTTTCTTTTTTCTTCTGACTTATTTCACTGAGCTTAATCTCTTCTAGCTCCATCCAAGATGCTGCAAATGACAATAGTTTATCTTTTTCAATTGCTGAATAGTATTCCCCATCTTCTTATATGTATATGTACCACATCTTCTTATCCAGTCATCTATTTTGGACATATGGGTTGTTTCCAAGTCTTACTTATTATAAATAGTGCTGCAGTAAGCATTGGTGTGCAGGTTTCCTTTTGAATTAATGTTTTTGTGTGCTTTGAGTAGACCCTAGGAGTGAAATTGCTGGGTCATTGGTAGTTCCATTTTTAGTAGTCTGACTAATCTCCACACAGCTTTCCATAGTGGTTGGACTAACCTGCATTCCCATTAGCAGTGTTGGAGAGTTCCTTTTCCACCACATCTCATCAAAATTTGTTGTTGCTAGTTTTTTTAATATGTGACATTCTTACTGGTATAAGGTGGTATCTCATTGTGGTTTTAATCTGTATCTCCTTGACAATGAAGGATGTTGAATATTTTTTTAATTTATCTATTGACCAGTTGCATTTCATCTTTGGAGAAGTCTCTTTTAACTTTTTCTGCCCATTTTTTGGGAAGAAAGTCCTGTAAGTCCTTTGAGTTCTTTGTAGATCTTTGTGATCAGTCTCTTATCAGTTGTATGGACTTCAAAATATTTTTCCCATTCAGTAAGGTGTCTCTTCATTTTGGTTAATTTAGTAGTTAA
Organism: Galemys pyrenaicus; assembly: GCA_019455555.1. Classification (NCBI taxonomy): domain Eukaryota; kingdom Metazoa; phylum Chordata; class Mammalia; order Eulipotyphla; family Talpidae; genus Galemys; species Galemys pyrenaicus. The sequence continues at coordinate 72,353 of JAGFMF010012262.1, read as the reverse complement.
GTCTTTATGAAAAGTATTTATGAAACTCACTCAGTAATTATACAGGCAATACTTCACTCAAGTTTTAAGCAATGACTTTGGATAGATATGGAACAAAAGCAGACAAATGACTGTGGAGTTGGGAGGAAAAAGCAGGGAAAAGTTTTATTTTGAAGAAGGAAGAAGAACTAAAACAGTAGTGGAAAGGACAAGGACAGATGAATTCAGTGGTTAATGATAGCTTCATTGATAGATACTAAAGGAAGTTTGAAAATATGGGAAAGTTTATAAAAGATGGGGAATTAAACCAAAAATAGTTCTTCATTATGAGGTAGCTAAGAGAAAGGGACAAAGAAAGAATATTGAGGTGGCTATGGCAAAAAAAGAGAGAAAAGACAAGGATCAGTAAATTATTTAGGTATTCCCATAAGGTTATCATAAGACTTTTCAGCAGAAATTATAGATAAAAAAGGAATGATATTCAAGATACTCAAAGAAAAGAATACCAGCCAATGTTATATCCTAAAATACTTTCATATATTAGAAGGAAAGGCCTTCTCATTCAAAGAAATGATGAAGGAATTTGCAAACACTACACCTTCCTTATAATAAATGTTAATAATAATTCTCCTATCTAATCCAAAGAAATCAAAATCCATACACACAAAAAATAACTAACAATATAGAATGTCAATGAGTTTATGAAGATTGAAATCATAGCAAGTATCTTCTTAATCAAAATGGTATCAAAATAGAAAACAACCACAAAGGAAAAGCAAAAAAAAATATAAAATATGTGGAGACTGAATATAACATTCTACTGAATGGCTGTTGGGTTAATGAGGAAATCAAAGAGAAATTTAAAAAAAATATGAGGAGGTAAGCAATAATGAAGACACAAATTACTAGAACTTAGGGGATGAAGAAAAAAAGAGTACTAACAAGAAATATATAGCAATACAAACCTACATAAGAAATAAAATCAATCTCAAATAATATTACTTTACACCTCTCTTAGCTAGAAAAATAAGAAAAAAAATGAAACAAAAGCCACTAGAAAGAAAAAAATAAGAGTGAAAAAATTAAATAGTATTTAAAAGACAGCCAAATAGATCAATGAGAACAAGGTCTGATCTTTACTTGAAAAGAAATACAGCAGAAAAATCTTTAGCTAGACTCTCTAACAAAAAATGTAGAAAATCTAATAAATAGTCATAAACAAAAGAGGAGGGGTTACAAAAGTTATTACAGAAATAGAGAGGCTCCTAGACTATATGATGAACATATTTATGCCAATAAATTGGATAACTTAGTAGAAATAGACAAATTCTTAGATGTGTAACATCTTCAGAGGTTGAAACGGGGAAAAAAAAATAGAACAGAACAATTACAAGCATAGAAATTAAAATAGTCACCAAAAATTCCGTCCCCCCAAAACAAAATGTTATCTCTTGCCCCTCCCTGGTCTGGTTCCACTGGCCTGAGAGTCCCATTTCATTTCTGTTCCTTTTCTCTTTTCTCTGCACTAAACTTTTTCTTTTTCTCTCTCTAAAAAAAAAAAAAAAAGAAAAAAAGAAAAGAAAAAGAGGCCAGAACCAGATGGTTTCACTAATGAGTTCTATCAAATTTTAAAGATGAATTAATACCTATCCATCTCAAATGCTTTAGAAAAATTTCAAAGTACACTTGCTGAGACCAACTTTACTCTGTTATCAAAAACAGAGCACAAAAAAATAAGGGAGGGAAATAAAGAGAACTATAGACCAATATTCTGATGAACATAGATGTAAAAAATCCTCTACAAAATCTTAGCAAACTAAATTCTACAATGCATTGAAAGTGTTACAGGGCAGGGAGAGGAGCACTTTAGAACTCCCAAGCTTGCCCTTTTTGAATGGGTTTTGCCATCCACTGCATTAAGACAAACACATAAAACCTTTAATGGAAAGGAACTTTAATACAACTAGGGTACAATAAAGAAAGAACAAAGAATATAGTTATTAAGTTAAGCATTTAAAGTTATTTATTTTTTTGAGGGTAAAAGTTTAGTTAAACAGGATTGGTTTAAAGCAAGGCCCAAAAACCTGGCACACATTTAAAGGACCTTTTAGTAGAGACCCATAGAAAAGGGTCAGAAAGAGTCAGACAAATTTGGGAGGAAAAGAGCAAAATTAAAATTAAGATGATAGCTGCCATTGTTAACCTCCCCACGGGTCTCTCACTCACATTTGTTCCAACCAGTCCAAGACCAAAAAGCAAACGCAGTTTTTTTACATGTCCCTCTGCTCCACGTGCCTCCTCCAGGTCTCCTTGCTGTTCTCCATCTTCCTTTCTTTTTTTCCTTTTTTTTTTTTCTGCAGAAATTTTTTTTAGCTCCACCCACTTAGGGCAGAACTAGGATTTTGGAATTTTTTTTTTTTTGGGGGATGGCCCTGTTACAAAAGGACTATACATTATGACCAAGTGATACTTATTTCAAGGATGCAAGTATGGTTCAAACATTGATCAATGCAATTCATCACACTAACAAAAGGAAAGATATAAATCACATCAATTGGTGTAAAGAAAGCATTTGAGGGGGCCTTCCTTGTGGGGCAAGGGGTTAAGCACTGCACTATGAAGCATCTGCAGCCACTGCAGCACCAGTTTTATCCCCTGCCAAGGAGATGACCCACATGGCGCAGCAGACTTCTCCTGCCTCACCTGCTGCTACCTTCAGCAGTGTGTTTCTGTCAGTCTGCCTGTTCTGTTCTCCACTGTCTCTAGTGAATCATCTTATCTCCCACACCTCTGGCCTGTACTCCAGTTATTGTATACATAAATAAATAAATCTTTAAAAAAAAAGAAGAAAACATTTGATAAGATTCAGCATGTATTTACAATGAAAACACTCTATAATATGGGCCCAACAAAAGGAAAATATTTTAATAATAGGGACCCTATACTACAAGCCCATAGCTAACATCGTTCTCAGTTGTGAAAACCTAAAACTTTTTCTCTAAAATCACTTACAAGTAAAAGATAAATCCAATTTAATACTAACATTCAGCATAGTATTTGAAATACAAGGTAGGCCCAATAGGCAGGAGAAATATATGAGGAATCCAAATTGGAAGTTTGTAAAATTAGCCTTATTTGCATGTAATGATAATGTACATAATAAATTCTAAAGACTCCACTGAACTAATAATTAGAAACAATAAGGCAGTACAGTGAAGTGTCAAGCTACAAAATCAAATACAAAAGTTTGTTGCTTTCCTAGATGCAAACAATGAATTAGAAGAGGGAAAAAAATTCAAGAAATCAATTCTACTTATAATCTCATCTGAAAGACTCAAATAACTAGCAATAAACTTAACAAAGATGGTGACAGACCTTTACAATGAAAACTATAAGACTTATAAAAGACACAAAAAATGGAAAGTTATTCCTGATCATGGATTAGAAGAATTAATATTATTGAAATGGTCCTTGCTCAAAGCAATATACAGATTCAATGTAATTTATATGAATTTCAATGACATTGTACAAAAAAATACAACAAACATTATTGAAATTTGCATTGAACCAAAACAGACCTTAAAGAACCAAAGCATCCCAACAAAAAAGAATGGCAGATTCATACTCCAAGACTTCATATTATACTACAAAGCTGTAATAATAACATCAGTATTTAATGAAATAGAAATAAACATACAGAACAATGGAATAGACTTGTGACCCACACTTATTTGGACAGTTCATCTACAACAAAGGATCAAACAGTATACACTGAAGAAAGGAAATTTTCTTTAACAAATGATATTGGAAAACTGGATAACTACATGCAGAATAATGGTGCAGGCCCACTGTCTCACACCAGATTTAAAAATTAGCTTATAATTTATGAAATACTTATGATAACACCTGAAGTTACACAATATGTAGATGATAATAGGCAGGGGTCCTCCCTAGTGGTGCAGTGGGTTGGGCAATGCACTATGAGGCAGACTGCAGCCACTGCAGCACGTGTTCGATCCCTGCTGCCAGCTGGGTAGGTGATCCATAGCACAGGTAGACCTCTCCTGCCTGGCCTGCTGCTGCCCTCGGCAGTGTGTTTCAGTCCATCTACCTGTTCTGCCCTCTGCTCTGTCTGGTGGATTCTCTCACCTTCCTGCACCTCTGGCCTATACCCCAGTGCTTGTATGCATAAATAAATAAATCTTAAAAAAAAAAAAAAGAAGGAGATAATAGGCAAAAGTTCTATAATATTGGCTTCAGGAATGTCTTTGCTGCATGTGCCTCCTCCACGTCTTTTTGTTTCCTAAGTTTTTATTTTGCTTTTCCTGGCTGCCCAGCTCCACCCTTCTTGGGTGGACCTGAACCTCTCCTTTCTGTGAATACCACACTGTTACAGTTTCTTTTCATTTCTTAGTGACTTTTGATTTCTTTTAGAAATTTGTTTTTGGAGGGAGACTATCAGTAGTGGCCTTGGGCAAAGCTGTAAAATTTATGCTCTAAGGCAAAATACTAAAGCATTCTGAACCATTTGAAAAGCAAACTTCACAAACTATTGATATTTGTTATTTATCACAGAGAGAGAGCAGAGTCTAATACTTAGGACTATGATTTTCTGTTTATTGCTTGATAACACTGATTTTTAATAACCCAGGTAAAAGGGCAGGCGATCAGCGATTTTCTTAACAGTAACTTACTGTATATATTCCTGTTCTCGTTTCAAGTTTCATGCAATCCTGTAATTTTATGTCTTATTATGATAACTGGCATCTAATATAAAATGTCACTGTATAAATCAACTATGAAATTAACCTAAATTGTGTAATAAATTGTGTCACACTTCAGAGTTTTTGAAAATCTTCATTTACCTCTTTACTTATTAGAATAAAATGGACATTTTTATTTGTGAAAAACCAAAAAATCTGATAATGCTGACTGCTGCCAATGATGAACAAAACAAGTAATTTTCTTCATTCTTAATTATGTAAATAGTAAGTACTTAAACCAAAACAAAAGCAGCAAAATAAAACAAACCATTAGCAATGCACTTTGGTTTTATAGCACCTGTAAAAAATTGCAGCACAAAAGATGGGACATTGAAATGCTAATTTGAATGTATTTTAACAATGTGACATCTGTAGAAAAGTGAGGTTCCCAGTTCTCTGCCTCACCCAAAAAGGGTGAATCTGAGAAGTGAGAAAGAACTAGGAGAAGGGAGAATGAAAGTCAAGAAGACCTGGAGGAGGCACATAGAGAAGAGTGACTTGTGAAGAAACTGTGCTTTCTTCTCAACCTTGGACTTATGCCAGGACCTTGGGGGACTTGGAAGGAAACAATGGAAAGAGTCAGTGATGTGGGTTAGACAACCATGGGGAGGCTGATGATGGCTGCCTTTATCTTGACTCACATTTAGATTTTGCTCTTTTCTATTCAGACTTGACTGGCCCTATCTATCCTTTTCCTATGGGTCCCCACCAGAAAGTGCCTTAGACTTGTAGCAAGCTTTTGGGCCTCAGGTCCTTTTGCATCAGCTCTGTTTGGCTGGGCATTACCTATGAGGGGATGGGTAACTTTGGGTGCTTAATGGGGAAACTACTTTATATTCTTTCTCTTCTGTTCTCCCTATTGCAAACTAATTATAACAAAGTTCTTTTCCATCAAAGGTCTTATATACTTGAGTGTAATTGTCTTTATGTGGCAGATGGCAAAACCTATTTAGAGCAGGCAGTTTTGGGGATCCCAGCATACCCCACCACCTTCTGCCTTTAGCAGTTATTGTATGCACAGAAACTTTACCAATGTGTTTGGCTTCACCTATATTCTCTCATAGCTCCTGGAACAGCTAAGGATTGCTTCACTACATTAGAAATATTGAGTACAATGTTGCTAACTGCTAAATAGTTTTCTACTAAGAGGAATGAGGGTTCCATCAAGAAATGACAGGGCAAATTAGGAAATGAACGAAATGAGAATGGAGCTTCTTTTTGTATCACAAATTAAGGAAGTTTTCAAGATTGATGGGTATATATTGGAAGGACATAGGACTGTCAGCTTGTCAGATTTTCCAAAGGTCAAATTTTTATGGCAAAATTTGAGTGCCTCAAATAATAATAATGGATCATGACCTATTGCATAGAGGTATCTGATGTTTATACTGATATAAGCAAACAAATAAGTGAATGTTTAAAGTTTAAAGAGATTTTTAAAGTCTCAAAATAATTTCCAACAAATGCTTGTTAAGCTAGGAAAAGGTTGTTTTTTGGGGTGAAAAATGGGGCAAGCACTACTTTAAGGAATCAAAATGACCATTATAATAATGGACTAAGTTTAAATCCTAGGACCCCTGATAGTATGCATATAAAGGGCACATTAACAATAATGTGTGTTAATTTCCTTTATTCAGTTTTCCTTTTGGATTATGTAGAAAACTGTCTTCAATTGTAAGCAATGCAAACTAAAGTTTTTAGGAGAAGAGTAACATCATGTCAATAGTTGACACTCAAATAATAGAAACATTTTTGAGGCATTCTTACAAATTTTCTCTTAAAGTTGTTTTAAATTAAAAATAACTGCTCTTAACAGTTTTAATTGCAACTTATATATCATATCTTGTAAATGCAAATACATACTATATTTTTTTGTAATTAAAAGACTGGTATACCCTATGAGGCTAATTAAATTAGTAATATTGGTCAAAGATTTTCTTCAGAGATCATTTAATGAGAAAAAAAGTAAATTTTATGCATTGAATTGAAATTCAAAGTAACAAATTCCTAGAAGTCATTACATTTCAAATTACATACATAATATATTCTAGAATAACTAAAATATTTTATGATAACAGTAGAACTGTAGAAACTCATTAAACATTTGATTTCAATGTATTTTTTGTATTAAGGTTGTTATTAAAAATGACAAATTCAGTTCTAGATTAAGGAACAGCTTTGTTTTTTATAAGTCACGAACCACCAATGTCATCTCCAAATGTTATCCAGATTTAATTATTGAGGAGTGTGGTGAAATGATAAGACAAGAAGGACAGAAATGTTATCTAGTCCATTTAAGGTTAAATATATCCATATATCTATTATTACTGAAATACAACTGTCCAACATCCTTCCCAATGTATTAGCATTACAGAATGCTCCTTCCCTCTCCCCCCTTATTCCCCCCCAGGTGTAGTCATAGTAGCAGTCCCACCACCAGAGCATCCATAGACCTCTGGCAGAGTCCATTGTGCTATCCAGTGCCTCAGTTCCTCCACTGATATCTTTCCTTCTTTCTCTGAAAGCCACAGATCTGTGGTTAGTTTTCAAGAATCTTAGTGCTGGATGCCTTTTTCCAGTGGAGAAGTTTGAATAGTTCACCTCCTGCTGTGTAATGTAGAAGTCATGTTTGCCTGGAATTGTTTGAGCATAATCTAACTAGTGGACCTAATAGTTTCTCATTTAAAAAATTATTGCTTGTAAAGAAAAAAAAAGACCTTCATAATATATGATCTTCCCAATTTATTAGAACTAGTCACATAGAGACTAAAATTATTTAATTTTTCTAGATTACATCTCATATTCCTTTTGATCTTTTCAGAGGTTAAAGAAACTCATGTTTGCACAAGTAGGTTACTCTCAGGAGTGTCATATTTGTATGGATTCATACACTAGCTAAGGGTTTGCACTTTGCATTCCTATGCAAGGAATGCCATTCTTTATAAATTTATTGTCTCTTTGAATCTGAAAGTACTATTAAAACTTGGTTGTTTATTAAATTGGTTCAACTATTTAATCTCTAGAAAATGAGATATCTGAACCATGGTGGCCCAGGGGTCAGTTTTTCTTAGTTGTTAGAAGTTATTTCTTGCAGGAGTAGATCTGAGTGTGTGTGTATGTTTGTGTATTGCACCTGTGTGTGTAAGAAAGAGATGGAGGAAAAGAGAAAGAGAAGTGGAATGCTAAATTATTATTTCCATTTCTCTATTCGTTTGGGGCTGTAAGAATTCTTTTTAAACAATTCAAGATTCCTAGACTCATAGTTTTAAGTGTGTTGTGTAAGATTATATTATTGATGTCCAGATCATATAGGGACTAGGGAATACTTTTAAGTGACATTCAGATGTAAATATTCAGACTGAGACATGAGACATAATTTGTGTGAGTGGTTTCTTTGGCACTTAACAAGCATCCCCAGACAAGGTAGAGTCAGTGTGAATGCTATGAGTGGCTTTATATAAAGAGTCACTTTTATTTTACAATTTAGAAAGTGTCTCATGTTTGTGGTACTCAGAGTCATAGAGTGTATTTCACCACTGGAAAACCCCAGCACTTTCAGGAAGGCTTGAAGTTTTTACTTTGATTTTTAGGTTAATCTGATATACATTCTAATATATTCCTAAGTGGAAACATTGATATTTTAGTATTACACTTATCAAAACACTCATAGTCTCCTTAGAAAAAAAATCATCTACTTTTTCTAGGATTTTCATAATGCAGTTCCATTTCTAAAATCTGGGATCTTTGTTGATTCTATGATTCACAACACTATTGGAATACTATATAATATAATGAAGCTTTCCTGAAAGCTTGGGTCTCCAAAAAATTCCTAAAATTTCAAAGTCCAAAGAAATACCAAATAGTGGGAAATGTTCGATCTCTTTGATAATTAATAGTAGCATTATCAACAATGAATTGTAAATTTTGGACAAGTTCATGTTTTTCAAAGACTTCTTCTGTCACGGGGTGTCAGGAATTAATTTTGGATTGAAAGGACTATGATGCCAAGTGTTTCTTTCTCAGAGGTCAGACACTACATTAGGCTTTAACATACACGTGATTAGTACAGAACACTGCACGTTGAGTGGTGGGTTCTTCTATTTCTCCTTTCCTAAATCTCTTCCTTACACACACACACACACACACATACACACACACACACACACCCTACTCCTGCACCCTAACACTGCATGGGTTGCTGTGAATGGCATAGTGTTGAAGCATGATGCAAACTTCTTGAGTTTCACTGTCTCAGTTTGGACATATGTGTATCACCTGTTCTGCTTACTTCACATTTTTTAAAAATAGGTTACATTCACTTTTATATTTAAAAGGATCAATTTAAAAGATTTTGTCACTATTGTACATGTATCTCTTTGGTCATAATTAGACAATAACTGTAACAAAAACCATTTATCACAGTGCAAAGAATCTTGACTGTTGTCAGGTAAATTTGTGTTAAATCTGCATTAGTTATTTTTTAAATTGAAGTAATGTTGCATTCTTATATAAGTTGTGCATGTGCATCATTATAAATCAACACCTTTGTGTTACCTTATGTTTACTATTAAAAATCCAATTCTATCCTTCACCAGATAGTTGATCCCTTTTACCTACCCCCTTTTCCTCTTCCTTTCTGATGATCACTAATTTGGTCTTAGACACTAAAAGTTTTTGTTTTTTTGGTTTTTCTATATACTGCCTTCAAGTAAAATCATACAGTGTTTGCTTTCCTTCCTCTGACTTATTTCACTAAGCATAATAACCTCTAGGTTTATCCATGTTTTTGATATGATTTAACTTTCTATTTAGCTGAACAATTTTCCATTACTTTTATCTGAGTAATATGTCATTACATGCCACATCTTTTTATGCAGTCATCTATTGATGAACCCTTAGGTTGTATTCAATTTGAATACTATATTGGTGACTAACTATCATGGCTATTAGTTAACTAATGTGTTCCATAAAGCATGAAGCTATAAGGAGAAAATTCTACTAATGCTGGAAAAATATAGATCATCAATAAAAACAATTCTTTTTAAAAATTTATTTATTTATATATATTTTACATCATTGTTTGTCCGGAGCCATCTGGACATGGCTGTCCTGGGTTTCGCTTTGATGTGGCAAGATTCGGCCTTGGCGCCTGGCTTAGCTGTGCCTAGATAAGACTATGTTTTGGCTCTGACTGCTGAGTTTCCACTTCCCCAGTGTGATGTTGCCAGCTTCCCGCCCCATAAACTGGAATGCTATGATTGACTGCCATAAGTCACGTGCCTCCCCATTCCCGCTTAACTTCTGCACTATATATACAAGAAAGCCACAAAAAAACGAGACTTGATCAGATTCCTGTCTTGTCTCCATTCTTCGTGTACCCCTGCCCCCCCTAGCCCCTGCTCTTCCCTCAGGTCCACCGTAGATGATCCTGCTGGTTTGGGATAATTGTTCATTTTTTTGTTTTGTTTTATTTTTTTTTGAAAGAAAAGTTTATTTAGGAAAAAAGGTAAATAGTAAAGACTCCCAGGTAGATGGTACCTGGGAAGGGTAGAGAGAGCCCATCATTGTTCATTTTTAAACAATATTTGCATTCTTTACAATGGCAATTCTTAATCATTTTTTAAAGATTTATTTATTTATGTATACAATAACTGGGGTATAGGCCAGAGGTGTGGCATGAGAGAATTTCCCTGAGACAGAGTGGGGAGCAGAATAGGCAGATCTGAACTACACTCCTAAGGAGAGCAGTGGGGCCATGTGGGTTGTCAGCTCCATGGACCAGGATCCAGCTCATGCCAGAGTGTCTGGCAATAACTTGATAGTACTGAGACTTTAACCCCTGTGCACTAGGGAGGTCTTTAATTATCAATTTTTAAGCTATTTTCTTTAATATTTTCATTTTCACCTGTGGAAATCCTACTCAGTTTTTAGTTCTAAGCTTAAAAAAAATACTTCTTTCTCTTTGATGTTCCCTATTTCCCTAGCTGCAAATTAAAGTTTATTTTAGTATTTTGAAGTAACTTAAAAAAAACAAGCATTTTGGAAAAACAGAACATATAAACTTTTTTGTGTTTTATTGCTTATGATTTCCTCCAGTTTTGAAAGAAATGATAATTGGTACAAATAAGCAACTGAGTGTCCTTTTTCTAAGAGAAGAGCTGTTTTTTATGAAACTGGTATGTTTTTAATTAACAGAAAGGAGGTTTTACATTAAGTGTCATTTATTTACAAGTTGTTATAACAATAAGACACACAAATTACAGAAGAGATTTTTTTTTTAAGAGAGCTTGTAGAGCTTAAGGGAGTTGTAACTAGAGACCTTAATAATGATAATAATAAAGCTCCCATAATGAACAAAATTACGTTTATGCATATTCTTTAGTTTTACTTGAAATAGAGTACAGAATACACTAAAATTTGCTACAGTAAGTACTTCTTCCCTTAATGACCTGCAACATATTCTGTGTCTGTACAATTGGGTACATTCCTATCAGGACAGTAGGAGGCAATTAAAGCTGAAGAAATCAGAGTATAGCACACACTAGAATGATGGTAAATAACTAAAAAATGTTTTCATGCATATTGCAGTGCTTCCTGGTATCATTAGTCTATTTCAAGTATCCATCTAATTGGTAAGAAACTGTTTAAGTTAGTTTAAAAATGAACTTTGATTTTTACCTATTTTTAACATTATTTTTTTAAAAAATGCTTTCAGTTTTTTACAAATATAAAATATGAACACTTGGGGCCTCCCTGGTGGCGCAGTGGGTTAAGCAATGCACTATGAAGCAGACTGCAGCCACTGCAGCACAAGTTCGGTCCCTGCTGCCGGCCGGGGAGGGGACCCACATGGCACAGCAGACCTCTCCTGCTGTGCCCGCTGCTCCCCTCAGCAGTGTACTTCGGTTGATCTGCCTGTTCTGCTCCCTGTTCTCTGTGGTGAATCCTCTCACCCCCCACACCTCTGGCCTGTACCCCAGTGCTTGTGTGCATAAATAAATAAATCTTTAAATAAAAAAAAATAAAATAAAATATGAACACTTAGAAGATGATAATAGCTCAACACCTTTTTCCAAGCAAGTAAAGAAAAAAATACAGTATGAAACTGATTCTTTATAACTGTATTAAAAAGCAATAAATTCACATGAAATTGCTATATGTATGCCCATTCTCACCTGGCACAGTTGGTACAATTTTGTCTTCTTTGACTTTGGTCTATTCCACAGGTAAACAAAATTGTGACAGTTTTTCTTTCTATGATCACTGTCCATAATCCTGTGAGCCTGGAAGTAGTATCTTTTAACACTCTGCATTATTTTTGTACAACTGCTATTACAAATTAGCACAATTTATTGGCTTAAAAGTGCAGATTTACTTTCTTAATGTTTCTTCAGGTTGGAAACCTAACAAGACTATAGGTAGGAAAAATACAAGCATCGTTAGTGCTGCTTTCATTCTGGATACCCAGTGGGGACAATTCACTTCTCAACTTTTCTAGCTTCTAGATCATTTGTGACTCCTTCTTTCATCATCAGAACTGGCATTGTGACCTATCTGACTCAGTTTGGAAAGTTTCTCTGATTTTCAGATCTTGTGATTAGATTCAACCCAAAAGGGTAATCTGGGATAATCTATTATTCAAATAATTCTGTACCCTTAATCAAATTGGTAATTGTGATTATGTAAAGTAACATATTCATAGTTTCCAGGAACCAGGACATAATTATTTTTGGAGGCCATTTTCTTGCCTCCACACTCTGAATTAAGGACAACAAACTTTTGCTTCAGTCTGACTTGTTAATAATGAAGATTTAGAATGAATTTCTTATGTGAAAAGACAAAATTTAGAAATTTAAATAACGATTTGAAAAATACACTATGGGGTTAACTCCATGTGGACAAGAAAATGCAGTCCCATGTTTAAATGCAGTCACATTCACTGCAAAGGACTTAAACTGTTGTTTGTTTTAAAGTTTATTTATTTATTTTTGTGTAGAAGAGCTAGAGTATAGACCAGAGGGGCAGGCGTTACTAACATTCACCAGAAACAGAGTGGGGAGCCAAGTAGGGGGATTTACTGAAATAAACTGCTAAGGGGAGCAGCAGGGAGACAGCAGACATCTGCTGCACCATATGTGGGTTAGTGTCCTGGCTGGGGATTGAATGCAGGCCATCGAGGTGGGCCATTGCAATAGCACTGTGACTTAACACATAGCCTACCAGGGAGGTCTCAGAGGGCTTAAACTGTTAACCACTATTATAATGCAGAGCTTCCATGTAATGGAAAAGTAACACCCATATCAATAAATTGGTAAAAGGTTTAAGTAATAAAATATATAAAAAAGACAGCAAAATGCTTGGGACAAGAATCAAAATTGCTAGTTTCTCCATCTCTAATGACATACAATTGTTCCAGGTTCAAACAGAATGACAGCAAGATATACCTCCCAATATGTATTTCTTGGGAAAGAGAGAAAACAAGAGGGAGAAAAATGGACAGGAAAATAGGGAGGTTTCTTTATCCATCTGGCACAGGATTATGTAGAGTAATAATTAAGAGCAAAGACCATCTGGAACAAGGCTGGGTTATTTAAGAACTGTGTGCATTGCTATATAAATAGCACTTTGAGTTCTGTATCCCAATAATCCTCAAAATGTTTGCATATTTACCTTCCCAAATGCACTGTTTGCCAAGAAGCTCTGGTATTGTGTCCTTAAAATTACTTATATCTATATTATTTGTATGGTGGAAATATGTAATAATGTAATTCCACTCTTGTCTTTCTAACTTCTCATAAGGAATTCATGTTAGGAATCCAGTTGGTTATGGTGGGAATATTAATTACTTGCAAACTGGTCAATGATAGAAGTCAGGGATTCTTTCCCCTTGTGGCACTGATTAGTAAATGTTTTTTAGAACATGACTGCATTTAATTCTATACAGAGCTATCTTTCTTTAAGATGGGAAAGCTGTTTTCCTCTATTAATATTAAGTGAAGACATGAAGACATATAGGGGCTAAAATTAAATGTGTTTCTTTTAATAATAGGGTAATGTAACTGGTGGCTGAAGCCAAAAACTGCTACAGGTGGTGCCTGGAGGTGGAGCTGGTGAGGATGGATAGCACCAGGAAAAATGTAAACAAAGTGTTACATTTGGGGTGGAGACTCTGATAAGAAATATAAAGGACTGCAGAAGCAGCCCCCTTCCCCTCCTCACCCCCCAACACACACACACAGGCATCATTCAATGTTTAGGATATAGTTTTTGGGATTTCACCATTTTTGGATCTTCAATAGTTGGGATCAGTGACTGGGGAGCAATGATTTCTCCTCCAATCATGCCAGTCTTCCAGAAGGCTGTTGTGGGCCTCTGAAGAATGTGGAGAGGCTTCTAGCAGCCAGCCTCAGAGAGGAAGAGTTCAGAAGCTTTACAAGTAGTGGAGCGAATGAAACTGCAATTTTGCTGCTGTTACAGCATGGCAGGGAAGGTGAAGATCCAGAACAGAACCCCTTGCTGAACTATGTGAGTGTGGTCATTTGTCCTGTTGCTAGGCTGCTGCAGCTGCTGTTTTGAGTGTTGCTCATCTGGTGCTGTGCTGAAGAAGCTCAGCAGCTCTGGTGAGCAGCTCCTGTGGTGTCTTCGGCTGTCTTTGTGAGTTGGATTCCGGTTTTGTGTTAAAGACTTCATTTATTTATTTTTTAAAAATGATTTTACTTATTTGTTTATTTTTGCTTAGAAGAACTGGGGTGTAGGGCAGGGGTGCAGCAGGTGAGTGGATTTGTAACAGGGTGGTCTTCAGGAAAGGGGGAAGTTCCAGAATGCTGGTTCTACCCTAAATGGGTAGAGTTGAGCAGGGATAAGAAGATGTTGGAGAGAGGAAATAGGAGGACAGAAGGGAGGAAGAAGGAAGCAGGATGGAGAGCAGCAAGGAGGCTTGGAGGAGGCATGTGGAGCAGAGGGACATGTAAAGAAACTGCTCTTGCTTTTTGGTCTTGGACTGGTTAGAACAGATGTGGGTGGGAGACCCGGAGGGTGGTTAACAATGGCAGCTTTCATCTTGATTTTGATTTTGCTCTTTTCCTCCCGGATTTATCTGACTCTTTCTGACCCTTTTCTTTGGGTCTCTACTGAAAGGTCCTTTAGGCTTGTGGCAGACTTTTGGGCCTTGCTTTGGCCAATCCCATTTGGCCGCACTTTTACCCTCAAGGAGATGAGTAACTTTGGATGCTTAACTTAGTAACTATATTCTTTGTCCTTTCTGTATTGTACCCTGATTGCATTAAAGTTCCTTTCCATTAAAGGTCTTATATGTTTATCATAATGCGTGGATGGCAGAGCCTATTTAGAGAGGGCAGGTTTGGGGGTTCTGGGGTGCCCCTCTCCCTGCCCTGGAATAGATTCACCAGAAACAGAGTGGGGAGCAGAACTAATGGATCTATTGAAATACACTGCTGAGGGGAGTAGCAGGCAAGACAGGTGAGTTCTGCTGCGCCTTGTGGATCAGCTCCCTGACTGGGGATTGAAGGGATTTCACAGTGGTGGGCAATAGCTTAATAGCACTGAGACTTTAACCCCTGTACCAACAGGGAGACCTTATGTTTAAGACTTTAAAACACTGGACACTGCTTCAGGTGAGGTATAGGGTGATTTTTGCCCTCAGTAACTCTTTTTTCCCCTGGTTTATTAAATAAATCCCATTATTGTTGTTCTTTGAACCCGAGTAGTCTTGGAACTGTTTGCACAGGTGAATAACTCAGGTGGTAACCAGTAAACTATTTGGGCAGTGCCCTTGGCCAGTTTTGGTGTCCCTTGCTGCTCTGTATCGTCCTTACTTTACTGAGGAAACTACTGTCATTTGTAAAATTTTATTAAGAATTTATGGTTTCTCAGTAATAAACTCTAATATATCCTCTAAAGTTTTTGTAAAAATGTCTTTGATACATAATTATTAAATACTTGAATTCTTAGCTAATGAATCAGATCAGTTTATATTTAGTATTTTTATAACCTATTACCTAGTAGGGCATATGTAGGCCTAACTTGATATGAATTTAGAAAAATGGAAAATTTGAGCTTGGATGCCTGATTTTCTGTGTGATATGACAAGTATCTCAAATATGAAAATGTTCGAACAGTAAGAAGTTTAAAAAGAAAAGAGACTCTAAGGAGTTTCCTTGGAAATTCTTGAAAACTACCAATAATCTTGGCTCTAATTTGCCACATGTTCAGCTCTGCTAATTCATAAAGATGAACCACACCTTTATGTTAGAATTGTAAATGTTATTTTCAAAAAAAGAGAAATACTAAAAATAGATTATGACACTTATTTTCCCATTACCAAGGAGTCATCTTTGCTAGTACTTACATAAAAAGATGAGGTTTCAAAAATGAATTAACAAGATAATAGTGAAATAAACCAAGATAAAATTGATCCAACTAAATACATAAAAATAAAAACAGAATGCTAGGTGTCTTGAGACACAATTTGCAGACAAATTCTGTAATGGGAAGAGTTGATGTTAAATCTTGCATTGTTAAATGACTTTTCACAGGAATTATATTGACACAATTTTGATGTATTTTTCCATTAGAAAACCAATTTCCACTTAAGTGGTAAAATCAAGCTGCAGCTTGATTGTTACAGTGAGAAGGATTATGCTGTCAAGTAGGATAGATCCTTGTGAAGGCAGTATTTTTGTTTAGACAAATCCTGGAAATTATTTGAGTGCAGCATAACAACAAAGGTCAAACGTAAAATAAGCTTTAATGAAAACTTGTTTCTCCTCTTAAATAGAATGCTATTCAGCCCATTCTAGAAAGTACCATCCAATGAAATTTAAAAAAAAATCATTTACATTATATTAAATAGTCTATAGACACTTATTTTCTGTGTTGGTTTGTACTCTTGTTGCTAATGTTATTTTTCCTCTCTTCCAATGTTTAATATTTTCTCTTCACAGTCTTTAATTTGATGTGATTCTTTTGTTATTTGAATATAATCTTCTGAAATCAGTCATGGTCAATGGGGAAGGTTTTATTTTTAGATTGTTTTAACATACTTGTTTTGCTTCTCTGGCTTGTGAGTGCTTTGGTAATTTCTGACTCTAGCTTTAGTCTTAGAAAAAACACTCAATAATTATCTGCTTTGTTTAGGGCAGGTTGAATGAGAATATTCCCTAGAGAGTTTTCAAAATTGTTTGTTATTTCTAAAGTGTATAAGCCATAGCTTGGTAAATCATAGTCTTCACTGATGAACATGTAATCTATTGAAGCTAAGTTTTTCCAATAACAAAATATGTAACTTTGTTGGGTTTGTTTCAATGTACCGTCATTGTGGCTTTTCTCGTTTGAATTCCTGAATGATACAATCAATTACTATCTGCCTGAGAAATGTAAGGCAGGAGACATCTGGTCAGAGCTCTTTGAAAGCTAGGGGTTCTAGTTAAAAGTACATATCTTGATAGTACACAGAGGTAGAAGATCAGATTAATAAACATGAGACTGTGTAAGGTGGTCATTATGAACAGACTAAAAAAAAATAAAGAAAAAATGTCCACTTAGATATTGAGTTTTCTGGACAAGGGACCCTTGTATATAATCTCTAGATATATGTGGGATCCCAGAGTCCCTGGCACTCATAAAAAATGCATTACATTTATATCATAAAATAAGATCAACAGTATGATTTTAGCTTTGGCAACAGTAGGAAGTGAAGATAGCAACTTTAATCTGATAAATGTACCTCTGTTGGCATGTGTAGAGAATTGCATGCAATAGTTTGACTTCAAACCAGAGTGCAGTTGAATAGTTTACCTTCTCTGTTATTGTCTGTGAACTCCCCTTCCTCTCTTCTCCTCTCATCCCTTTTTTTGTCTTTCCTGTACCTTGAGGTTATAAATCTTGGTTTCCTTTGAGGTTTTACTTATTATTCTATAATTCCAAAAGTCAAGGGAATATTATAATTTTTAAAAAAAGATTTTATTTATTTGTGCATATAAGAGCTGGGGTAAAGGCCAGAGACATGGGGGCGGGGTGTGTGAGAGGATTCACCAGAGACAGAACAGGGAGCAAAATAGGCAGATCGAGTGAAATACACTGCTGAGGAGAGCAGTGGGCAAGGCAGGAGAGGTCTGCTGCACCATGTGGGTCCCACTCACTGGCCAGGGATTAAACTTGTGCTGCAGTGCCTTGGAATTCCCGCAGTGCAGCGCTCAACCCGCTGTGCTACCAGGGAGGCCATATTTATTATAATTTTAAAAGGAATAGAAACAAGGATCAAAATAAGCTGTTTAGCATGAATAGTCATAGAAAGAATTTGGGAGGAATGTAATGTGTTATCATGGTAAAACAGAGGATTAGAAATTAGGGGACTTCAAGGGTAAACTTTGCCATTGATCAGCAGCATGAACTTGAGAACTTGATTTATTCATCATTATAATGAGACATTTAGAAAAGTAAGGCTCTTTACAGTCAAATATTGTGCAATTCTACCATAGCCTGCAATAATGAATTCAAACCTGAGCTAAACTTTGAATTCTTAGTAGTGCATTCGCTTCGAAATATACTTTGCTACTTCTTTAAAAAACTGAGAAATGGCATATGCATAGCTTACTATAGCCTTTGGGCTTTATATCAACTTGCTCTTGATAGTTTTATACCTAAAGGACAACATATATCAAGGGGATGATCTTCTCTATAACACTTGACATATTTTACATCATCACACCAATACATTCTCAGCTTCTTATACCAGTGCTACTGAGGCAGTCAAGGTCTAAAAGAGTCCTTGGTTGACTTAAGTGAAATGGAATTTTTGGTGCTTTCTAACAATTTGTATTAAAAATATATGTGTTATAGTGGAAGTTGTTGGTAGGTGACTGCAGACATTGATAGAAAAAAACTATACTTTTTTGCAAATGACAAATCAGTACTTAAATTGTGTTTCTGAAGATCATTGTTTTTCAGTGGCAGAGGTAGAGTAATATTGAGTATTGTATTTGAATCTCACTGGTTCATTATAATGTAGATTAGAAAATTTAGTAGCCTGGCTGACTATCCTAAACTAAAGGATTTAGAAAAGTCTGAGTGTATTCTACCACTTTAGTCTGAATTAAACACATTTGATGTCAGTAATTGATCTATTATATCTATATTGATGTTATTTCTCCCAAAACAATTGCTATGCTTTGGAAGTATTGCATAAGTCAAATTTAAATGTTGTTTATTCATTCACAAAGAATAATTTATTATTTTACCAAAGAAATTGTCATTGTTCTCTGAATAACAACTTGAAGTTTATTTTCTCTCCAATAAATTAAAAAAGGCAGGAAATAAAATGTACCAACTTGGGCAAATATTGCAAATGTTATGCTAAAGAGAAGAAACTGTTACAGGGCAAACCTAATATAAAATGGGTTTCCCTGACTGGGTCCTCACCCATGCTCTCAGAAAACTTTTATTATAAGTCCCAACTTCAGGCACACATGACAAAAGTTATTAAAGGGTTTTTATTTTACAAAAGAAGGGGAATAAAGTAAAAATAACACCAAGAGAAAGAGAGGGATACAAATCCGTAGATATCCCACAAGATCTTCTCAACTGGAATGCAATGGCACGTTGAAAGCTGGCTCTGAGTCAAGTGAGATGGCTCCAAAGGAAGAGAGAGCCCAAGGCTCACCTCTCTGGTTTTATAGCCAGACTGGATGCTTAACTCCACCCTCAGTTCCCAGTGATCCACTCTTTGATAATCGGATTTGTGGTTCTGGAACACTGGTGGTCTGGAGTTGGGGTTGGCGTCCACAAACCGATCTGTGTAATTAATTCAGGGCTACCTTTCCCCCTAACAAAACTAGTGCCATGTTTTATCTGACTCCAAATTGCAGTCATTGGTGATTGAGGTAAGAAAGTGTTTCATTTTGGAGAGATTGGAAAGTCATGGGTTATCTCAATGGAGGCATGAGAAACTTTCCAGGGTGATGACTACGATTTATATTTTATTTTATGTGGTGGTTATACAGATATAATTCAACTGTCAAAATTAAGAGCATCCTAAACATTTAAGATCTGTGTATTTATTGAATAAGAATTCTACTTCAGTAAAAAATGATGTGAAAATAGATTATTCTGAAAAATTTATCTTTCTATGCATAAAGAATTAACAAAACCAACTTTGCATTATAAAAGTAGATGGGACTTCCAACTTCAGAATGGTAACTTGAGGAACTCTTTGGACTTTATTTCTGGTGAAGTAACAAAAAGGGGCAATGATTGTATCAAAACTCAATCATCTGAAGTTTCTTGGAATTGTCCTAGTGACAACTACTGCTCTATTTATGTCAATAGGCCATTATGACATCTTTCAAGTAGTCATTTCTAACCAGCAGAATCCTAACATCCACCAGCACTACAGATTGTGGCAGAGATTTATGCAATGAAGACAGTTATGTGCTTTCTAATAAAATGTCCTTTTATTACACTGTTACTTTTAAAAATCAGCCTAATAGCCATGGCCTTGTTTGCTGTTCCTTTCTCAACCTCCCATGTTCACCTTCACCTGCCATTCTCTCCCCAATACCCTTTGACTCTAGCTGCAGGTCTTTAAAGTGTTGAGTGAAGTAATTTTATTGAGTTATTTACTTTCAATCAGATGTATACATCTTCATTTTTCCTATTGTCAGACATCATACACATACACATATAAATACAGAAATACAGTTACTAGGTACTTCGTAAATAAAAAGCCTTTGACTAGACTATGCCAGTTCTCATGGGGCACTCCTCACTTCAACTCCTTTGTGTTTTCTCCTGATTTTCAGAAGGCCCTGAAGGTTATTTTTGCTATACAAGGCAACTGCAATGTGGAGTCAGATAAAAATAAGTTTTAATCTGTGTGTCATCACTTACTAGCTGTTTTGTTGGTGACGATCTTCATCAATCAATTTATTTTTAAAATAATTTTTAGTTGAACTTCCATTGTATTATATAGATTAAGTTTTGGTGTGCACTGTTGGAAATCAACATAGGTAATAAACATCACCAATTCTGTTTCCTTATCTGTGAAATGAAGATAGTACTTTCCAGGCTGTCAAAATCAAAGGGGATAAGACATAAGAACGTATTATTATTTAGAAGTCATCTACTAAACTACTCTAAAGTTAGCATTGTGGGTACTGAGAGTCACAAACCATCCAAAAATGCAAACAGGCAAGAAACCCCACTTACTGCTAGCACCAAACTGCTTTACCTTAGTGAGTGATGGCTTGGGAAGTTGCAAATAGTAAGGTAAAAGACAAAACCATTCAGGAGATAGTCTTTATAATTGCTGCCCCAAATTGATTATTCTTTCTGTACGATTTTAAAAATGATACCAAAGGGACACGTGTTTCTATGTATCTTTTCTCCATTATTGTATTGATGCAGAATATGTAATTTTTCACTATGATTAACAATGTAGCATCTGAATTATGATTGGGAAATCCAGAAATCTAAAGTCATTTCCTTCTATGCAAGTATAAGTACCATTTTGGAAAACTTTATGTCAATGCACTATACACTCTGAGTATTTCTCAGAGTAGTACAGGCAATACTATAATTTGTCTGGAAAAGAACAAAACTAACTGTGAGTCATTGCATTTCATGTTGCTATTAACAAAATAGGTTAAGACCAGTGAAGGTTTAGCTCCAAAGTATTTTCTGAAGTTATCTGCTACATTAGATGTGACTTTTTAAAAACCTGTTTCTCTGTTTTCATTTTTTCCCTCCCCCCCTTCTCATCTATTTTGTATCTAATCTATCATATGCTATCTATCATATCCCTTCCTTTCTCCCTCCTATTTCACAAATTAAGGTAATCTCTGGATTAAAATGATATTTAAAATAAACACAGTCAGTTTGTATATCACCAAAACAGCCATCAACACCAACTAAAAGTATCTGGTTCCATTTCATTTTAGTAAGTGTCCATTAACAGTAACAGATAAATGTCTTTAGATAGTCTCCTCATGATTTCAGGTTTTATTGGAATCCCAAGTAATTAGGTTAATAAATTTAATTAACAAAGTTGGCACATCCTAGCACCTACCTCCAACCACTGAATTTTTCTTAGCTATTCCCAGTGTCCTCTCAAGATAGAGACAGCAGGTCATAGGTAGATAAGCACAGGACAGGAAGTGGTGCTAATGATGTTGATATCCCATCTTCAGTTATCAGGTGAATGAGCTACTTTATTAAAGGAACTATCTCCTTACACTGTTATTTTTCACATTCTGTTCTCTTTTACCTCCTTTGTCTCTACAGAGGTCAGTAGAAATTTCGAGAATTCATAATTTCTGACCTGAATCTGATATGAGGGAGAATAGTAAAACTTTGAACTTTATACAAAATATTGAGCATGGAAAATCGACCATGTTTCTATCAGTCTCCTAGGATTGCTATAACAAAATAGCACAAACTGGGTGACATAAAAACAGCAGAACTAATCCTTATAATAATTATTATAGAGCTAAGAATTTCAAAATCACAGGGCCATGTTCTATTTGAAGTCTGTAGTGGAGGAGTCTTAGCTCTTTCAACATCTGGTGCCACAGTTGTCCCTGGACTTTTAGATGTTTCACTCCAGTCTTGCCTCCCTGGTCATATGGCATCTTCTCCCTGTGCTTGTGTCTTCCCGTGATATTTGTGTCTCTCTGAATGTGTCTGTGTCCAAGTTTTACTGTTCTTTTAAGGACACCAATGTCATAGTCACTTAGGGATTATGCTAATCATACCATTTTAACATAACCACTTCTGCAATGACCCTGTTTCTAAAAAAGGCAATGGTCATAATTATCAGAGGTTAGTACTTCAGTATGTCTTTTTGTGGAATATATTTCAAACCCATAACATGATTTATGTGTGTGTTTGTGGGAAGAACTGGGGTCTGGACCAGAGTTGCAGGGGCCAAGAGGACCCACCAGAGACAGAGTAGGGAGCAGAACAGGTGGATCTACTAGAATAAATTGCTGAGGGGAGCAGTGGGAGAGACAGGAGAGGTCTGCTGCACCATATGTAATAATGGTTCCTTCCCAAAGATAAATTAATTTCTGTATACCCAAAAGGTTTATAATTGGGAATAAATAGAACTTAATATCTTTTCTTACTTCTATAATGTCTCAAAGAAAGTCAGAAAACCTGTCATTTTAAAACAGATTTATTTTCCTTAGAAGCTGATGGTGAAGGTATTTTTAAATGGTGCCATTCAAAGTTTCAGGACAAAGCAGACAATTTAACTTTCAATAATTCTGGAAAAAGAAGAAATTATCTTTATATAATCATTGGTTTTAACATCATTGCAAATATTTGAACAATTTTAAAGACTGTAAAATTCTAATGACCCATGGAATTCTCCATGTTTTTCTACTTATGGATAACTTATAATGATACATTTAATTGGGTAATGGAAAAGAGTCTGCAGATATAATAATAATATTATTGATGTATTTTTGGTCTGGTCTTTAGAAAATGTAATTTTATTTCTAGTATATACAAATGTCTAATTGATTATATTCTCAATGACATTGCCGTATAAGCATTAAAAAAATTATCTTCTATTCAGTAGGTGGATTGTATTTCAGTGTTCTTTTAGCTGACATTTCATTAAGAATGAGGTTTAGTATTTGGCATTAAAAGTTTTCTACATTTATCTTTTACATTTTTGATGCCTTTTTTATTATTGAGTAGAAAATTTTATCTTGTTCTTTGTTTTGTGTTATTTCCCATGATTTCGAAATCTTTTGCCCATATTAAGTCAAATATATGTGTGTATGTGTGTGTGTGTATGAAAGACATGTATATGCAGAACAAATGTTAAATATTTTTGAGAAAGATGTTAGAAGAAAAAGATCTTTATTCGTATTTATTAATTCATGAAACCAACTGATGTATTGAGTACTAACTCCACAGAACATTACAATGAGTTAACAGGGTTTCTGCTAATATGAATTTTGGGGTTTAGTGGGGGATAGAGAGCAAAACAAGACACACACAAAACACTAATCCCTCAGGTGATTTTAAGGGCCTTAGGCGTTCTGTGCCAGGAACCAGGGACAAAGACTGATATGCCACATGCTATATCCTGGTTTTACCCAATAAAATTTTATAGCAATGTACCATAAAATTTAAATGATATTCGGGCTCCCTGGTGGCACAAGGGGTTAAACACCATGCTATGAAGCACCCGCAGCCACTGAAGCACGAGTTTGATCCCTGGCCAGGGAGGGGACCCTCATAGCACAGCAGACCTCTCCTGCCTCGCCCGCAGCTCCCCTCAGCAGTGTGTTTCAGTCAATCTTTCTTTTTCTCTGGTAAATCCGCTCACCCCCTACATGTCTGACCTGTATCTCAGTTCTTGTATGCATAAATAAATGAATTAGAAAAAATTAGATGATACTGGTATACTGGTAGAGCCCTTTTCAGACACTAATAATTAATCTAGTTCATTGTCTGAATGAAGTGACTCCTAAGGAAAGTGCACTCAGGTCTGCAAACTTTCGTTCAATCTGGTCAGGCTTCAAAGGCAGAGATGCTCACAAGTCAGGGCTTGGTGTAGATGGCTAATTGACCCTGGTAGCCAAGGTCAGGTTCAGGGTTGGGCAGTAATTTGATCCTTATAGCCCAGATTTTGGGGTCAAGACCAGAGTGGGAAAGCTGACTGACCCATGGACCTGGAGCTACGGGCCAAGTCCACAAGCTCAGAGTACCTGCTTTCACTTTTTCAGGTATCTAATAATTGCCCAAGTTGTGAACCTCCTTTGAGACATTAACATAATACTGCTTTTCATCTAATAAAGAATTCATTTATTCAGTCATTTACCTTCAGCTACTCTTTAAAAAAATTTATTTATTTATGCATCCAAGAGCTGGGGTACAGGTCAGAGGTGCTGACGGGAGGGTGGGGAAGAGAGGTGAAGTGGATGAGAGGATTCACCAGAGTCAGAGTGGGGAGCAGAACAGGTGGATCCCCTGAAAAACATTGCTGAGGGGGGCAGTGGGTGAGGCAGGAGAAGGCTGCTGCCCCATGTGGGTCCACTCCCTGGCCAGGCATTGAACTCGCTGCAGTGGCTGCGGAAGCCCCACAGTGCTGCATTCAACCCCTTGCGCCACCAAGGAGGCCCCTCAGCTACTCTT
>JAGFMF010012262.1:7133-21765 GCA_019455555.1 Galemys pyrenaicus | reverse complement strand
AACTCAGATGAGAGCCTGGGGTGATGCTTGGGAGAAGCAGACCAGGTCAGCTTGCAAAGGAGCAGCTCTTCAGCTGTTCCTTACTCCTGTCTCAGTAGAACTATCACAACGATGTAACTTTTAATTTTTTTTTTCATTTTAAAGAACATATTTATTGAGAAAAGGGACAGGAAGTAATAGACAATGGCAGAGTTGTTGGTAGTTTTAAAAAAGGACAGGTTTTTAAAAGAAAGCGACAGAAAGTTGAGGTAACCTTGCCCAGGCACAAGTGGGCAGGAAGGGCTGCTCCGAAAGGGACAGGTTTGCAGAGAGAGGCCAGCGTGGCTGCAGGCAGGTGGCCATGAGGAGAGCTGCCCTCACTGAGGGAGGTCAGTGACGAGAAGTCCAGGCGTGTACATGTCACAGGCAGGCATGAGGCTGCTGCCCTGCAGAGGATAGAGCTGGTGAGGAGAAGTACCTGCATAGTATCAGGTGGGCAGAAGGAAGGGCTGCCATGGGCCGCTTTTGATGTTTAGCTGCCAAGTCCTTTGTTTTGAAAATCAGAATAGCATCGGATCAACACATTGTTGAGTCTTAGTGAAATCTTGTTGAAGTGTAGGTGTGTAGGTGCCCCCTAGTGGTGGGGCAGGGTCAGGCCGCCACAGTGGAGATGGGTGACAGTGGCAAATCCTGCTGCGAATGTCTTTCACTTCCATCCTCTGCTCCTGCTGTGTGGCGTTGCTTTTTTCATCGAGACCTACACAAGACAGAGGTGTTCGTTCTGTCCACAAGGACAAGTTTGTTATGAAAGAGAGAGAGAAGCATAACGGGCACTGCGCAGACACATACAGCAGAAAAGGACAGGTTTGCTGAGAGTGAGCATGATGGTACAGGTGGCAGCCTTGGAGGAAGCTGCCTCTGCTGAGGGGGTCGGTGTAGAAAAGCCCCGGCAAGGGCACAGGGCACAGGGAAGAAGGACTGCAGCCCCTTGCCAGGGCAGAGAGCTGCTGGTGGATGGCTTCTCTTTGGGAGGGGCTCATTTCTTCCTGCAGGGTTTGTTCTGTTGATTCTGGATAACTCTGTCGAATGAAAAGGGCCAGGGATTCTACAGTGGCCCTCAGTGTTCACATCCTCACCTCTGGATCTGGGCCCCCTGCAACTCTGAACAGATGCCAGCAGCTTGGGTCTGCCACTGCTGGCCTAGAGGTGGCCTAAGGATTCTCCCTCCTGTAGCTGCTTTAAGGACTGTGTTCATCACAGAATCAAACCCGTCTGGCTGCTTTCTGGGTTCAGATCCTCACTTTACACACCTCAGAATCTAACCTGCATCAGTGTCAGGCTCCCGGCAATGTGTGAGCCAGGTGTCTGGCCGTGTGCCTCCTTTGCCAATTTTCTGTTTGCCGCCATCATTCGCACACACACTTCAGGACGGTTGCTCTGGTTTCCGTGAAAAATGCCATTGGGATTTTGATCAGAACTCCACAGAATCTGTACCTTGCTCTAGAAAGTCTGTACCTTCCAATAACTATTGTAGTCATGAGCACAGTATCGCTTTCCGCTTATTTGTGTTTTCAATTCCTTTCACTGGCATTTTCTGTTTTATATGCTCACTTTAATGGGCTTGTCCTACTGCATCGGTGTGTGTCTGTGGGGTAAGGGGCTATTTACCGATGTCTCTGTTCTCTTAACCTGTTCCCATTCTTCTCTTTACACACGGTGAATGAGTTAGAGTCTCCAAAAATTTGGTTCCCATCTCAGTCATGCCTCAGACAACTGGAAGTGCTGGTTTGTTCTCTGTTAGCCACTCAGGGACGGCATTTGCCCTTAGTCTCTAGGGCACGGAGATAAGTAGAGAACATTCATGTGAATCAAGTGTTTCTTCCTTTGTCTTTCCATATGGTTAATGAGGAAAGATATGTTTTTGTATTTGAAAGTGGCTGCAAGTAATTTTGAAATTGGATCTCTCTGGTGGTACCGGGGTTAAGTCTCCTACTACCAAGCCATCACCAGCCATTGTGGCCTGAGTTCACTCCTTGGCCAGGGAGAGGACCCACACAGCGAAGCTGACATCTCCTGTCTCCCAGCTGCCCCCCTCAGCAGTGTACTTCAGTGGATGCAGCCTTTCCCCTCCTTACTCTGTGAATCCTGTCACCTCACACCTCTGGCCTGCAGCCCAGAACTTGTAGACATAAATAAATAAATCTTAAAAAAACTTGGGAATTATACTGTTGCAGGACATGGCTCAAAACTGGAGATGATTGGGGGCACTTCAAGGCACAGCCAAGGACACTGGCGGTCTCCTTCAGGTAGACAGTGGACACTGTTTACAGTCTGACTAAGGATCTGAAGTCTGACCGGATGAATATGTCTGAGAAAATGAACTTGGAATTTGTTTAACCATTTCTGATACTTTCGGGATCCCGGCTGTGTGCTGCCTGGATTTGGTTGTGCTTGGGAACCTTTACCTAAATTTTTTACAATATTTTTTAAAGACTCATTTATTTGTCATTTATGAATAGAAGAACTGGAGTATAGAGCAGAGGGGCAGGGTGGGGAGGGGATTCACCAGAGACAGAGTGGTGAGCCCAATAGGTGAATCAACTGAAACACACTGCTGAGGGGAGCAGCGGGCACACTGCTGAGCTCTTTGGGGTCAGCTCCCTGGCCGGGGCAGAACTCAGGCCTTAGTAGTGACAGGTGAGGCTTAACCCCTAGTCTACCAGGGAGGCCCCAACCTAAACTCAAAGTGGCTAACTCATAGGTGTTTTTGGTCTTATTTTCCCCTATCATAAGACCCATCCAAGCACCATTTTCTCTCTTGGATCTGGTCACACAATATTCTAGCACAAAATTGAAATAAAATGATTTTTGCATACAAAGAGTCTTATTTCCATGGTTTAACTTTTTCCAATGACCGACTGTTCAGAAAACAAAATTTAAAAAACAGTGGGTGTTATTTCTCTAAAAATACACAGTGGATGTGTTTGAAGAAGATGAATACAGAGTATTTCAATGATTAAAAAAAAAAGTGTCTTCCTACGTAACAGATGACGTGATGCTAACACTGGAACTCTCCGCGCTTGTCTCCATGGAGCTCTGCATAGGACTGTTCCTGTGTCAGCCACTTAGGGTGATGCCAGTTAACAAGTTGCACTTCCGTGGCTTTTGGAGCCCAGCACAGGGTGGGAGTGGGTCACACAGTAATCAAATGTGGGACTGCAGTGCGGATTTTGGAAACCTGAAATGGTAATAATAAAGGCGGAATCCCGAACATAGCCCCGGCGCTCTGCTTACGTGTCAGTAACACATACCAGCCCTGACCTGGTCACCCGCCGGGGACACTGCAGTCTGTCACCCCCTCTCCACGGGCTTTCCTGTCTGAAACCAGACAGCGGCTGATGTCGCTAAGGAGACACGGGCACAGTTCATGAGACACTTGTCTGGCCCTCGCCTTCCCAGGCCTCCGGCCTCCCTCACACGCTCACGCTCCCTTTTCTCTCCCCGGATCGCTGACCGCTGCTTCTCAAGGTCAGTCCTCAGATCAGCTGCTTTCTCTGTCCCTGCCTGACCCCCAGCCCCACCAGCTGTGCTGCACGTGTCCCTGACAGGTAAGACGAGGGCTCCTCGGGCTTCCTCATGCCCCCTGCTGTAGCTGCTGTGACTGACTGCCCCAGGGCACTGTGAGCTGCTCACCCAGCTTGTGCCTCAGCCTCTAGCAGCTGTGGCCTCAGAAAGAAGTGGTGATTGAATCTGTGGTGTGTCCCCTAAGAAAGAGGGGACCCTTCCCTGAGGTGATAAGGAAACCAAGGCTCACGACCTGGAGGGAAAAGCCAGGGCCCCACCTGGGCCTGTCTGGCCCTGAAACCCTCCTCTTTAGGCCAAGTCAATAGTCGCTGTGTTCTTGCAGTGAGCTCCTCTCGCCCTGGCTGCGTTCGTCATTGTACCCTATTCTCCCCAAATGTATAGACAATTTACAGACGCTTGTATTTAGAAAGGTCACAGGAGCCCAGACTTTGAAGTCCTGTTCTGTTTTACTTAAAGTTAGCCAGAGCTGAGGATGAAACCACATACATTTGTAAGCTCAGAAAGGAACAAAAAAGGTAAACTATGTCATATGGTTTTAAAAAGTAGCAGGAGCGTCAGGTCAGGCTAGAAACCAAAGACCCTCGGGAAAATGAAGTCAGGTGCCCTTGACATGAGCGCTGCCGGTGCTTCTGCTCTGGGCAGCCTGCTCCACTAGCAGCGAGCCCACATTTTCATCCCAAATATGTTGACCTATAAGCACAGGGGGATTCTGAAGACTTGAAAAAATGATCAGTTACTTTTCACCTACCATGAAGCAGGGACGTAGTGTCAGCGATGATTTGTTCCCTTTGAGTGGTTCTGATAGTACAAAAGAGTTGTGCACATTAGAAGAATGTCGAAGGGTAACAGTATTAAGTTTAACAACAGTCAACTATGAATTTCCCATCACAATATCAATACTTTCTGTCTTAGCTGATTTTCCCCAATATTTTCCAATATTTCTAATTTTGAAGGGGTACACTTGTGTACGGCAGGCAGTCATGATGGAGTTTGAGAATTACAAGATGAACTCCCATTAGCCAGGATATGAAATGTAACAGCGTATCATAAGCGTATCATAATCTTCCTCCATGTGTGAGCACCAATATGACTTTTACCAAAATAATTTCCCTTGTTCTTTCTTCAGCACAATGTATCATCTAAGTACATATCATTAAGTGTATAACTAAGAAAGGACTATTTTAAATTCTGCTGGGTGGTATGAATGAGAGAGAGCAGGTGTCTCATGTCAACCTTGCTGACATCTCTGTCCAGCTCGGTCTTCACGGCTTTGACACAAACTGTCTTTCACTCCTTCCTCCCGCTTGGCCAGGCCTTCCCTTCCTGCCATGTACTGTCATTTTATTCCCAGCTTTTGCCCTGTGACTGCTTCTCCCCACTGGCACTGCTGGGCTCAGCTATCCCAGGCCCTTTCAGGACCCAGCGCTTTGGCCGCGTTGCACCTACTCGCCACGAGGTGGCGCCCTCTGCCGTCATTCCACACTTGGGAAATTATGGTGCTTCCTGTTCCCCCTCAGGCCTCAGTCACTGTCTGGGTGTCATTGGTGAGTGGCCCCGCCCTTCATTAAGCTGTGATCAGACCCTTTGCCGGCCCATTGTCCCCTTCTTTGCTTCACTGCATGCTCCACCATTCACGTTATTTCTCCAGTGTATAAGACGGCGCTCTCCATTTCTACCAGCCTCCGTTTGCTGCAGGTGCCTCTCTTTCCTCCACCACTTGTGCCAAGTAGCACGTCACGCTGTGAATTTCCCAAGAGACCACCCCGTTTCATGAGAGGATGTTCGTGGACTGTCCCGCCCTCCCTTAGCCCCCATTCTCTCCTTTCCATCCATTCATGGCAGCGTCCAGAAAGGACACACATGCCTCCATTAATCCAAAATGGCAGTGGGAAGTGAGGCTCCTGGGGGACGATATAGGAGCAGGAGGAAGGAGAGGCTCCGCTGGCAAACAGAGGTCAGCAGCGAGAGAGAGCGCCGTCTTGTGGACCAGTGGAGTAATGCGGGTATAACGCCAGATAATGACATTGTGCTGCTGGGTGCGGTGAAGGGCGCCACAAGCAAAGTGCCTTGTGAGGGGCAGAAGGGGACTAGGGGAGGGAAAGGGGGCGAGCACAGAACAATGAAGGGTGTTTCCTCTCGCGAAGGAGACACAGAGAGTGACTGAGTTCAGAGGGGGACGGGAAGCACCATAAACTCCAAATTGCAGGAAAACGGTGGAGGGCTCACCCGAGTAGGAGAAACGCACCCAAAGCGCTGGGTCCTGAAAGGCTCCAGGAAGGCTGAGACAGTGCTGACTTGGGGTTTGGGGAGGGGGGTGGCAGGACGGAGCGCATCTCGGTGGGGAGAAGCACTAACATTATGAACGCTGAGAATAAAGATGGCAGTTCAGGGCAGCGGGGTGGGGCCAAGCCGGCCAGAGGAGTCAGGGGGAGTTTGTGTCCAGGCCTTGGCAGGGCTGCAGAGGGGACGTCAGAAGGACCACAGGAGACACCTGCTCTCATACACACCTCCATGCAGAATCCAAAATCTTCTCTTTTGCTTTAAATGGAATTAGCGGTTCTATTTTTGCAAGTGACCTAAGGGAATGTTTTGAATTGCACGTGAAAGCCCCCCAATCATGGCTCTGTTCATTCAACAGCTACTCGCTCCTTGCTCCTTCAGTGTTTCCTCCATTTCCTCCATTCTGGTCACTCTGTGGCCCACAGATATTTAAACCCACTCACCTAGGGCCCGCCCTGGTGGCGCAGTGGGTTAAGCAATGGGCTATGAAGCGAACCGCAACCTACCATGGCAGCAGGAGTTTGATCCCTGCTGCCGGCCAGGGAGGCGACACACATGGCGCAGCAGACCTCTCTTGTCTTGCCCGCTGCTCCCCTAGGCAGTGTGTTTCATTCAGTCCATCTACCTGTCCTGCACCCCACTGTATCTCTGGTGGATCAGCTCATCCCCTGCACCCTGGCCTGTACCACAGGTCTTGTATGAATAAAAAATAAATCTTTAAAAAATATAAATAAATAAACCCCTTTGCCTGAAAGGGGCTTTTCTTTTTGGCTTAACATCTGCCATTCTAAATGAGTGTGTCAACTTTCAATGAAAGAAGGTCACTGATACTTGTGGACACCGTGCAAGTCTGTCCACGCCCCGGTCCTTTAAGATGCTAAATATCAAGCTGGTGATTGTTACAGCAAATGCCATAGTCCACAGAGCAACTCATGTTAGCGATGTTGAAATTTAATTGGGCACAAAGAAATAAAATTCACATCATAACAAACAATTCTACCAAGATTGGGGGACCTTAGGCCATAGGTGGGTCCTCCAGCTTGCCTGGAGGGCCCCCACCCTGGGCCTGAGTGGGGCTCCCCCAGGATCTGTTGTACAACTCTGTTGCCTCTGACTTAGTTGAGCTGTACTGTTACTACACGTGGTCCTCTTGTAGGGCCCTCACGTGAGCTCTGGTCTGTCATCTCTGCTGTAGCCATCACTGGCGGTGCCACCTAACAGAGACGCTGAGATGAAGATCCTGAAAGCGCTGGAGCTAAACCTGGGCATGAGCCCACTCCAGCCACCAGGACCATCTCAGGGACTCTGTGACCGGCCCCAGCCTCCATCAGGAGCATCTGCAGTTTCCACATCCAAGGCCGTTTATGGACCTCTGGCTGGGGTGCCCTGGTGTGGGAGCAGCAGGCCTGGGCGTCCAGCCCTGTCACTCTGGAGAGGTTACCAGACCCCGCTGATGTGGATTTGGGGAGTTCTTGGTTCAGAGAGTGGGGTCCTTGGGTGACCTGTGAGAATACTTCCGTTGCGCTCTCCTTTCAGCGGTGCAGTGACAGTCCCCAGGAATGTTCCCCATAGGCAGAGACGTGTTGTTTTATACAAAAAGGGCAGGTTCTGTTCTGCTCCCTGCTCTATATCCAGTGAATCCTCTCATCGTCATGGACTCTGACCTGCACCCCAGCTCTTGTTTGTAGAAATAAATAAATCTTTTTTTTTTTTAAATCTAACAAAAGGGCAGTTTTATTTTAAAGAGAGGGTATGGAAGGGAAGGTGCTTGCACAGACAAAGGGCAGAAAGAGCTGCCCCAAGAGCCATGTTTGTTCACAGAGATGGCTGCGTAGCGCAGGGCTCCGCTGCTGCCTGCAAGGGAGAAGGTGGGTGAGGAGAAGCCCCTGTGGGCAGCTCCACTTGCCTGGCAGAGACCACACTGATGTTGTCTTCTTCTCTGTGGCAGGGGGATGTGTGTGTAGGGGTGGAGGGGTGGGGGTCATGCGCGTGGGCTGTCACCTGCTGTGAAATTAGTTACTGCTAGGGTGGGTGCTTGGGGGGGGTCTTTTCTACATTTGGTTTGAGTGGGCAGCTTTGAGAGGACCAGTGGTTTTTTACAATGGCCCCAACCTCCATACCCCAACTCCGCTCTGGTTCTCAAAGGACTCGAAATATCCAGCTATAAAATTGTGCTGTTTAAACAAGAGAGGCAGCTCGAAGAAAGTAGTTCCAGATTATTTCATGTCTGTGGATACTGTTAACCTCTCATCCCTTACAGTCTTTATTCCTATTTGCGGGGTAACCCCGTGGCTTCTATTCATTCCAGAATGGCTGCCAGCTCATGCACAAATTAGATAATGTCACATCTACAGGGAAGAGTAGGGAAAAAAACGCCATTGCCTTATTTGTACCATTTTTTTCTGGCTGGTCAGGCAAGGACATGATTGTGAGTGGGCAGAATGGGGGGCACTACAGAACCCCAAACCCGCACGGACTGGATGGGAACTGCCACTCCTGCCCAATCAAGATGGAGCTTCCTGTGGAGCATCAGACCTTCAAGAAAAGCACTTTAATACATTTCGTGTCCAGAAGAACTTCCAAACGTCTCAGGTGGCAGTTATTGAGAGTCCTCTCTGTGGAGAGCAGTCATCTCGGTTTGGGAAGGATTGACATGCTGGGCCAGTCACTTTCTTTGATATGGTACTAGTAGGAGCGGCACAGAGTGGGTGAGCAGTCTGAGGAGAAATGATCACACACTTGACAAGGTGGCCAGGATGCAGTTTTTGTTCAAGGGATCCTTTGAAACGCTCACAGTCAAAGAGCCCAGCTGCTGTCCCAGGTGAAACCTGGAATTCCAGATGGTTCAGCTTCTTCAGTCCACCCTCTCTCCGTTCAGTGTCATTCTGTGTGGGCAGCATGCACGTGACCATTCAGGAACTCGGCACTTTGTGTGGGTTCTGTCCCCTCCTGCCCCCACCCCTGTCCATGGACTCACCAGCCTGCAGCCAAAGGATGGGGAAGGAGACCACAGGATGAGGCGGGGAGGTTTTACTGGCAGACGTCTCTGCTGCGCCTATTCGTGGGTGAGAGCTCCAGCAGGCACCAGCTGCCGCAGCCACCAGTGATGTCACCGCGTGATCAGAGAGAAGGTGTATTTGGGAGCAGCTGGCCACAGCTCCCGCTTAAGCCTTTTGTTCCATTTCACGTCATAAAATTCCGGGGTGTTTTCATTTGTTCCATTGATTGGTACTACTGATCGAATGCTGTTTATTTTCAGCATCAAAAGTAATTGAATATTTCTTACCCATAGTATAACCTTTGTGTACTCTAGTGCAAGGTTTGCATCAAACCCTTGAAAGAGAGAGAGAAGGGTGGGCATTTGTGAGGTGAAATGTGTATTCTCATCCCTTCCTGAAAAGGGGATAAATACTCACCATCCTTATGCAGAGACTGGATTTAGAATACTTATACTGCTTGATATGTGTGTGTGTATGTGTGTGTGTGTATACCGCCTTCTAGTTTTGGTAATGCTCTACGGAAATGCTTTGTAGCACAGATGAAATCCTTCTGTGTAGCAATGTCCACCAACACTTTCTTTATAGTAATAAATAGTTGGGAAACTAAGCGAAACCCCTAGGAAATGCTTAAATAAATTATGGCATACATAAATGAGATCTAGCGATGAGAAGCCCCATCTTGAATGAAGGGCAGAAGTATAATGAGGTTCCTGGGCTGGTGGAAAGTGTCCTGAACTGGAAGCACAGATATCAACAGAGCGCGCCACCTGGTGGTGAGAACGGGTAATGCCAGGACAGCGGTGGATGCTGGTGACAGTGAGGAGGGTAAGGACCTGGGCGCTGGCAAAGTGCAGAAGGTGGAGAGAGTCCCACCCCCGTTGTCCTGGGCAAAGGGCAGGATTTGTGGGTCACCTGTGATCACTGCTAGATGATACAGAGCAAGTGTTTCTATCCACGTAGATATGTTTTACCCATTTAATGGCTTCCTGAATATTTCATTGAACTACTTTTGGACAAGGTGGGGCTATTTGCCTCCATTTGGGTTTGAATTGCCAAACTGTCAGGCTGCAGTGGCACTGTGCAGAGAGTAAGACCCCAAGAGCACATTGGGGGCTTCTCCCGCTGCGACCCCGCCTACATCAGGCACCTGCTTGCTCACGGTGCCCACAGCCCCTGCGGATGTCCCGCGCAGGACCCGGTGGGAGGGCTGAGTGCGAAGACTCGGGAGTCTGGGGGGCATGTCGCTGGGCCCGGAGGAACTCGGGGTTCGGGGTCACGCCTGCCTGTGACCCTCCGGTCCCGGCCCCTGTCCCGGCGCAGCTGCTGAGTCGAAGGCGCCTGGTGCGGGTCGGGCCTGCTCCTGGGCCTGCGCGTGTAGCCCCGTAGGTGCCTCAGGGCCAGGGCCCCGTTTGGATAGATTCCGGGGTAGTTGAGGAGGTTCACCAGAGACAGAGCAGGGAGCAGATCTGGTGGGTATTATGAGACTGCTGAGGGGGCAGCAGGGAGACTGGTGAGGTTTGCTGCACCCTGTGCATCCCTCCCTGGCCGGGGATCGAATTCATATCGCAGTGGCTGGAGGCAGCTCGACAGCGCTGAGAATTTCGGCCAGGGCTAAAGGGCACAGAACAGCATCTGAGTGTGTGCATTGCCTTGTGTTCTGTAGCAGCTTCGTCATCTTATCTTGCAGAGTGCAGGGTCTGCAGGGCATGGCAGGTTCCCAGTGACTGTGGCAGATGGGTTAAGCAGGAGTCTTGGAGCCCTTGGTGCTTTTTCAGGCTTTTATTGCATCATTATGTCAAAGGGGACAGGTACACGGTGGGCGGGAGTGCGGGGGCAGGGCAGGGTGCCAGGAGGCTGGCAGGCTCCCAGGCCCGGCGCATCTTCACTCTCCGGCTCTTCTGGCCTCTCGAGTCCGCTACTGCTGCTTCTGTCTATCCGCTTACTTTGCTCTGCTGCTTTCGCTCCTGAGGGCATCGCCATGACACCGCCCATACACGCCCCGAGACAGCCCAGGTGCGCCCACCTGCACCACCCACACCCTGCTCGAGGCGCCGCCATCAGGCCTGCCTGCAGGACTGAGGCTCCATCATCACCCCAATGGCGGAGGGGGAAAAGCCTCATCCCTTCTCTGTTGACCCTACATGGAGTGATGACGAAATTTGCAGTTTGACAAGTGTTACACGACAGGGACAGGAGAAACCCAAAGTCCCAGAGTGCCCACTCATCACAAAAGGAAGAAATGATTTCAACAGCCTGGCACAGTATCTAGTGAGAAGGGGTTGCTGGACCACCGCAGGCAGGAGGTGAAGGCCTGAACCATCCCGAAGGAGAGGACACTGCGCCTGGCGGCCCAGTGGGGTTGCGGGGGCCCAGCAGCAACAGAGCAATGGCATGTTGCTGCCGCAGCCAGAACAAAAGCCCACGGCTTCTCCCATGTGTGACGTGCATGCCGCCACATCCAGAGCCCATTAACAGCTGTATCCCTCTTCTTCACAGGGTGGGCTTCAGCCAGGAAAGGGAATACATGGCAGCTGTGCATGAGGCGAGCACACAACTCTGCAGGATCACTCCTGTGTGCCCGCGATAGTGCACGGTCAAGGCCCTTCACCCACAAAATACTATGTCCATTCGTGCTCGGATATGGGATCCATGAACACTTAGTCAATGATATGGTGTAGGCAGACTCATTCAGATGGAAAAAAACTAAATCTCAAAACGATGAGATCTGCTTGATTAAAAACAATAGTGACAGAAGGGGCCCCAATCTGCTTGATTAAAAACAATAGTGACAGAAGGGGCCCTCCTCTTGGGGCCGCCCTCTTGGGGCCCAACTCAGCCACAGTTATGTACGAGGAGAGAAGTAAAGACACACATCTCGATTCAGAAATACTTCATTGGAGCTCGGCCCTGACAGGCCTCCCTCTCTGCCTCAGGCCATGCTGGCTCAGGGCGAGCACTCATCAGCAGATCTGGAATGGCAGGTTTGGGCTTCTCAGCTGTGGTCTCAGCCTCAACCACATAGCACACGCTCCCTAGGAGCTGGGGAATCTCCAGGCTTTGGGGGGTGTGGGGACCGCCCCTTCCAGGGATCCTCCCTGCTGTCCCCTACACCTGGGCTCTCACCGCTCCTGCCTGAGCCTTTCCTGCAGTGGCCTTTGCTCCTGGTGCGGGTCAGCTGAGGGGAGCGAGCTCCTCCGGGGCCCCTCTGGCACCTCAGGCTGTGGCCCCACCGCCAGCCCACCCCCCTCGCCCTGGAGCATCTCAGCTCCTCGCCCTTGCTCCAGGGGGGCCCCCGGCCTCACCCACAGCCACTCAAGGGGCTCCTGGCTCCTCTGGCATCTTCAGCTGCTCAACCGCTTAGGGCTGCACCTTGGCCCAGCTGCGCCTCCTGGAATCGCTTTCTGGGCCTCCCCACCGCTGCACCTCACCAGGCTGCTCCAAGCCACCCAGCCCTTGGCCACCCCCTGGTTTTCAGCTTCTGGGGTACACATAGGATCCATCAATCCTGAGGCAACCATCAAGCTTCCGACACTCACAGCCTCTGCGAGCCCCAGTGGCAAACTGGGGTTTCTGCCTTCTCCAACTGTTCGGCTGCCCCAGGGGCTGGGCTGGACTCCTGGGTGGTAAGGCCCTCCCCTCCCCGCAGGGCTCCTTTGGCAGCTCCTGGGCCTGTCTGCCCCTGGGAATGGGCAGCCACGAGGACAGGCACCCCAGCCCTGCCCGAGCAGGCCCCATGCCAGCCAGGGCCTCCCCACCGCGTGCAGAGTCCTCGCTCCCTGCACCCCACCAGGGGCAACCCAGAGGAGGCCGTGACCCTGGGCCCCTCCCGGGTTTCGGGGTTTTGAAGCCTCCATCCCTGTCTGAGCAGGGTCCCGCCCACCTACAGGCACCAGCTGACGCCAGTTGTCCTGGCCATGGGGGCCACCTATCCCTGCTCCATGCAAAGGGCAAAGGGACCCTGGAGCCCCCCACGGGTGTTTCATCCTCTTAGAGTTCTTTCTCTGCTGTTTGTAGGGGAGCCTGCCACCAGGTGCAGGGCAGGTGGGGGGTCCGGGGGCGGAGGCTGGAGGCTGCTCAGGCCCCAGGGAATCTTGACTGTCTGGACTCTGGGCTGAGCAGAGTGGGCAGGCTGGGCTGGGAACCGGGGCCTGGATCCAGGGCTGATGGGCTGGGCTGGGGGGCCGGGATCGGGCTGGTGAGCTGGTATTGGGGCTGGTGAGCTGGTATCGGGGCCTGGGTCCAGGGCTGGGGACTGAGGGGCTGAGCCTGGAGCTGCATACCAGGCCCTGGGGAAGATTTACTGGGTCTCTGGCATTCCTCTGGGCCACTCTCCCAGTGATGCGGTGCAGTGCGTCGCAGTGCGTCCATCCTCTCGGGCAGCAGCTTCAGGCGCTCTGGCAGCAGAACTCCCTGCTGCTGTCCTTACCAGAGAGCAGCCCTTATATGCTTGGCCTCCAGGCCCAGGTCGCCCAAGCAGCAGATCCCCTGAGTGCTCCCCAGCTGCCCACCATCGATCGCGCCTGCGCCCACCCGCTCCCACCGCCTCTGTGGTCAAGGTGTCAAGGCCGCAGGTGATGGCCTCAGAGACCAATGGCACCAATGCCCAGCATCTTCCTGCACCCTGCAGACTCCTGCAAAGACACCAACTCGACAAGGTGGACTCATCTGCTCGCCCTTGTGCTCCATAAAGAACGTCAGTGTCTGATTTTTGGGAGCCACGTGGAAATGTCATTTACTTTACAGTTAGTTCAAAGCACATGAAACTTGAAAGTCGTACAAATACTCTAGCTTAGACTCAAATTCCTGCTTCACCATGTATTTAATTTCATGTTGTGTTTTCATCACAATATTCCCTTTTGTGTTTAACCAAAATATTCCAGGGACCCGGCACCTCGCCCCAAGTGTAACTCATACAGGTTCCCACATCAGAATCAGATCCCCAAGCCCATCTCCACGGTCAACACCTGCTCCAACTGTGTGAAATCAGCTTCTCCCATTCTCATCACTTTTCTCTTTTGAACTGTTGCTCAAACTGTTCCTCATGTCCACAGCCTTGCTGGGCTTAGTGTGCGCCTGTGCCTGCACTGTGGGCACCTTTTCTGTTCGACTCTGTCACTTGGGTGTTCATGTCCGTGAAATATTTAGACTCTCAACCCCCCATACCTTTGGCCTGTACCCCAGCTCCTGTGTGCATAAATAAAATCCTTAAAAAAATTAAAAAATGGGGGCCTCCCTGGTGGTGCAGTGGGTTAAGCAATGCACTGTGAAGCAAACCGCAGCCACTGCAGCACGAGTTCGATCCCTGCTGCCGGCCAGGGAGGGGACCCACATGGCATAGCAGACCTATCCTGCCTCGCCCACTGCTCCCCTCAGCAGTGTACTTCTGTCGATCTGCCTGTTCTGCTCCCTGCTCTCTGTGGTGAACCCTCCCACCCCCCCCCCACACCCCTGGCCTGTACCCCAGTGCTTGTATGCATAAATAAATAAATCTTTAAAAAAATTTAAAAACTTCTGAAGTATTGCAGCAAAATAAGATCTCAGGCACCTCCTGGTGGTGCAGTGGGCCAAACAATGCACTGTGAAGCAAAACTCAGGCATTGCAGCACAAGTTCCATCCCCGCCTCTGGCCAGGAGGATGACCCATAGGGTGCAGCAGACCTCTCCTGCCGTGTCTGCTGCTCCCCTCAGCGGTGTATTTCAGCTAATCTGCCTGTTCTGTTCCCCACTCTGTCTCTGGTGGATCCTCTCACCCCCCACATTTCTGGCCTATACCCTGGTTCTAGAATGTA
>JAGFMF010012261.1:1481575-1600621 GCA_019455555.1 Galemys pyrenaicus | reverse complement strand
GTGATAAGTCCCTTGTCAGTAATGTTGTGTGTAAAGATTTTCTCCCAGTTGGTGGGTTGTCGCTTTGTTTTGGCTAATGTGTCCTTTGCTGAACAGAAGGAAAGCATTAGATATTAGCAAACATTATGAGCCCACATACATAGAGGAAAATGAGGATTTAGAGAGAAAGGGAGATATCCAACCAAAATCAAATGCAGGCTCTGTGACTTCATAGCTCTTTCTTTTACTCTCTTTGTACTATGGGTGAAAAGCTGGTGCTGATCAGAGTTTTTTATTAAGAGTCAGTGTCCAAGAGTCCCTGGGGCGGGCATTTGAGGAAGATAAAAATTAACCATCAAACCGGGTAAAGAGTGGTAGAAATGGATTAAGTGTTCACATGCCACTGCGCTTGGGTTTGGGCAGGAAGCTGGTATTTGGGAGCCGAAGCAAAGAACTCTGGTCCCATGGATTATGTAATGACTCATAAATCATGAGGTCGGGCAAAGCAGGAGGGTGCCGGAGGATGAAGTTAGACGGGTAAGACAACAGGTCAGCAAGAAATCGGGCCACGTGGCAAACAGCTTTTGCAGGTTTGTTTCTGGAATGTATTTAAGTTTTACTTGTGAATTATTCTATGGATATGACAATAAGGGAGAACATCATAAAAAAATTTATAGAAGTTTGACTGGAAGGTAAATGGGTCTCCAAACCTTGCTCTTTCAGCTGTTATATCCTGTATTTCTCTGCTTTGATTCCTTTTTCTAGCTTTGTGTAATGGATAATCTAATCATTCTCAAGCCCTATATTTATTGTTTTTTTTTCTTCCTTGGATGGCCAAAGTCTACCTTTCATTCCTTCACTTAATCCTCTCTCATATTTATTTTACTCATTTACTTTCTCCCTTAACCATTAAAATATGAGTCCAAAAGATACGTTTTTAAGTGAATGAGTGATTATTTCTGTGAACTACTCAGAGAAAGGATTTTGATTCTTCCCATATTAGTTTATGGACAAGTGTGAACATAACAAATAATTGTTGATTTAAAAATCTAAATTTAGGGCCTCCCTGGTGGCACAGTGGGCTAAGCAACGCACTATGAAGCAAACCGCAGTCACTGCAGCACGAGTTCGATCCCTGCGGCCGGCCAGGGAGGGAACCCACATGGCACAGCAGACCTCTCCTGCTGTGCCCGCTGCTCCCCTCAGCAGTGTACTTCTGTTGATCTGCCTGTTCTGCTCCCCGCTCTCTGTGGTGAATCCTCTCACCCCCTACACCTCTGGCCTGTACCCCAGTGCTTGTATGCATAAATAAATAAATCTTTAAAAAAAATAAAAATCTAAATTTAATCTCATAATTCTGAGGCCAGAGTCTAAAGTTACCATCACTGGATCAAAATCAAGGTGTCGACAGGGTCTTACTCTCTCCGGGCACTCTAGCTGAATTCATTGCCAGCTTCTGGAAGCTGCTGGAATTCCTTGGTTTATAGTCAACAAACTCCTTTCTTCAAAGTCATCATCTTCCAGTCTGTCTCTACTTTGTCTTCTCCTGGCCTTCATCCATGTGTGTGTCCAGGCTTCTGTTAACTCCCTGTTAACTAGATTCAAAGAATTTCACTGAGGGCCTGGTGGATAATCCTGGATAATCTCCCATTAGGTTTCAAAGCCTGGGAAGACTCCTTTATTGCTTGAGGGTCCACCCTGTGTGCTACTTACCTTCTGAGACAGTTATTTCCTTGAATTCATTCTTTCTTTCTCTTGAAGAATGGCAGTTTGAGGGCACAAGCCTTTCTTCATTTGTCCTCTCTTTAACCCTTTTAGTACAAGTAGTCTGTTGATGTAATGTTCTGATAATCTCATCTCCTGTGCATGTAACAAGGATTCATGTCACTAGACAAAAAAATTGCCAATAGGTCTTTAAAGTTATTTACTTTAAAAACCAATCACTTAAAGCTGACAATAGACATGAGACATCCATGAGAAGAGAGGGAGGGGAAGAGGGTAGGGGTCAGGAAAAGGGGGTGAAGAGAGCACAATGGACTATGGTGGAGGATTGTTGGTGCTCTGGTGGCAGGAGAGCTACGGTGGCCACACCTGAGGAGAGAAAGCCTATGTTGTCAAAAATCTAAAAAGGAGATAGAACAATAGTATTTCATTTAAAAAAATTTTTTTTAAAGATATACTCATAGTATACAGAGTGGATTGACCACCCACAAAGCAGAGTGAAGATGAAAATAGTAAAATTAGCTAAAACTAAAGCAGTTAGTGAAGGGAAAAAAATAAAGGCACAAAATGAGACAGCAAAAATATAAAATGTGGAAACACAGCACCAGTGCTGACGGGTCTCCTTTTTCTTCCATACAGAATGACATACAGTGACATTTGTAATCGTTTGCCAGTGTGAACTATGTAGATTCCTTACAAGGGGCAGATATAAACTTTAACTAATGTAAGAAAAGAAAAGGTCTAAAAGACACCAGGGGAATAGGGTTGCCTCATGAAGGCAAAGGCTGGAGGCAACCAGGGTGTGGAAGGTGCAGAACCAGAGGCTGGAAAGCTCCCAGCACTGAGGTCTCATTCATTTTGTATGGACAAACATGTATTCCCTTAACAAACATTTCTTGAGAATCACCTTGTGCCAGAAACTTTTTGGACACTTGCAATACAGCCTTGAATCAACAATCATTCTTGTCCTCATGGAGCTGTTCCACATGCTGGATAGGGGCAGTATATTCCTGCCCCTCCTCCTCAACTTACCTCATGGCAGGTGACTCATTACACAACCCATCAGAATGAGTTCTTTCCTTTCTCCCCTAAATCCTGAGGGGCAGTGGAAAGAGCTTGAAGCCAGGTAGACTGGATTTGGACCGTGTCCATATACTTTCTTTCTCTTCCTGAGTCTTCAGTTTCGTCTAGTTTATGGTCGGACTCACCATCCTGGAAATCACTGACATTTATTGAGAACTTTCTATGTTCTAGGCACTAAACAAGGAACTTTATGTTTTTCTCCCACAATAACCCTACAAATTGATGTTTTTGTAATAGAGCCTTCAACTCCAAGTGAGATTCAACTCTAAGTGAGAAAACTAAGGGGAAAGAAAGGTTAACTGCTTGCACAAGAGAAGGGGGAGGGGAAGGGGAAGAACCATGTTGGTAAGAGCTGGAGCCAGGATTTAATCCCAGACTGAATGGTTCCAGAAACTTTGTCATTAGGTATTTGTATAAAGGAGATGATTATTAAATCGACCAACCTAAATTTTCCAGGGCGTACTCCATGTTTGTTATGTTTAATTCAATGTTTTCAAGCAGGAGGAGAGTACTTCAGGTTATCAGCTCTACAGGTTGGGGTAAACAGGTCTCACTTTCCAGGTGAGGGAGCGTTG
The DNA here is from genome assembly GCA_019455555.1 of Galemys pyrenaicus. Classification (NCBI taxonomy): domain Eukaryota; kingdom Metazoa; phylum Chordata; class Mammalia; order Eulipotyphla; family Talpidae; genus Galemys; species Galemys pyrenaicus. Next base: position 1,597,262 of record JAGFMF010012261.1, on the reverse strand, counting down.
TATAAACTAGATGTTGCAGTCATTGAAAATAAAGTATGTGGAGCTTCTTACTGATGTAAGAGAAGTTTCTAAGAAAGGAATCCAAGCAGAAAATAGTACTGAATGTACAGTATGCACTTAATTCTTGAAACAGTTGTGTTTGCAATGGTCAATATTAATCAGTAAATATATATCCCATGTACTAGGTGTCCGAGGACGCATGTGTGTGTGGGAGGAGCCTGACTGGGCTGGGCGTGGCCGGGAGAGGGGACAGACTCACCAGCATCACTCGCACATTGTCGGCCACCAGCCCCACGTAGGGCTTCAGGATGTCGTAGTGGAAGGCTGGGGTCAGCATGCGCTGGTGCTGGAACCACGGCTGCCCGTTCAGCAGGAGCAGACCGTACCCTGGGGACACAGGTGGGTGTTTTGGAAAAGGGAAAAGGAATCGGAGCAATGACTAGGAGGCAAAATACTATCAGAAAAAGGTAAATTATGGGCAAAATGGGTGTTGGGGGAGAAAAGTTTTCCTCTACCCTGGTAGGTTCTTTCAACTGGAAAACAATTAAATTAATACCAGACAAATTACCATGGAAATACAATTCAATTTAATGAAATACCCACAGAGAATTTTTCTAGAAATTTGAGATTCTAAAGATAAAATGGGGCCTATGTCTTCTTAACTAAGGAAACTGGGGTGGAGGTCTGGAGCGTGACAGACCCCCGGGGCACAAAAGCTGCCCCTGCTAGGGTACACTCTGCACTAACCTGACTCCCGAGAATCACCTTCAGGGATGAACCTACCCAGAGACCCGGAGGCCAGGGGTCGAGTAGGAGGTGCGAATTGTGCAGTTTCTTTAGTTTTGAGATAGTCTCAACCATTCCATTCATGTCATTTAAATTTATTATTATTATTATCATTATTATTTTGAGCCAGCTTTTCCTAATAGATGCATGAATAGTTCTCCTTAACGTCGTTTTTTGAGATGTTGGGTTTGGAGAGTGGGGTCCCTGGGTTAGCTCTGGGGAAAGTTTCAACAGTGCCACCAGTGAGTTTCCCAAGTGAGATTCTGGTCAAGACAGAGATGTAAGTTATATCCAGAGGGCGGGTTTATTATGAAAATGGAGAGAACAAAGGACACTTGCATAGACACCAAGCAGGCAGAAAGAACTGCCCCTAAAGGGTGAGGCTTGCTAAAAGAGAGGCCTGCATGGTCACAGGTGGGCAGAAGAGCCGCTCTCCTACAAAGGGAGAAAGTGGCTGCGAGGAGCACCTGCATATCGGCACAGGTGGGCAGAAGGGCTGCTGCCCCTTGCCAGTGCAGAAATTGCACTGATAGAATCTTCTGCTCTTTGGGAGGGGTTCATTCCTTTGTGGAACTAACTTTTTCAATTAATGGTAGGGTGTGACTAGGATGAATTGTAGGACCGGGAATTCTCTACAATGGCCCTCAAGCTCCATTTACCACCTCTGGTTGCACCTCCTGATAGTCTCTATAGCAGCTGACACTTGATATAGCAGTTGGTGCCTAAGGAATTTTCATTTCTATAGCTGATTTAATAACTATGTTTATCATTTCTACGCCCACCTCTAGTTTTTGGCCTACCGTCAGCCAGGTATCTGGTCTTGTGGTGCCTCCTTTCCAAGTTTTCTACTCTTAGCCTCCATCAGTTACAAATAGCTGAAGATGTGGAATCTATGGCCCTAAATCATGTACAGACTTGGAAACCAATATTACCTTAAAAATATGATTAAAATACCTCCATGGAGTTTGAATCTCCATAGTTTTAAGTCCTAATCAGGGAGATAAATTAAGCATACAAAGGGATACATGTGGCAGCTTGAGATTGCTGGCTGTGGAACTGCAGAGGGTGATCCCCAGGAAAAGGGGAGAATGTTGCTGAGCAGGGAGGAGAAAAAGCTGGAGAGGAGATTCGGTAAGAAGGAAGCAGGATAGAGAGCCAGCAGGAGACCTGGAGGAGGCACAAGGAGCAGAGAGACACAAGAAGGAACTACTCTGCTTCTTGGTCCTGGACTGGTTGGAACAGATGCAGGTTTGAGACCATGGGGAGGTGAACAATGGCAGCTTTGATCTCGATCTTGATTTTGCTCTTTTCCTCTCAGACTTATTTCTGACCCTTTTCTTTGGGTCCCCGCTGGAAGGTGCTTCAGACTTGTGGCAGGCTTTTGGGCCTTGCTTTGGAACAATCCTGTTTGGCTGGGCTTTTATCCATGAGGGGATGGGTACATTGGGGTGCTTGATTTGGAAACTATATTCTTCCCCTTTTCTGTATTTCACACTAATTGTATTAAAGTTCCTTTCCATTAAAGGTCTTACATGTTTTGTCTTGATGCTGTGGATAGCAAAACTTATTTAGAGCCCTATTTAGAGCTCCCTCCCAACCCCCAAGCTTCCCCTCCAGTGAGGCAGGCAGTTTTGGGGGGGTTCTGGGGTGACCCTCTCCCTGCCCTGGATTGAATAATTGAATTCAATTACAGATTTCAGATTGAATAATGAATAGAAATGTGGACAAATGAAGTGTCAAATGTATGGAAATAAAGTGTGTCAATGGCCTGCTACTTTGCATTTCTTCCTAATTCAGTGTCGTGAAATTCAGTGTCTTCCTATTGGTGTCTTGAAATAGAACATGGTGATCATTTAGTAAACTAGAAACCACATTGAGGACCATTGTAAAACATAGCTTTTACCATCAAACTGTTGGGTCTGCTACATCATATTATATCCATAATGGTCATACCCACCTACAACCAGCCCCAGACCCCTGCACCTTTAGATATAATTTTAGAGTGGGGAAGGTCGTTGTGCATAGCTGTTACTAATTTATTTATGGCAAAGAAGAAAAACTATGACCTCAGTCTTTGCACTATTTCAAAACCTATCTGAAACCTCTCTGTGACTGAAAATAGTCACAACTGAAGTATAACTAAGACTCCGGGGGCGTATAAGAAGCGGTCCTTAGCAGGTCTGCCTCAAGTGATAAAGGTTTCAGAAATCCGGGAACTCCCGCCAGCTAAGACTGGGCAGCCCCTCCCACCGCTCTTCCTCCTTCCCGGGGAAGTAGGGAACTTCCTGGAGGCCAAGGGGCGCGGTGGATGCTCGCGGAGCCAGGGGGAGTGGGATTCACCAAGCTCCCCGCACCCCGGTTCGCAGACTGCGGGCGATCGCGCCGCGTGAGCGATGGAGTCCTCCTGGCTCGAGACCCGCTGGGCGCGGCCCTTTTACCTGGCGTTCGTGTTCTGCCTGGCCCTGGCGCTTCTGCAGGCGATCAAGCTCTACCTACGGAGGCAGCGGCTGCTGAGAGACCTGCGACCCTTCCCTGCGCCCCCCACCCACTGGTTCTATGGCCACCAGAAGGTAGATGAAAGGGAGGGGCAGAGAAGGATGCTGGATCCCGGGAGGCGGGCTCCCTTCCATCCCTCCCTCCCGCTGGAACCTCTCCAGCCTCAGCGTCTTTTCAGTACCCTTCCGGGAAAGGGAAACGCCCTGGAAACCCTGGAGGGGAAGCTTGGGGGTTGGGAGGGAGCCATTTAAAGAGGTTGAATCTGGGGAAAAAAAAAAAAAAAAAAAAGGGTGGTTAACTCAGGTCTGCCTCCATCTACTCCACCAATCTCCTGCATTTATGTACTGCAGCTTTAAAAAGCCTTCCACATGTATTTAAAAAAAAAAAAGAGTTGTTATCCTATATACTTATTAATTGCAGGAAATATTGAGCACAGAGACAATTAACTTTCTTTTCCTAAGATTTTTGTGAAGTGGGGAGCAGCAAGTAGGGGGAGACATTCATTTCCTTTTGGTCTCTCCTGGTCTCTAAATCCACTCCCACCCAGCCACCCATTCCCCTTTTCTTGTTTTAGTCACTCTACCAGCTTTGGGTGGGGTTGTGTGGTGGGTGCTGGAACTACAAAAAGAAGACAGGACACTGCCCTTAGGGGCCAAGCCAGATGCAACTTAGACTCAGAGAGGACATGCAGATGCCGGTGCCTAGGGCAAGAGACTCTTGGAGGGGCCAAAGTCTACCCAGGGAGGAAGCAACATCTGAAAGGCAGCGGAACCTTAAAGGATGGGCCTGGGAATCCAGGTTGTTGCCAGGAGACCTCCCCAGGGTCCTCTGGCTTCCCCACTCCCGTCCTGTCCCTTAAGCAGCCACTTTCAGGACTTTTGTCTATTTAAAGACTCACTTGTAGAAAAATACTACATGTTGCATTCCTCTTTTTCTTACTGAGGTAACATTGGTTTATAATATTATCTAGATTTCATATGTACAGCCTTATAAATAAATTAACACCTGTATCTACACTATGTTTGTGATCAAAAGTCTAGTTCCATCCATCCCCGCACCACTGACCTAATTTACCCATCCTCCCTCCCCCTTTCCCTTCTGGTAACATTATTTTGTCCTTCTCTAAGTTGTTTTGTTTTGTTGTTTGCCTCTTTATCTACCACTTAAGATAAGCATGGTGTTTATCTTTCTCTGTCTGGCTTATTTCACAAAATGTAATCCCCTGTAGTTTTCATCCCTGTTGTTGAGAATGGTAGGAGCTTATCTCTTTTCTTGTATACAGTTGTATAGTATTTCATTGTGTGTATGTACCACATTTTCTTTATCCAGTGTTCTCTCTATAGATACTAAGGTTGTTTCTGTCTCTTAGCTATTCTCAATAATGCCACGATGGATAAGGAGGCATAGATACCTGTTTGTAGGAATTCTCTGCTTCTTGATCTAATCATCCTACAATTTCTCCTAAAATTTTTTTAAAGATTTTATTCATGCATACAAAAGCTGGGGTACAATCCAGGATGTGGAGGGTAAGAGGATTCACCAGAGACAGAGAGAGGAACAGAACAGGCAGATGGACTGAAATACATTGCTGAGGGGAGCAGTGGGCAAGGCAAGAGAGGTCTGCTGTGCCATGTGGGGCCCCTCCCTGGTTAGGGATTGAACCTGCGCTGCAGTGACTACAGAAGCCCCACAGTGCAGTGCTCAACCCCTTGTGCCACCAGAGAGGTCTCTAAATTTTTTTTTAATAGGTTATCATTACTTAAATTTCCAAGAGCTCTGTCTTATTCTCTGTCTTATTCAGTTACTTTGTAGTGTGTGAAGAACACCCAAAAACTTAGTGACTTAAGCTGACAATCACTTGTTAGTCCTTTAGACTTGTGGCAGGCTTTTGGGCCTTGCTTTGGGCCAATCCTATTTGGCTGGATTTTTACCCTCAAGAAAATAGGGTAAAATGCTTAACTTACTAGTAACTATATTCTTTGTCCTTTCCATATTGTACCCTAATTATATTAAAGTTCCTTTCCATTAAAAGTCTTATATGGGGGCCTTCCTGGTGGCGCAGTGGGTTAAGCAACGAACTATGAAGCAAACCGCAGCCACTGCAGCACGAGTTCGATCCCTGCTGCCAGCCAGGGAGAGGACCCACATGGCCCGGCAGACCTCTCCTGCCTCGCCCACTGCTCCCCTCAGCAGTGTGTTTCAGTTGATCTCCCTGTTCTGCTCCCTGCTTTCTGTGGTGAATCCTCTCACCCCCCACACCTCTGGCTTGTACCCCAGTGCTTGTGTGCATAAATAAATAAATCTTTAAAAAAAAAGTCTTATATGTTTGTCTTAATATGGCAGATGGCAGAACCCATTCAGAGAGAGCAGATTTAGGGGTTCTGGGGTGCCTCTCTCCCTACCCTGTAACATTAGTATTGCTAACTAATTAGTTAGTTCTGTATTGCTAACTAATAATTACCCCAGCAACTTAAAGCAACAGTTATTATCTCACACAGTCTGTGAGGGTCAAGAATTTGGAAGTAGCATTAATTATCAGGGTGATTCTGACTCAGGGTCTTGCACAAGGTTGCATGAGGTTGTCTGGGGACAGTCACCTCAAGACTCCACTGGGCCGAGGCAATCCACTCTCAAGCTCTCCTACATGGTTTTTTACATACCTCAGTCCCTCTGTCCTTATTGGCCAGAGGTTCAGTTTTTACCACATGGACCTTTTCATAGGGCTGCTCATAACACGGTGACCAGCTCACCTCAGGTTGCCTGGTTGTCTCCTAGTTTTATTTCTTGCACCCTGGAACCCTTTCAGTCCCGGGGAAGCCAGAAGAGTCAGTCACCCTGCTCTCCACCTGGCAACTGGCTTCAGAGTGACAACAAGAGACAGAGAATCTAAGGTGACAACTGTAGTCTTTCATAACCTAGTCTTGGGACTTTTATATGGTCACATCTGCTGTATAAATGAATCATACTGAAAGTCCTTGTTCAGTGTGGGAGGAGACTATATTAAGGCAGTGGGGGTTATTGGAGGTGGTTTTGGAGACTGGCTACCGTGTTTGTTTGGCCTTGTTGTTTGTGTTTCAGACTGTCCGCAAATGTTAGATGGTGTTTGGCTGTCATTTCATCTGCTAGGGTGACAGGACATTTCATCTGTACTGTCCTCCAGATCTTTGGAGGTTTTACTTAGTCTCCTGAGAGCAAACCTGTTGGAGGACCCGAGCTGTCAGTATCTGTGTTTCTTTTTTCAGGTCTTGTTTTACTCAAGAGCCTGCCTGACTGCTGGCCCTCCTGGGGGCAGAGAAAGGAAGGGTCTAAGCATCTGTTATACAGCCTTTCATTACATCCCATTTTCAGTTTGGTGTCTCACTCCTGCTCTCCACAATGCCTGATTTCTTCAGATTTCAAAACCTCTCTAGTTTAATTTCTCTAGAAAGTAAAACCTTTGCCCTCTTGTGGGACTTAAAGAGAATAGGAAGAGAACCGAGGTTGAACCAGTTCTTCCTTTAACCTTCAAACTCTTATTTAAATTACTGCTCTATATTTAATTTTTAAAAGTCTAACCTGATTCACTTTTCCTCAGCTTCTCATCCCTTCACTTCTGTTTACTCTATCACTTGAATTTGATTTTCATCTTATACCTTCCAGAAATTATAACTGAGGAGGATCAATCAGAAGTTGGGAAAGCCAAAAATGGTACAAACATCTGTTCTGCCAACTATTGAGAATGATGTTAAAGCAGTGCTTCTCAAAATCTGTGCTAAAGTGCTAGTCTGCCCCCAATCTGTTATAGATGTTTACTTTCATTTAAAAAAAAAAGAGAGAGAGAGAAATTGCGACAATGTCAAATTATTATAGAATTTTCTAAGTGCTTAAACCACAGTTTCTATAATTATCTCATCAAGGACTGATTGCTATATCTATCATGCTTTGAGTAGCACTGTGTTAAAATCTTCCACTCTTATTATGAATTTCTTTATTTCTAGTCTTAGTTCTAATGTTTGTTTTTGCTTTATCAATTTTCAAGTATAGTGTACATACAGATTTTGAATTATTATATTTTTCTGGTGACCAATCCTTTTTATTAATGAAACGTGCCCCCTTTAAAAATATATTTTATTTATTTAGGCGAGCTGGGATACAAGCCAGAGGTGCGGGGAGGTGGGACTGGTAAGAAGAGTCACCAGAGACAGAGTGGGGAGCTGAACAGGCAAATCTACTGAAATACACTGCTGAGGGGAACATCTGGGAGAGGCAGGAGAGGTCTGCTGCGCCATGTGTGCGCCCCTCCCTTGCTGGGGATCGAACTCGTGCTGGCAGTGGCTGCGGAAGCCCCACAGTGCCCCGCTCAGTCTCTTGTGCCACCATGGAGGGCCTGAAATATCCCCCTTTTATCTACTGAGACTTGTTGCCTTAAACACTATTTTGTTTAACATTAGTGCAACTATAAGGGCACATAGTTCACCTATTTGAAGTGTGCAGGTTTTTCATGCATATAGTTGTGCAACCATAACCATAATCAATTTTAAAATATTCTATCATGTCTAAAAAAAAACTGAGTACCAAACTCTATACTCTTTACCTGTTATCCCTAAAGAGTTCCACATCCCTCCGGCACCCTGACCCCCAATTCCCAGGCTATAATTATCTTCTTTCTGTTTCCATATTTTGGACATTTCATATAAATTAAATTAGGCAACACAGTCTTCTGTATCTAGATTCTTTCATTTGACATAATGTTTTAAAGGTTGGTCTATGTTGTAGCATATATCAATACTTCATTCCTTTTAATTACTGAATAACATTCAATTGTATGGATATACCAGATTTTGTTTTATCCACATTCATCAGTTGATGGGCAGTTGGGTTATTTCCAGGTTTGGGCTATTTGAACATTTGTAAATATGTTTTTGTATGGCCATGTTTTTATTTATCTTGGGAGAATTTCACCCAGAGTGGAATTGCCGTGTTAAATGGCAACTTTGTGTTTAACTTCTTTGGGAACTACCAGACAGTTTTACATTCTCACCTGTAGTATATGAAGTTTCCAGTCTCTCCACACTTCTTTACCAACACTTGTTTTTGTCTTTCTTTTTTCAAGTATATAACATTAAAATTTGATATCTGTACACACAACAGTGTGTTTACCATCAAAAGTCTCCATGCATTTGACCACCCCCCTGCCCATTTCTTGTGCCCAAACCACAAGTCTGTTCTTTGTAGCTATAAGTTTGTTTTGCTTTGTTCGTTCATTTTTTAATATTCCACATATGAAGAAAGCCATGGTATTTGTTATTATCCATTTGATTTTATTTAACTTGGCATAATACCATCAAGGTTCATCTGTATTGTCATAAATAGCAAGAGTTCATCGTTTTTGACTGAGTTGTATTATATATATATACACCACTGGTTCTTCATCGATTCATCCATCCATCAATGCTTAGGTGGTGTCCTGTCTTGCCTGGTATAAATAGTGCTGAGATGAATATAAGGGTTCAGATATCTTTTCAAATTAGTGTTTTCATACCCAGATTTGTAGTATTTGAGTCATCTGGTAATTCTAGTCTTAATCTTTTGAGGCATCTCCATATTGTTTTTCATCATGGTTGCACCAATTTATATTCCTACCAAAAGTTGTTACTAGTGCTCTTTCACTTAGAAATTATAAGGTTGCAAGAGTTTTAGGAACTCTGCATGTATTCTCATAGCACCTTTGTCAAAAATCTGTTGATTATAAATATGAAGTTTTTTTTTTTTATTTCTGGATTCTCAAATAGAGTCCACTGATCTACATGTTGACCCTTATATCAACACCGCATTTTCTTCACTGCAGTTACTTCAGGATGGTAAAATGGAGAAACTTGAGGAGTTTGTTGCAAACTACCCTTGTGCCTTTCCTTGCTGGATTGGGCCCTTCCAGGCGTTTTTCTATATCTATGACCCGGACTATGCAAAGATATTTCTGAACAGAACAGGTAAGAAAAGGGACGAATCTCAGAACCCGATCCTGCAGGGTGATATGTACAACCCAAAGGCAGGAATTCTGAAGCAGACACTGGCACTGGGTCTTTAAGAGAAACTGGAGAAAACGTGGAGTGGTTCCCGCCAGTCCTGATGGGATTCCCGGGTGGCCCAGCCTCCGTCTGGGTCAGTCTACTCTGGGCTCTTGCAGGTCTGTGCATTGACACCCCAGATTCCCAGAGGCTTCTCCTGCCTCTCTTGGTTTTGAAACTCCAGTGTCAGCTCCAGTTTTTACCTCCAGCTCCTGTTCTGAGCATAACTCTTCAGGGAGGTTCAAAAGTAGCTCCAGCTCTGTTGGTTCTATACGTAAACTGGATGCTAGACCATTAACTGGCCGCCTGACCTCCGGTTGTGGTCCACAGCGTGTTTCGTTTTCTGTGTATTTATCAGCTGTGTTCCCTTTTGGGGCCCAAATCATGCAACTCCCCCACCCAATCCTTTTTCAGGTTTCCATGGTGAATTACTTCATAACACAAAAGCAAAATGCCTAGCTTTTACTTTATCCACTTCATAAACTGAGGTCTGATATTCCAATTTTCCTTTCTTCCCTGTGCCATTGTCTCCATTACTTTTAGTAAAACCTAATAAAACAGCCTTTTCCTGAAAGTCACCATGTTTCTCAGCCCCCTTAGCCCTGACCCTTTACGTGCTCACCTCAAAGGACAGAGCCATAAAACACCCCATTAGGTTGAGAGCACCCCTCTATCTCTGTTGATTTGTACCTCAGTCTCTGGTGTCTGCTGGCCCCTGCTCTTACAGTTCATTTCCAACAAGATGAAAGTAATGACTGGTTGTCCCAATTCCTGTTTTGGAAACTCTGTAACCCTCAGGCCATCTCTGTTTCTGTTGGAGGAAATATACGCAAGGAAAGAATCTGGGTTTACGTGCCAGTCAACCTTGTAGCTGTTCTCTGGCTCCTGAACCAAGACCTGTGGTTTCTTTGGGGCCTGCCAAGGACTGCAGGGGGTGAACCCTGGACTCCTTTTAACTCATGGTTAGTGAGGAAATGGAGAGAACCTCACTTTGGTCATTTTCCTCTGATGCTACCTTTTGTTTCCTCTGTTTGGCTCTGCAGATCCCAAGTCCACGCACCTGTGCAAGTTCCTGACGTCCTGTGTTGGTGTGTATGTGTGAACGAGAGGAGGGACCCACTCTCCATTCTAGACCATTCCAAAAAGACTCAAATCCAAATTCAAAACCATTGAGTGTGGCAGAATGTGGTAACCACAAGTTATATCAGGGGAAGATCCAGAGAAGCATGTAGGTCAACCTAGCCCAATTAACCAGGATCCCGCCTCATCCATTTTTTCCCCCAAAGTCTTGTTCTCAGGGCCACCTACATGTCAAGACATCTCTGTTTTTAAAACTGTAGTTCACCATCTATATTCTTTATTGTGTCCTTTCTCTCATTTTCTTTTATCTTTCCCTTTCTTTTTTGGAGTTCCTCTATGTAAAATTTTGCTCCAAGGTACAGTTTGGTCTTACTCTCTGAGCAGATAAATTAAGCCTTTTAGGTATATAGCAGATGTTTATGTCAGACAAGGTAGGAATTCCATTAGAGGATATAGGTTTTAGATTCAGAGCTACATTCATTTGAATCCTGCCCTCCAGTCCCACTAACTAGTCAAGCGTGCTCTTGGGGAAGTCATCTAATCTCTAAGCCTCCTTTTCTCATCTTTGGAAATGAGGCTCCGAGTCCCATCTCTAGGAAGTGTGATGGCCAGGCTTCATGCCAGTGCCGACCGTCGAAAGCCCAGCAGGTTGTGGGCACTCAGGGGATGAGGGCAGTTACATATTTATAAGTGTAAGATCCTTTCAGAGCTAATCTTTAATGACCTCCCTGGTAACAGAAGAGTGTGAAGCAATAGCCTTGATAAGGGTTCCCATTTTGCATCAGTTACAGGTGTGGAGCTAGGAATCGAGAAGGAACTATCTGGGAACAGAGTGGCTACTCTTGTCTAGTTCCTTGTGAATTTTGTGTTGATGCTATGGCCGATAGATGGTTCTGGACTGGAGAGGAGATGAGTATTTGTTGTGTTTCTACTATGAGCTAGAGATGAGGTTCATTACCTTATGCTATGCTGTCATTTAATCTGCACAGCAACAAAGTGAAGTGGATGTTTATTATCACCCTTTATCACTGAGAAACCCCAGGAAGGTTAAGTAACTTGCTCAGTTACTACACAGGTAGTAACTGATGATTTCAAGATTAGACTGTTATTGAGCTTTAGCACTTGATCTTGATCTCAGAATGCTAAATATATCCCCCCCAACGGAAGCATTCGAGCACTACTCTGACAGCTGGCTATGTCGTGACAGCTTTGTGTGATGTCTGTGCCATCTCCTTTCTCATATCATTTAATAAAATAGCATGAGGTCTTCTTTCTTTTATTTCTCAAGGAAAAGGGCTGGTGAATCTAGATGGACCAAAGTGGTTCCAGCGCCATCATTTACTGACTCCTGGATTCAGTTTTAACATCTTGAAGTCATATGTTGAGGTCATGGCCTATTCTGTGAACACGATGCTGGTAAGTGAAGGTGTTACAGGGCAACCTTAATATAAAATGGGTTCCCCTCACTGGGTCCTCCACCTGTGCGCTCAGAAGACTTTTATAATAAGTCCCAGCTTCAGGTATACGTGACAAAAGTTATTAACAGGTTTTATTTTATGAAAGAAGGGGAATAAAATAGTAATAATACCAAGGGAAAAAGAGAGGGACACAAATCCGTAAATATCCTAAGCAATGGCATGTTGAGAGCTGGCTCTGAGTCAAGTGAGATGGCTCCAAAGGAAGAGAAGAGAGATGGCTTCCCAGGAAGAGAGATGGCTCCCAAAGGAAGGGCGAGCCCAGGGCTCACCTCTGGTTTTATAGCAGCCTGGCTGCTTAACTCCACCCTCAGGTCCCAGTGATCCACTCTTTGATAATCATCTTATGTGGTTCTGGAACACTGATGGTCTGGAGTGGGGGTTGGAGTCCACACATCCATCTGTGTAATCCATTCAGGACTACCTTTCCCCCTAACAATTGCACAAAAGTGCTTTGGCATGTTGCAAAATGCTTCCAGCAGAGACTGTATTAGACATATGTTTGGTGGGTAGTGAAAAATCAAAGGTGGATGATTTCTAGAAATTAACCAATGTACAAGTGCCTACTGAGCAGTAGGTACCTATGTAAGTCTTTGCTATGGCTCTCTGAGTTATTTAAAAAAAAAAACAGATGAAGATCTGGTTGTTTATCTTAGATATATTTTGCGATCCTGGGGCAGTAAGCCAAGTACCAAGTAGTAAGTTTCTGTGCACCTGATCTCCTGTCCCTGCTGAGGGCCCAGTTGCTAGGGCATGTTCCTGAACAGGGCATCCGTTTCTCAATTGCCAGGAAGCATAATTGCCTATGAGCTGGGAAATGGCTCCTACAGCAAATCAGATGTCCCCTCACAATTGTGGCTCATAATCAGTTATCCCTGAGTATGTTATTGTTCAAACAATAAGATTAATCTTTGTAAGCCGTCCAGCTGTTAGAGCACAAGGTTAATGACCGGGCTTCTTCCTTTTGTTACTAAATTAATTTGTTTATTTTCTTCCAGTACAGTCAGGGAGCCAACTCCTTGCAGCTTCCTATGAATCTGAAATTTTAAAAAATGTTTCAAATTTATTTTAAGTGTTAACCATGGGCTATGGTGGTTGGGAGTAATGAATGGGGACTAAATTTGAGGACTAAACATGGAGGAGATTGTATGTTTTATTGGAACCCGATCCAATTTATAATGGAGTTATTGAAAAGACAAAGATACTCAGCCATTTACTGCTTCCAGCAGGTCAATTTATCTTCCCTTCATGCAAAGTAAGCACTTGGCTTATTTACATATATGACCTTTGACCTCTCTAGGTCAGAATTGTGTCCTTTATATCTTAAAGGCTGAGTCAGGGAGGAGCTTCCAATTTGATGATGGTGATGTTGCTCATCTTGCTCCTCTGTGCAGGATAAGTGGGAGAAGATTTGCAGCACTCAGGACGCAGCTTTGGAGGTATTTGAGCACATCAGCTTGATGACCCTGGACATACTAATGAAATGTGCTTTTAGCTGGGAGACCAACTGCCAGATAAACAGGTCAGTGATGGGAGGTCAAAAAGAAGATCCTGTTCACCATTGAGTCATTTATTGACATAACACCCCCACTTTGTCTTCTAGCACCCAAGATCTGTATGTAACAACGATGGTTGAAGCCAGCAAAATCATCTTTTATGATTTGTATAGTTTCTTCCATCCCCAAGGCATAATTTTCAAATTCAGCCATGAGGGCTGCCGCTTACAGGAGATAAGCAACATGCTGCATCAGTACACAGGTATTTCTTGGGTTTGAATTGCCCAAGTCTATACACTTGTCACTGCACTGTGTCTTTTAGAGCAATGGACCCCCGTGTGAAAAGAGAACCATTTCTTGTTCTTTCCTGTAGCTTTTACATGAACGCTGCTTAAATGAAATGCAAGACTTTTAAAAGTGTTTGCTGTGTTCACAGTAATAGTCATGTCAGCAGTTTTCTGTATGTTTTTGTCATGCACAATTGTTATTTATATTAATAAAACAGAGTGGACATTTCAGATTTCAAAACATATATGACATTTGAGCAGTAATTCCAGAAAGAATGGCAAGTCAAAACATTCCTTTCCTGTGACATTGTTGTGAATAGGAAAACAGCGTAAACATGGGCATATATTCAAAAGGAGGGGGAAGAGGGAAGTTGTTTAACAGGTTTAAAGTTTCAGTTATGCAATAAGAGTAAGTGCTGGAGACTTGCTATATAGATTAGTGCCTACAGTTGACAGTGTTTTATGTACATTTAAAACTTTACTAAGGGGGTAGATCTTAGGGAAAGTGTTCTTATCACAATAAAAAAATTGAAAATAAAAGAAACTGAATTCAAACATAACTTTGGCAAAACATAAACATACGACTGGAGCTAGGTTAAATTTTTAAGCAATTCAGCATTACTTGTCTTAAACACCATATCAGAGACTATTTATCAAGCAGCTAATTAATCCTTCCTCAGCTCCACCATTTCTTAGCAGTGTGGCTTTTGGCAAGTTATTTGCTACTTTGTGTCAGTGTCAGCTGTAAAATGGGGAATAAAAAACCTATTTCATAGGTTTGTGGTGATGATTAAATCTGTTAATATATATATAAAGAACTTAAGAAGGCATCTGTGCTGAATAAGTGCAAATTGGCCCCCAGGAAATTAACAATCTATCTACACATGCACACTTACATACATAGATACACACATGAACATAGGTAATGCACCTACATCTGCAGGCATCTTAATTATATTGTCTCTCTAATTATAAAGTGTGGTTTTGGTCTTTGGTGTTTGTCTTTGGAGCTCTGAGCAAAGCTGGGCATCTGATGGGAAAATAAACATCTGCAAAAATTGTTATCTCCTTGATAGAATGTACCCACTGTGACTTCAGGGAATTGGGCAAAATTGATGTTATTTGTGAGCTACCTTGTTCTGTACTCTGATTGACTTTATTGTTGTTTGGTAATGGGGAATTATTATTCCACCTCAGAAAAAGTAATTCAGGACAGAAAGAAGTCCCTCGGAGATGAGAATAAGCAGGATAACACTCAGAAGAGGAATTACCAGGACTTTCTGGATATTCTCCTTTCTGCCCAGGTAGATATCTCAAATTTCTGAACCTGCTCATTAATCTAGTTAATTATGTGAATGAGTGTGGAGAAAGGGTGACAAAAGCAAAATCGGTCAGCCAAATTTAATCAGTGTTGAACTGATAGGTTGCCTCCATGCAGTTTGAGGTAAAGTGGAATTCTGCAACTCTCATTAAAGGGAGTCTGTAAGACTAATTTTTCACTAATTTAACAGGACTGGGCAATTATAAAGATAATTTACAACCAGGCTGCCCTGGTGGTGCAAGGGGTTTAGCATCGCACTATGAAGCTATCTATAGCTACTGCAACACAAGTTTGATCCCCGGCCAGGCAAGTGACCCACATGGCGCAGCAGACCTCTCCTGTCTTCACCCGCTGCTCCCCTCAGCAGTGTATTCCAGTCGGTCTGCCTGTTCTGTTCCCTAATCTGTCTCTGGTGAATTCTTTCACCTCCCACACCTCTGGCCTGTACCCCAGTTCTTGTATGCATAAATAAATCTCTAAAAAAATAAAAGATAATTTACAACCATTTATTAGATTCATGGAAACACAAAAAAATGGGTCACCAAGTAAGCTGGCAAAACGCTGAGGAAGAGGTGCTAGAAAATCTCGTAGGACTGTTTGCAAGGATTCTTGCAAGGCCTGTCCCTCATCTAACCTTTCATACTCTGGGCAAGTATGGTCCATCTGCATATTCTTTGAACTGCATTAAATTTGTAATTCTTGTGTGAAACTCTAATTCTTCTCTAAAATTATTATTTGATGGGGGTCCCAATCATCTACAAACTGACATTGCATAAAAATGTCTCTGCTGTACTTTCTAGGCTGAAAATGGCGACAGCTTCTCGGATTCTGACCTGCAGTCCGAGGTGAACACGTTTGTGTTAGCAGGACACAACAGTTCGGCCGGGGCCCTCGCCTGCCTGCTCTACCACCTGGCCCTGAACCCTGAGCATCAGGAGAGATGCCGAGAGGAGATCAGGGGCATCCTGGGGGATGGGGCTTCCATCACCTGGTAAGATCTGAATCCCACTTCTCTTCCTGGTATTTTGCGCTTTGTTCGGTTCCTTGGTGACCACCGTGCCTCAAGATGTGCATATGTGGAAGCTAAGGAGGCAGGCTATTCTGCTCTTTTTCTCAAGGGCCTAAAATGATCTGTCTTTGGCAAAAGAAGTTCACTCATCCGTCTCTTTCACTGTTTTTCTAATGAGTGGTATGCAAAGTGTCCTATTTCTTTCACCCAGCCTCTGGTGCCCTGGAGTTGGGGATCTGATCCTGGATCTGCATGTAGCGCTTGAGTGATAAGGCTCAGGTAGGGCTCCTCTTCTGAGAGACCACTTGCACCTCTGTGTTATGTAGACCTCGTTGGAGACATCCTCGCCTAGCCCTTTGCCACAGATTAGCTCTTTGGGTTAGCTGTGGACTTTGAACATAGTACTAAATGATGCACACTTAACTGAGTTTAACGAATGTGGGCCGAGGATATTGTTACTACGGAGGCAGTAAAACGAATGCAGGATTGGGTGTGAGCCCTGCCTCTCTTGAGCTCACACACTAGTACAGGAAACAGAGACCCCATGGCCCCCCAGACAGATAACTGTAGTATAAGATGGCAAGGGTGACGAGAGGGCTGTGCACTGGCTTCCATGAGGACTGGGAAGTCAGATACCTAACTGGCGTGGCGCACAGAGGGACTTCCTGGGAGAGCTGACACTTGTCCTGACAATTAATTGGAGAAGGACTGGGATTTTGCCAGGTGAAAACCTCAGTTCCATTTTGCTGGACTTTGAGCACACAGTGATGTTAACGAAGCTCAGGTTGTGGATTTGCCCCTCAGACATACCATTGCAAAGAAAACACAGGTCCCGGCCATACTCTGCTCTTTACCCTTAGGAGATATTTCCCATGTCATTGCTTTGCTGATCAAAGGGGCAGAAAGATAGAAGGGCTAAGAGGGGCGGCCCAGACTAGGGGAAAACACCATATTTAAGATGGAAATTGTAACATTTCTAATTTGTTCGTGTAAAACATTTGTGAAGGAAAATTTGAATTATTTTGAATATAGTAGAAAAAATTTGAATATAGTAGAAATCTCAGTTTTTATAAGTAAAATAGCCATTTTCTACCAGAAAGGCCTAATCTGTAGACAGAAAAGGCAGTGTTGATTAGTGATGTTTTATTCATATGCTGACGGGGAAATATTTTATACTACCTCCTGACATGAACTAAATATTTCAACCTTGATTCAGATAGATATACATATAACTTGACTTTTCTCTCTGTCTCTTTTTTTTTTATTGGCCTATGTGAAATGTGAAAACAAAGAAAATCTTTACCAGGTGAGAAAATAAAGTCCAGAGGATCTGTTAATTATCATTTATTTTAATGAGAGAAATGACAATATTATTACAGAGACTCAAGTATATTTGTATACTATAATATAGCCTAATAGTTACTTTAATGAAATTTATACACAGTATTCTGGAAATTTATAATTCTTTTAGGTAGGTAGTAAAACCACACTGCAAAGAGCATTTTCTGGAAAAAAAAAGAAAGTTTTTCAGTGTAACCTTGGCTCCTTATCAGCCTACTTCTGCATTTAATTAAAATTCTTCTTTTCCTTTTATACCAGGGCTGGCATTGTTTTTCCTAGATATGCAAAGTGCCAAGCTAAGCAGAATTATTCTTTTTATTTTGGGTTTGAGGAGGAAAGAGTTCAAAAGTCAATTTTCACATTACCACAGGCCAACACTTACAATCAAAATAATAACCAGAAGAGAAAACAGAAATAGAATAAAGCACATAGACTAAAGATGTGCAGTCAGTTTATAGCTAGAATGCAAATAAACTATTCCCCTGCTGTTACTTCAAACTTACTGTGAGGGGCAACTTCTCTTCATCTGGACTGATATCTTAAGTAAATCTCAGAGAGTCCCCATCCATTTCAATGGCGGGAATAATCTCATTTGTGTAATTAAACTGTCTGCTCCAGTATAGTAACAAGAGCATCACACGAGCCCTGTCCTCTTGGAGCACCTCCCTCCGTCACAGCTCCAGCGTCTTTGGGTCTGGAAGCCAGTGGTGGGTGAGAAGGTTGTGTCTGGCTTCTTACTGACCTGCTCCTCCCTGACCCAGTAGCTGCTGTTTCTGATCCTTCCAGAAATGTTCCCAGAGGAAGTAAAGTTAAGAAGAAAGGGGCTGATTGGCTAATCTGATCTTGCTTATGAGGCTAATAAGTGCCTCCTTCTACTCTCAAGGGTGCATTCCGTGGGTCTCTTGGAAAGTCCCTCCCTGGTGATTCATGGGGCAGGGTAATTCTTGGTCTTCAGCAGAATTCCTCTCAGGCTCCCTCTTCCTAGTTCACTGGCTCACAGGACACACTTGCACAGTCTTGCCTTGTACCTGTTGTTGAGTCACAGCGTCTCTGTTCATCCTGTGTTCCCCAAACTTTGGGGGTACATGTCAGATCATCTCAGTGGTCCTCTGGAGCCCCCTTTTGCATAAGATGTGGGGGTGCCCTCCATTCTTCATGACACCCCACATTCCATCAATTCTCTCTAAAGGATTATATTTTTTCCTCTCAAAAATCTTAAGCCTCCTCTTTTCAGTCCTTAGCCTTTCCTTATAATACACTTGATTTATATCATGAGCTAAGGGTTTGAAAAACTGGTTTTTAGAAACTTCCTGAACAGCTCTTTACCAGTAGTTGAACGTCCCATGGTATAGTGAGAATATTTGCACTTGTTCAGTCCCTTTTCCTATAGGACCTCAGCTGATCCTCAAGCCCATTGTAACATCCTCTGACCTAAACCAGTTGGCAAAAAGCTTAACCTGATGCTGATATTTCCTGGGAACAAACATCAAATGAGAAAATATGTCAACAATTAAGGACTATATATGGAATCTTATTTTCCTTCTCTACCCCCTTGTCCCTACAGGGAACAGCTGAGTGAGATGAATTACACTACAATGTGCATCAAGGAGTCGCTCCGATTGACTCCTCCAGTCCCATCCATTTCCAGAGAACTCAGCAAGCCCATGACCTTCCCTGATGGACACTCCTTGCCTGCAGGTTTTTGCGATCTTTTCCTAACTAGTTCCTCCATTCTGGGATCCTGGGAACCACAGTGACAAAGACTGGCAGGCTTCCCAACTCTTCAAAAAATAAAAAGACAGTCTCAAGGACTGAGTACCTATTCAGAACTCAGCAGTCATGACCAGGTCAGATGTGGGTTTCAGAGACTTACCCAAGGCCCGTAGTCATTGGCAGCAAAGCTATGGCCGGAACGCATGTCTCCAGAATCCTAACCCAGGCATTCTTGTACTGTAGGACAGTCTTTCTAAGGTAATCCTTGTTTGGCTAATTTTGATCCCCAGGTGAGATATCACGTGAGATTAGCACCATTATCTAGAAGACCCAAAGGAGGTCTCTGGCTTCATCATCATCATATCATCCTTACCTCTATAGCTTATATAGAGCCTTCAAACACATTAGCTCATTTTTGTAAACTGTGGAACACGATCTTAGCACACTTAAATGGCGCTTTCCTGTTTAAGAAGCATTCTCCAGTATTTTTGGTATAGCCAGAAACCCACCGTGATCCCCACTGCAGTGGGCAGAGCTGGAACTTGCACAGAGGTCCTGCACCTGGAACCCAGTGCCCTTCAGAATAGCACAGGTTTTTCAGCAGCACAAATAGGAGACAGAGGGGTCACTGAGACACCCTCTCTGCTTGAGTGTCCTGTTAACCCTTGGAAGTAGCCAACACCCTTGGAAACAAGCTAACGGGGTTACCTGTAGCAAACACCAGTAGCCTATCACTTACTGTGATTTTCTTAACAGATCGAGAATTAACTTCCCAGAAATTCCTCTAATTCTACTGTCTTTTTTCTTTTTTTCAATTACCAAAGCACATGGATATTTGCCCAAATTCCCCACCTCCTATACATGAATAGCACCATTAAAAATTTGTCATTGGATCCACTTGATGGAATTAGTACTCTCCTTATGAACCCAGACTGTCCACATGGAGTGCTTTGTGTTTATTAAGAGGTAAGGAATTCCCAGAGGCAGGACAGAAAACACCAGCATGGGTTATTTTGCCAAGTCAATAGGCCCTTACGGTAGAATCAGGTATTAGATTGCTTTTAAAAATGAGGGGCCACCCATGGCTCATCTTCCTGTGAGTCTTCACTGCCGGCGTCGGCTACTGAACATGGAACACTGCCAGGAGCAGCTCTCTCCCTCCAAGAAGAGAAGTCTTACTGAGGAGCAGTGTGAAAGTAGCCCACGACTTGCTTTTTCTCATGCAATCTCTCGTTTCCTTCCTTTCTCAGGAATAACTGTGGTTCTCAGTATTTGGGGTCTTCACCACAATCCTACCATTTGGGAACACCCAAAGGTATAACTGTCTTGCATGTGAATATTTCAGAGATCTGATACTGCACAGTTCATTCATTGTTAGTTACGCGTGGAATGGCTATCCAGTTCAAGCAAATTACACAAAACAAACATGATAACCAACAGTGTAAATCTTTTCCTCTTCCTCTATTTTTACTTTATCTTTACTTTAAAAGACTAGATTGCCATATTGTCATGCAGTCTGCTCCAGCTTGTTACAGTCTGACTTCGGGCATTTACCTGGCAAGTCTTACCAAGCACTCCCCTGCACATGCGCATGAGTGTGTGGCTTGTCAACATAGTCATTCAGGCAGCTCACCCCTTTGCTTGTTGTAACAGTCAGAATGCTGGGAGGAAATCCTCTCTCTTTGGGAGATTTGAGGAGAATTTTATAAAGGAATTATGTACAGAGATATGGGTGGGACCCAGGAAAAGCAAAATGGTGCAGATAACTGCAGAAGTGCTTGCACTTCTAGGACTGATGGAACACACGGGGGTGGTTACAGACCTAGACAGATTGCTGCTGGGGAGGGCCATCAGACCAGGATGGTGGTCTTCAGGAGAGCGTGCGGCCAACCTGATACCGCCTAGAAGGAAGGGCTCAGCGTAAATGTCTCTGACACTCTCTTTACCATACTGCGGATCCCTGTCAACGCTTTATATTGGCCGACCCTCCCCCAACCAAAAAAAACAACAACAACATAGGGATCAGATTCTTGCAGGCCCAGAGCAGGCTGGGAGAGTGAGGAGAGAGGATCTGGAGAGGCAAAAAGATGTTTAGCAGACGCCAACTTGATTCAATGTTCTTGAAACTTAGAACATTCACAAGTATTGATGCTTCCTCTTATATAAGCTGCTGGGGTTTAAGATCTGTTACATGTAATAAATAGGAAGTTAGTAGCAAATAATCACATAATCATTTTGGTTTGCTTTCTAATCAGTGCATTCTCACCTCCAAAGTGAAAATAGTACCACTGGCTGTTGTACATCTGCTTTCGCCTTTGTTTGGGTAACTAGTCAAATGGCAAAGAAGGGGCCGCCCTGGTGGCGCAAGGGGTTATCACCGCACTATGAAGCATCCATAGCCACTGCAGCGTAAGTTCGATCCCCGGCCAGGGAGGGGACCCACATGGTACAGCAGGCCTCTCCTGCCTCGCCTGCTGTTCCCCTCAGCAGTGCATTTCAGTCATTCTTGAAGCCTGCTCTGTTCCCCACTGTGTCTCTGGTGAATCCTCTCAACGCCCCCCCACACACACGTCTGGCCTGTACCCCAGTTCTTGTATGCATAAATAAATAAAATCTTTTTAAAAAAATGGCAAAGCAGACAAGATCTGGAGGTCTAGAGTTGCCCTCTCTGGTGTGGTAGTTGGAGTGGCTGCTGAGCATTTGAAAAGTACTAGTTGGAATAGAGATGTGCTGGGAATGTAAAATACACGTGGGATTTTGAATACTCCCCAGTGTAAAAACTATGGTATTTCTTAGTGATTATTTAAATTGAGTACCTGTTCAATAATAATATATTCTGTAGAATAAACTGTTTGGGTTAAAATTAATATTATCTTTTCAAAATGTAGTTTACCAGAACATTTGGAATTACATATGTGACTCACAGTCTATTTCTGTGGATCTGTGCTAAGTAGGACCTTAAACATTTGCTTGTGGTATTTTGGGGATGACAGTGGTGTCACCTCTCATTTCAGGTCTTTGACCCCTTGAGATTCTCGCAGAAGAATTCTGATCAAAGACATCCCTATTCCTTCCTACCGTTCTCAGCTGGACCCAGGTGAAGACAATTATGGTTACTGAAAATGCACAAAAGTGTTCATTTGGCAACAGCTCACTCCCACTAGCCCCTGTGTTCCATAAATCCTTCCATGGAACCCTGTCTTCTCCCAGGGCCATGAGACACATCTTGAGTGCTTGAAAAGGCCAGTTAGTCTCACAAATCACACTGCCATTCTGTATCAGTGCTATGGAGCCAAGCCTTAGAAAGTTACCCTATGGTGTGAGCTGCTAGTCACAGACTCAGTGCACTCCACCTTCATTGCAGGAGTTTTTTCCTTTCCCCTTCTTGAGGTCAACTGACATATAAAATTGTAAGAGGAAGTGTACATAGGCACTGTGAAAGGATCCCCTCTAATTAGTTAATACATTTTTCCCTTCATGTATTTCTCTTCTTTCTGTGCATTAGAAAATTTAAGTTGTCTGTCTTAGAAAATTTTCTTTTTACATAGAGTCTCATCAATTATAGTCACTTGTTTTACATTAGATCCTGGTGGAGAAACAATTCTATAAGCAACTTGGCTGCCACCTTGTTTAGGAGGGGATAATCTTGGAGCTTCCCAGCTCACATCTCGCAGGAAACAATGGAAATGCAAAGTCCAGCAGTTTGTCTGGCACTTCGTGTGAGAATGTTGCTTTACTGTGACTATCTTCCAGGAAGGAAGAAACACCACCTCTTCAAGTTTGTCCTTCTTTCCCTTGGTGTTTCAGGAGCTGCATTGGGCAGCATTTTGCCATGGTTGAGTTAAAGGTGGCCAT
This sequence comes from Galemys pyrenaicus, assembly GCA_019455555.1. Taxonomy (NCBI): domain Eukaryota; kingdom Metazoa; phylum Chordata; class Mammalia; order Eulipotyphla; family Talpidae; genus Galemys; species Galemys pyrenaicus. The sequence goes on along the minus strand of JAGFMF010012261.1, from coordinate 1,574,356 downwards.
TGCCTTGATTCTGCTTCGTCTCAGGGTGACCCCGGACCCCAGCAGACCACTCGTCTTCTTGCCCCAGACGGTCCTCAAACCCCAACATGGGCTGCACGTGTGCCTGAAGAAACTCACCAAGTGTTAGGGCCCCAAACAAATATCCTTTACGTTTGTTTTGAATTTCAAGCATAGCTATGATCTAAGAAAATGGAAAGAATGAAAATACGGTAGAAGGGGTAGGGGTCAAGGAATGGGGGTCTCTGTGGAGGTGCATGTTATCCAGAAACATCTCCAGGTGACACAGGGTGCCACCTAGCTCTATTTCTTTATACCTTTGGGAGGTTTTCAGATCTTTTGTTTGATTCAGACTGTTAATGTAATATACCAAGAATTTTAAAATGGTTCTCAGAATAACATAATAGGGGGATGTATGCTTGCTGTAAAGATTTTCAACACTAGGAAAGCCTGCAGAGCAAAAACGTAAAATTCCTTCTTCACATAGCCCACACCTGCCCTCACTAACCCTGCTATTTTTTCCTAAAAGCATTATCATTTGGTGTGCATTCTTTCAGACTTTTCCTATACATTTCATATGCACATGAGTGTGTGTGTGTATTTTTTGTAGGTGAGATCACATTCATATTGTTCTTGCATTTTTCACTTAATAAAAATACCTCTTGTTCCTAGTTACAGGGATTTATAATAAACATTCAGTATGCTTTAATATGGCTGCACTGTAATTTAACTATTTTCCTATTATTAAATATGAAAATATTAAATACAAAATACTTATTGCTCATTGTGTTTATCTTTGTCTTGTACTGTAACTAGTACATCATCTGTGTTTATTTTTCTATGGAATTTGTCTTTTTCTTGATTCGTGTGAGTTTTTATTCATGTGAATGATTATTATACATTGTGGATAATAATCCTTGGTTGCAACTCCCCTTTATAATTTTTCCCATTGTTTTACTTTTTAAAAACTGTATGATGTGTGTTAACATGTAAAGCTTCTAAAATTTCATGAAATGAGATATGTAAGCTTTTCTTTATGGTTTTTTGTGTTGTTGGGTTTCTTTGGGGGGGTATTAAATAAGGCTTCTTTGGACTATAATAAAGATATTCTATGTCTTTTCCTGGTGCTAACAACTTTCATGCAACCTATATGGGAATATCTTAATGGTTTTCAGACTTATTTGATGTTTAAGTATCTATCATTTGTTGTGATAATCATCAAGGCTTCATAGACATGGCCCTAATGCAGCTTATATTCCAAAGTGGAAGATGGATAACAAACAGATTATAACAAAGTGTCATGAAGGAAATGGGTTGGTTGAGCTAAATAGTAACCATAGTGAACTTTCTTTAGATCAGACTGTTAGGAAAACCCTTCTTAAGAATGTAACATGGTCTCTCTCTGGTGGCACAAGGAGTTAAGTCTCAGCACTATGAAGCTATCAGCAACCACTACAGCATGAGTTCGATCCGGGCCAGGGAGCTGACCCACATGGTGGAGCAGACCTCTCCTGTTTCACCAGCTTTTCCCCTCAGCAGTTTATTTCAGTAGATCGGTCTGTTCTGCTCCCCACTCTGTCTGTGGTGAGTCCTCTTACCCCCACACCTCTGGCCTGTAGCCCAGTTCTTGTATGCATAAATAAATCTTTAAAAAAAAAAAGTGACAAGTTAAGTCCTGAAAGATAGTAATGGAAGCCACACTACTTTTTCTCATGTGCCTCCTGTTAACAAAACAATGACAAAAAGTTAAATGGTTCCAATATCCCCTGAAATAAAAGGTATATTACCCCTACTAAATGAAAGCCAAGTGATCTTGACTATCTTAAAAGACAGAAAACCAAAAGAAAGCCCTGGTCACATTAGTAACATCTACTTAAACAGAAAGATTCCCAAATGGACGAACTCAAGCAAGATAAAAATGTCTTCCTCATAAAAAATTCTTGAGGCAATAGGTGACTCTCAGTCAGCAGGCTGGGTTGCTCTGCAAAGTCTAGGTACCCAGGCTCCTTCTAGCTTCTTGTTCTCCAGCTTCAACAGGTGGTTTTCAGGTAACAATCTGAGGTAGCTGCTGCTTTCTACCTCCACCTTCAAAGCTCTGGGAGGATACAAAAAGGCAATGGGAGAGCATGAACTTCTCCTTTGGAAGATACTAGCGAGAGGTTGTACACCTCGTTTCTGCTCTTTACTGCCCAAAATCTAGTCACGAAAGCCTAGTCCTTCGTTTAACTAAATGGGAGATTGGGCAATGTAGTGTTAACTGCAACCATGTGCTCAGCTAAAATTTCTATTTCTGTAGGAAACAGACCATCCACTTCAGATGGATGGGCACACATTGGATTCAAAGAGATAGGCCATTATTGAAGCAGATCTCCGAGATAGACCAGAACTGGAGGAGAAACTGAACAAATGTAACTTGAGTACACAGATGCCAACACTCCTCATAACTGAGTGTGCTGGGTCACATGACCCTGGAGCAATCTGCAGACCTTATCAAGTGGGCAGCCAACACAGTTTTGAAACTGCCCTGTTCATGGCAGCTTATTGAAGAGATAAACTGTGGCAGAGATGTTGAAGGGCTCTCTGCCACAAAGGCATTCCTGGACTGGCATCTTCACTTTCCCAACCAGAGGGAGGCTATGTCGGGATGCAGGCCCATAATCTAGTATTTGGTTCTTTATTTTTATGATGCAAGCATCATTATTTATCTTTCATGGGTAGGTAGTTCACCAATATTTTAAAATTACTTCATTGAATACATTTATCTTCTAGTGTTGTATTTACCCAACTTAAAAAAGCCAGTGAAATGTATAAGCCAATTTGACAGTTATAATTCAAACCATCAGATGCATTTACAAATTAATTTCAAAATAGACTATTTGCAACCTTGACTCAGTTTCACAAAAAACAAGTCATAAAGTGTACTAGCATAATTTCACCGGTAAATTTATTCCCAATTTTATATTTGTATAATATTTTATGCCCCAATGCCATTTTTTTAAAAGTTTTATTTATTTATGCATACAAGAACTGGGGTACAGGCCAGAGTCACAGGAGGTGAGAGGATTCACCAGAGACAGAGTGGGGAGCAGAACAGGCAGATTAACCAAAACACACTGCTGAGGGGAGCAGCAGGTGAGGCAGGAATGGTCTATTGCACCATGTGGGCCACCTCTCTGGATGGAGGCAGGGCTTGAACTCATGCTAAAGTGGCTGCAGTTTACGTCATAGTGTGTTGCTTTACCAACTGCGCCACCAGGGATGTCCCCCAATGCCATTTTGACCCAAACCCTGAGGTTTATAGTTTATATAAAGCAAACCCAAAGAATGAGTCATAGGTAAAGGACATCACCATTGCAAGGAACCAAATATTTACACACTGCGACACGACACATACAGCTCTCCATTTTGTATTCTGCTTGGAATGATTGTTGCAAAGTGAACTACAAAGTCACTTTCTTTTGAGTCACCTGGGCCTATCCCAATCTAGGGTATAGCTTTTTAAAATCGAAATGGAAGACTAGCCATTAGTGGACAACTGGAACCATTTAGGGCCAATGATGTGCAAATGACTGCCAGTAATTTATGTTTAACTCTGTGCAAGTAAATCTTCTGGAGTTCAGATACCTAAATGCCCTGGCAACATTGGGGATAGTTCTCAATTTTTGTGTCTAGAGATCAACCTGTTTGCATGTGGGAAAACCACAGAACAGGGCCTTTGAGTGCCCTAAGTGAAGTAGCCAAGGACACTTTGACTGTTTGCTTAATTTTTCCAGAACAGAAGTTCACGTTCCCTTATGGGGAACTTTTGTTTTGAGCTAGTGTTCTTTTGAACATGCACCTTCAGCCTTGCCATGAGTCTTCCTCCTTTTCTCCTCTGCCCCAAGGCTATTATTGGGCTCTTTAAATGAAGTCCAAGAGACTCTGAGAGCCTAAATAAGATACTATTGCTTTCTCTTTGATAATTTATTTCTTGAATTAGTACCAATTATAACCATGTTATAATTGCATGCACGGTTATGAAATACCCTAGCTTTGCCTTGGCTTCATTAATAAGTAAACTAATCTTTATCTTAAACAGAAGTCAGTTTTGATAGTCAAATGTAGTTGGACACATTCACTTCTTCCTTATGGTCCTTTTCCAATGTTTGCTTCAAAGGGCCTGTAAAATGCTTTTCATATGCTTTTAAAAAAATTAATAGACCCAAATTTTAAAAAATATTTATTTATTTATGCATATAAGAACTGGGGTACAGGTCAGAGGTGTGGGGGGTGAGCGGATTCACCAGAGAAAGAGCAGGGAACAGAACAGGCAGACAGAAATACATTGCTGAGGGGAGCAGCGAGTGAGGCAAGAGACGTCTGCCGTGCCATGTGGGTCACCGACCTGGTTGGGGATCGAACTCGTGCATCAGTGGCTGCGGATGCTTCATAGTGTGGCGCTCAACCCTTTGTGCCACCAGGGAGGCCCCAATAGACCAAAATTTTAGAACAATTTTATATCTATAGAAAAATGAGAATTCCTGTATGTCCTCTCAATGTTCACCCTAGTTTCCCCTATTAACATTTTACAGTAGTGAATTACATTCATTACAATTGTTAAGTCATTATTGGTACACTGCTATTAACTAAGTCCATAATTCACAACAGGATTCACTTTTGCTGTTATCTATTCCACACCTTTTGACAAATATCCAATGACATGTATACATTATTACAATATCTGACAGAATAGTGTTGAGATGAGAAGTGTCTAGGAGAAGGATTATAGGACTTAGCAACAAAATGTTATTCTTCCCACAGGCTGGTAAATAAGAGGTTAAAAAATAAACCCTGATAACTCCAGGATGGGACACCTGTGGCCATAGACACCTCTGCCCATTGTCTTTAATACTAATTTTTCCCAGCCTGGGCATTCCCGAGCTGTCTTTCCACAGCTTATCAAGCTGGCTGCTGTGGAATAAAGGGAGTTACAGACCTGAAAGAAAAGATATCCAGACCCTGAGACCAGGTCAGTTCACGCTGGAGCTGCTAGCACCCAGCGTCCATGAGATGCCCTCCCAGGAGATGGTCACCAGCCCTGCACAACCGCCAAGCTGTGGCTGACAGGTGCCCACATCTGTAACAATAAATGGGTTTAGTTACATCTGCTCTCCTTGCTTTCTCAGCCAACAAAGTTGAATTTCTTTGATCTCAAACCCCGGTCCCCAAACCTATATAAGCCCCTCGCCCTGGCACCCTGGGGAGTCCCTCATGCCTCTAGAGGTCTCTCGGGAGCTCTCTGTTCCTTGTTCTTTCATGCATGCTTACTCTCTGTCTACCTTCACTGGTGTCCATGGAACCTTCTTTTCAGTCTTGACAAGGGTATCTCAAAGAGCCTCTTCTGGGCTTGGGAGTGTGGCCCCCACACCCTGTTCATCCCTTTAGCTCCCAGCAGGTGGAGCAGTGGACAGCAACCCATTTGCTCCCAGCAATGAAGATTTAGTGACTATAACAAATGTCCACTTCGTGTGAGCTGTTGATAGTAGAGGAGGCTGTGAACGTACAGGGGAGGACCGAGCATATATGGTATGGTGCAAGTTCTCGATTCCGAGCGCACGGGTCAAGGAGGAGTCCTGGAGCCCTTGGTGGCTTTTTAGGCTTTCATTGCACCATGATATGTAGGTGACCAAGTACACAACATGCAGAGGTGTGGGGGGTGGGGGGGTTGGCACAGGGACCAGGAGGCTGGCAGGCCTCAGTTGCCCCATACTCTTCAACGTATTAATAAAAGTCAGCACCTCTGAAAAGGAAGGCGCCCTTGTGGTTTCAACAACTTTCAGCTCACCCCTTCTCTTTGCTGTTCCTCCTCCACACATCTCTGCTACTACTGCAAATAGTCAAACTGTACCAGAGGAGGAGAGGATTCTCAAAGCCCTGCACCTCTTCCTGGAACCCCCTGCACACTGCCTCTGGAGAGCCCCTTTTTGTAACTGTAGCGGCAGGAAGGTGGCACAGGGCAAGTTCGGGATGGTTCTGGGCAGACAGGTCAAGGAAGAGAGTCTTGGAGCCTCAGTGGCTTTTATACTTTTTATTGTCAGAGGTGGCCAGGTACATGGCAGGCAGGGGTGCCAGGGGGCCAGGAGGCTGGTAGGCCTCCCAGCCCCCGGCGCACATCCCCCTCTCGGCTGCTTTGCTACTGCTGCTGCTGCTGCTCTCGCTGCTGCTGGTTGGTCAGTACTGGTGTCCTCATGACGCCACCCATAAGCCCGTGTCCAAATTCAGGTGCGCCCACTTGCGCATGCCCACCTAGGCATGTGCACAGCACCACAGGTGTCCATCATTATACCAGTGGCAGGAGAGTGGAAAGACCTGATAGTTCTCTGACCCTACAGCAGCCTTGATTGGGATGTTTGTATCTTCTTTCCTTTCTAATCTATCATTGTCACCAGAGGCTTCCCAAATTGCTAAGTCTTTTCAAACAACAGATATTTAGCATTGCTGACTTAGTGAATTTTATCCTTTTTACTTCCCTAATTTTTGCTTCTCTTAGGTATTTTTTCTTCTGGTTCTCTACATTTATTTTACATTTCATACCCTTAATTCAGGGTGCATGCCTCTGCAGTTCCAGACGTGTGCTGACAGGGGGTGACCATCGGCCTTACACCAGTGATGAGTCCCAGATTCTGTGCCGTATCTCATTGCTACTGTTCCACCAAAGGCTGGGCTTTCCCCCCAAGATATCATCTCTGGTTCAGAGTAGGAACCTCAGCAAATAGCGCCTCTCTCGGCAGGAACAGAAACCCAAACACCCAGCCTCCGAACAGGGCCACGAGAGCCACCCATCTCTGCAGAGCTGCTATCAGTGGCCACTGGGTTCACACCGTCAAACTTGAGCAGAATCCTCTCTGCGCAGGAAAACGGGGCTTGCTGGACCAGCATAGGTCCTCCCTGCTCTGCCATCTGCTGACTAGTCAAGATATTACCTGCAACGTGGAGAAAAGATAATAGGAACAGGCATGTGGCAAAAAAGCAACGCATTTTGTTTTGCTTATATTCTCTCTATATTTAACCCCAAATTCTACCTTATTGTTCTTGCTGCAATAAAGCACTCTATTTTATGAATGAGCTTTTATAAAGTACACTTTATAAAAGTTTGCCTTAAAGCAAACAACAAATTCCTCCCCCCACCCTACCACAGCTTACACCGTGATGTAGCTGATAAGCATAAGTATCTTCAACCTTCAGAGAAACCAAAAGTGAGCATGTACCTTACAAGAGCCTCAGAAATGCTCATTCTCTGATGGAGTCACTGCAGTCCTGGGAGCTGGTCCTGGGGTCATTGCTTCAGAGCTTTGCAGAGGGCATGAAAAGTGGGATCACCCAGAGACCGTGTCTGAGCAGACAGCCAAGGGGAATAGTCAAGACCAGGCCTCAGTCCCAGTGTAGACCCAGCTGGGACCCCAGGAACTGGAGTGGGTCTGTGTGGGTGATCTCTCACTAGTGGCTATGAGGAAGATGGTTTGGGATACAGCAAGAGTAAAATCAAGGGCCTCCCTGGTGGCACAAGGGGTTAAGTCTCAGCACTATCAAGCTATCAGCAGCCACTGCAGCATGGAGTTCAATCCCTGGCCAGGGAGCTGACCCCCATGGCGCAGCAGACTTCTCCTGTCTTGCCCACTGCTCCCCTCAGCTGTGTATTTCAGTCAATCTGCCTGTTTTACTCCCCACTATGTCTCTGGTGAGTCCTCTCACCCCCAACACCTCTGGCCTGCACCCTAGTTCTTCTAAGCATAAATAAATTAAAATTTTTTTTTTAAAAAAGTGAAAACAAGGAGAGTGGAAGGGCCGCTGCAGACCCCCAGGCAAGCTGGAGACCTGGAATGTGGCTCTAGAATGGGGGGGCTTTGGGGTGATCCCACCTCTGGCCTGGATGGATGGTAGGTGGCGCCGCTAACAGGAACAGGGGACTTGGGTTGGTGAAAGAGCAGGAATTCCACACTGGACCCGAAGTTCCTGTGGAGCTGTTGAGCAGTCATGGGAGGAAATGGAGGAAATGGGGCTAAGGGGCTGCTTTGGAAGCTGCTGTCATAGGAAGTGAGGTAGGTGAATGGCGTGACGAGCCCTATATCAGGCATTCAGTGAGTACTTCCTGGGGATCTCCGGTGTTCCAGACCTATGCTGAACAACAGGGTAAACAAGACGACGTGGTCTCTGCCTCATGAAGTTCAGCGTTCAGGGCCTTGCTTGGGAGCACTGCCATGACCTTCGTGAGCTCTGAGCCCCTGGACTGAAAGCTGCTGGAGCAGCAGCCCAGAGAAAACGGCTGCTCTCCTCCCATGGTGAAGCAGAAGGAGTAGTAACTTCAGTGCCCTTGGTGAGGAGGCCTCGGAAGAGTGTTGGAGGTAAGATTGAGGTTATAGACACGGAAGCACCGTGGAAGCGATCAAAAGCAGGAATGGCAAATGTTAACCGTGTCTCTTAGACACCTGCTGAGACATCCATCGCCACTTTCCCAAACACACCTTTCCCCATGGATTGGAAGGGCTGCTGTGGCAAAAAAAGAAGGAAATGTCTGTTTCAACTTCTCATTTCACACACACACACACACCAGAGAACCCTCTATAGGGTAGAAATAGCAGTGGATTTTAAAGTGGAAAGGCCAGGATCCGATGCCACTAATTGGCTGTGTGACCTTGTATGACTCGCTTCCCTCCCTGAGTCTGTATATTCTCCAAGAACATGGGCGCAATGATACCCTGATAGCATCAAAATCAGGTTCCGCTCCTGCATACCGCACAGCCCATCCAGACTCACAGCTCACAGCTGGGACCAGTCAAGAGCCCAGTTATTCATTTGCAAAGTCCTTGGAGGACATGGTCTCCAATGCAGAACAAACCAGGGTAGCCTGCTCACTGGTGGCACCTCCAGGAGAACAGCATGTCCTGTAGCCCCCAGCCATGCAGGCCCAGAGCCTGCCTCTCACCCCAGCTTGACTCCTGACCTTGGGCAGATGCCATCTGCCCTTAGGCATCAGATTCCACAGCGAGATATTAGTAAACTGAGCTAAAGGATCCTAAGGAATTTGCTAGCTCTGATGTGCCATGGTCTTGGATCCAATTAAGTTCAGCCTGCAATATTAAATGTAGATATACTTAAGCTAACATTTATTGTGACTTACCGCATGCTAGGCTCTATTCTATGTACTTTATGTGCATAGAATATAATTTAATCGTCATGCCTCTTATTTGACAGCGGTGACTGCTTTGTGAGTTGAGCTGATTTATCCACAGCCACTCAGCATGGAGTGTCAGAGCACTGCTGTGTCCAGGCTGCCTGGCCCAGACCTGGGCTCTTGGCCTCTCAGTGGGCATCAAATTCTGAGGAGCAGTCTCTGGCTCAGCTGAGCTTCAGACCTGCACAATGTCCCAATTGCTCTATAGTTCATTCCCTGTAGATGTCCCCCAGGCTCCTAGTTCCACATGCCCAAAATGCACAAAACTGCACACCCCAAAACCCCACACTTCCCCCACCCATCCCCTGGGACCTGTTGTTCTCAGTGCCTTTAACTAGCTATGTGGCACCTGTGTGAGAATCACAAAAGGGAGCCCCTCTTTGCAGGTAGACACAGCCCCAAACCAGTTTGCAGGACCTGCTTAGTGGGGGGCAGTCCACATGACCCAGCCAGTGTTCCTCGGTCCACCACCTTCCCCCTTGCTCAGGTGGGACTGGAATTTGGTCTCCAGGGATCACGGTCCCCGAACTGTTGTCATCACCTCTCCTCTGGAGGAGTGTCCCAGGGCAAAAGCCACTGGGTCCCCAGACCACTTCTGAGACAAAGGGAGGTGTGTGATCAGGAGCAGGATGACTGCGTCCCGGTCTGTCCCCCCCCCCATCCCCCCCACCGAAGCTGAAGTGTGCATAGACTTGGCCTCAGGGGACACTGAGAATCATTGAACCCACAGTAATGATGTACTCGGTGCTGACACAATGTGGGTGTCCCTAGGGCCTTTGTCATGGGAAAGAAGGTTATGGTCCCACCACTTAAGGGTAAAGATCCCAGCCTGAAGCTCAAGTTCAAAGACTGCTAACTCTGCACAGAGTGTGCAACCACCAGATGGCAGCCAAGGCTACGGGCAGACAAGAGAACAGCCCCCCACCCCTCCCCAAACAGAGGGTCGGATGGCGCAGTGCTGTTCTGGAGAGCTCGTTGCTGACCCCAAGATCTTCAACCAGAAACAGAGAGAGAGAGAGTGTGTGTGTGTGTGTGTGTGTGTTCACGTGTATGAGTGCCTATGTAGTACTGAGGGGTGTGGACAGACACAGCTGGGCAGACTTCAGTCCCTTCCTTCTTTCTCTTCACTGCCCCAGGGCTTCCCCACCCCGACCCAGATCTGTCCTGAGAGGCACGAAAGGGACGTGACCCCTTCTTTCACTGGAGGAGCTCTGGGCCTGCACTGGTACACAGGCCACCTGCTGGGTGGGTGCAGAGCTGGCTGGTGAGCCACAGGAAAGATGTCCCTGACCCAGGAGAGCAGGGGCGGGGCGTCCCCAGGACAGTCTCAGACACCACAACAAAGCACACACCGCTGTCCTCCCAGCTGCCCCACAAAGACCAAGATGAGGCAGAACCAATTCTCCTGGCAGGGAACAGAGCGCCTGGAAGGCTAGGTGGTGCCCCCACCCCACCCCAGCAGTGAGGAGCAGAGCTGGAATCTGAGCTGGCATCTGCACCAGGCTCAAGCTCTTCGGCCCTGTGTGTACTGCCAGGGACTGAAATCTGGGAGCAGAGCTGAGTTAGGGGTCTGGGCCCTGGGTCAGATCTAGAGGGGAGGTCGGTGTCTCCCACCCTGCACCCAGAACAAGTCCTGCTGGGTCCGGGCATCTAACTCACCTGCCAGGCTGATCAAGAGGGTGCAGCTCACCCCCAGCCCTGCCCCAATGACACTGGGAGACTCCCACCCCCACCTTCTCTGGTCCTGGGAGAGGTCACTGACCAGAGGGAAGCAACTTTGAAAATCATCTCAACCAGGGGGCTCCCTGGTGGCACAGCAGGTTGAGCCCTGCACTGTGAAGCATCCGCCGCACAGCAGCAGAGTTCGATCCCCAGCCAGGGAGGGGACCCACATGGCACGGCAGACCTCTCCTGCCTCACCCACTGCCCCCCTCAGCAGGTTACTTCAGTCAGTCTGCCTGTCCTTCTCCCCACTCTGGTGAATCCTCTCACCCTCCGTGCCTCTGGCCTGTACCCCAGTTCTTGAAAGCATAAATAAATCTTTTAAAATACATATATTTAAAAAAAGAAAATCATCTCAACCACCTGACATCCAGTCCTGTGACAGGTGACCCTCGAGAGAGAACCCCAACCCCACAGCCTCCTCTGAAGTCAACTCCAGACTGGAAGTTCCTCTTCAAGTCTAGCTGAAGTAAACAGTGCTGGGCACTGAAGACAGACTCCCTGGGTGGAGCTTCTAGTGCCTGACTTTGGGTGTAACCTGTGATGTAACCCTGTAAATCCACGTCTTGTGGGGTGCGGGCTCTGTTCCAGGAAGCAGAGGAGCAAGCGAGTCCTGTGGCAGTAAGAGAACCTCTGGGTCCTTGGCCAGGGCATGCGACCAGAGCGAGGTGACTGGCTGGCGGGACTAGCCGGTTTTGGGGCACAGAGAAGCAAGGGTCCTGTGCCAAAAGCAGCCTCAGGGCAGCGCCGACCAGTGGGGGAACAGAAGGAGCAACAGAGAGAACCAGCAGGAGGTAGCGAGAGGCTGCTGGGAGACCGGGGAGGCGAGCACCGTGAACAGAGCAGGTGGAGGAGGAGGCGGAGTGAGGCAGAAAGGAGATGGGGATTAACTCAGAAGCCAAGCGATTCCTCAGAAAGAGGCAGAAATTGAGACAGGATCCACAAAGGCTGGAAGAGCCAAATAGGAGCGAGGCTGGTGAGAGAAGCCCGACCTGGGAAGAAAAGGGTGCGGAGGGAGCTGGCGTGAAACCGCAAAGCCCTTTGGAGGCTCCTGCCGGCCCAGCTCACCGCGCTGTGGGCGGGTCCCTCCCTTCGTCTGTAGCAGGGGAAGCTCGAAATCCCCTTCCCCCGCTGACTCGTACCGAGATCTCGCCCCCTCCACCCCGCCCCAGCCCAGAAGCTCCCCTCCCCAGGGCCCCAGCGCTGCCCCCTGGGAACTGGCTGTGTAGCTCCGATAGACGTGGGGGGGCCCAGCTGGTGCGTTATCAGCCTCCTCCAGGAGCGAGCCGAGCCACTCAGCGGCTGCCTGTGTGAGATTAGGCCCCCCGAGGGTCATTAAGCACCGCCCTGGCCCAGGCCCAGCCTCCTTTCCCTCCTTCGTCTGGCCAGGCTGGCAGGTGGGAAACGGTGATAAGGATGGGGGCTCCTGCAGTTCTGGGGCACAGAGCTCAGTGCCCCCTGCCCCCTGTCAGGGCAGAAACATGGGGAGGGGGAGGAAGGTCACGGCTAGCCTGGCACCTGCAAGGACTCAGGGTTCCCAGCATTCTTGCCCTGCCAGCACCAGGAGGGGCCTGAGAAGGTTCCTTGACCGTGCTGGGGGCCTGCCCAGGTAGGAGGGCAGGACAGCAGCTGCCACAGGCCCCCTGTAACCTCACAGGTGAGAGCAGCTGGGCCTTACAGAAACAGAGGTTGGTGCCTCTGCCTGGGACCCTGGCAGGTAGGTGGGGAGGGGGGGAGTCAACACCAACACACCACACACCCCCTCACCTCACCCCCGCCTCTGGTACGTTGCAGGTGGTGGAGGTGGGAATGAATGTAGCTTCTAGCAAGGAGAACTAGATCCAGGCAGCAAGAGGTCTGGACCGTGAGGCTGGGAAGAAAGGAGTGTTTGTGCCTAACGGGGGCCTCTAAGGACCCAGCTCTCCTTCAGTAAGGGAGAAGCTGGGCTGGCCTCTGTGGTCTAATCAGAGAAGACTTCCTAAAGGAAAAAAGAAGAGCTGGCTTGGCCAAGAAAAGAGGGATCTGGAGAGTTTAAGCTAGCAGAGGTGGGTGAGAAGGCTTCCACCCGCAAGAGCAAAAGCCTCTAGTGGGGCTCACAGAGCTACGGTCACAACTCATGAGCCAAAGCCCAGAGAGGGGAAGCAGCTTGCCCTCAGTCACACAGCAAGGCAGCGATAGACCTGCCCCCCCACCCTCGACCCCGGCTCGGGCTAGTCCCTCTGCTGCAGGCACCCAGCCTGGTCCTGGCACTTGCAGTCAGCCCAGAGCGTGGAGAAGGCATAATTCGGATTTCAGGTGGGTCTCCCCCAGGGCCACTTGGACAGCACCTTGGAGTGGTCGTGCTGGTGAAGGCAGGGCCCTGGCGGGTTGCCTGGACGAGAGTCTCCCAGAGAGGGCTCCCAGCCGGGTCCTCCAAAGCCCCAAAGCCGTGGCAGCATTGGCTTTGGAAGAGATTGCCCTGATTCAGAACGCAAGACAAGACCTCAGTGGGAGACCAAGGGCTGCTTCTGAGCCCCAGGAGCCCCAGAAGTATAAAACATTTTTATTTTACAGAGACATTCAGTTGGGGGTGAGTAGGGCAGGGTAGGAGGCCCTGAGCTGACTGTCCTCTTCAGAAGACTCAATTTGTTTGGAGGGGCGGCCCCTCCCCCAGGACATAATGCACGACCTGAGCTGAGCCTGACAGGCACAATTCAAGGGGGGTAGGACAGTGTGGGCTGAAAGAATCCCCCACTGTCGATTCGGCACAGAGGATGAGGACGAGGACCCGGATGCAGGTGCCCAGGACCAGCTGGGGGCCTCGGGCTAAGGGAGGTCACATGGGGGTGCTGCGGACCTTGCCCTCCTCCTCTGTGAAGTTCTCATAGGCGTTCTTGTGCTCAGCAGACCTGCAAGAGGATGGAAGAAGGACCTGCACCTTGACCTTCCTGCCCCCAGCTTCTCCCCCACCACCCTCACCACCACCAGCCAGCCTGCCAGTCATGCATTTATGAGGGCAACAGTCCAGGAATAGTCCGGAGAGGGCTCCCCTGACTACATCTGATCTCGTCACCCAAGACTGCAGGCCTCTCAGTCCCACCTCCCCTTCGCCCTCCTCCCCTTCACCCTCCCCCACTGAGCTCCCCTCCCTCCCTTTCTCCACACCTCATCCTGTTCCTTCCTGTGGTCTCCCTTCCCTGAGAAACTACCATACCCCCACCCCCACCCCCTGTCCTGCTTGAGTCTCTTCTCCCCACTGCACTCCTCCTCATGAGTCCCAGCACATCCACTACCCTGCCCTCTCTTTGTCCCCTTTCCCTTACTGGTTCTCTCTCCAGACTGGGGCTTCACGTGCTCCAGGAGCCCGCAGTGCTCGCAAAGCCCCATCACTCACCCGCCAGTCCTCGTCCTCATCCTCGCTGAAGCCCCTGTCTTCACTGAGCCTTTCCCAGGAGTCCCCGTCCTTCCCAGCCCGCGCCTGTGGCCCTGGGGTACCAAGGCCCTGGAGCCTGGGTACCTGCCCTGGCCCAGCACTCACCTGAAGCCAGCCACCATGGAGGAGTACCTTCCGTCTGTTCCTGCCAGGACCCCATCTGCCTTGTTTCCGACTGTCAGGACCATGTTCAAAGGATCTCTGGGGACAGGACACATCAGTGGGGCCCCCTGAACCCCCTTCCCTTGTCTTCCCCTTCGTCCTCCTCATTCAACCAGGCCCTGTTTCAGGCTCTGGTCTCACAAGTCCAAAGGAAGAGTCTGCCTCTCTCCAGCCCCCAACAGGGCCTGATTCTGGCCTCATTCAGGGGCCTCACACCCTGCTCCACACTGGGAACCTCGAGTCCCAGCCTGAGATGGCCAAATGGCTGAGGGCTTGTGCCAGCCTCCCTCTGTCTCTTTCTATCCTTAGCTCAGCCCCTAGGCCGCCCCAGCAGCCTCAGTACCTGCCCCAGATTCCACCAGACTTTGTGGGGAGGGGAGGGCAGCAGAGCAACCACTTGGCAACCTTCAAAAGCAGAGCTGGAGCCAGTGGGGAAAGGAAGCATTTCCAACTTTAGCTCCTGGCCTCCTACTCAAGTTTAAACCTGCTGCAGTGTGGCCGCTGCCCTGGCTTCCCAGAACTGCTCTCCCAGGGTCAGGGATCCTTGCCACTGCTGTCTGTCTGTCCTTGGGCATCCCAGAGGCCCCTTGAATGTAAGATGCCTCAGATTAAACTCAGCAGGCATCTGTTCTCCTTCCTGCCTGCCCGCCCTCCCCGGCCATCCACCAACTTCCAACTCCTAATCTTTCAGACATCTCTCCTCCCTCCATCCCCTAGGTCTCCCCACAGTCCAGCCCTTCTCACCCAGGACTGGCCCCTACCCCACTCGGGCTCCAGGGGTAGCCAGGCTGCTTCTGCTAAGGCGCCGTATCCCCCAGGCCCAGCTTACAAGCATCTCAATGACTTCCTCTTACATAAAGCTGAGGGCATCAGTGTACAAGGGCTGCTTGGCCCAGATCCTGCTGCCCTCACCAGCCTATCTCGGGTCTCTCCATCTCTCTCTTGAACCCTGGGCAGGCCACCTACACCAGAGTGGGGCAGATGAAGCCTGGCCTCAGGACCGTGCGGGCTGCCTGACGCCCCTGGGTTTCCACACCCTAACTCGGGACCTGGTGGCTTTCCCCCCGGGCTGCTCTTCCCACTCCACGTTCTGCTGGGACTGCTCCCCCCAACCCTCAGTCTTCAGAACAAATGTGCAGCCCAGGCCTTGTGCTGCACCCTGCAGTCTTCAACGCCAGAACTTGGCCGGCTCCGTCCACGGCTGCGCTCTCTTCCGGGAGGCTGGGAGCACAAGAGTATGTCTGTCCCATCACCCCTCTCGCCCCCCAGTGTGTGACTGGCCCTCAAAAAGGACATATCGTTCTTCGTCAGAGGTTCTCACAGCTCCAAAGACCAGGCCGTTATCCCAGCTATAAAGATAGGGACTCGGGACTCTAAGAAGACCTTCCCCAGGTCACAGTGAGGGAGCACCAGAGCAGCTGGCTGAGCCTGGCCTCAGGGCTCCTTCCACGCAGTGAGAAGCTCGGCTAGGGCAGTGGCTGGGCCTGGGGCCTGCCCTGCCGCCACCGGCCCCAGGACCTGGGACACTCACGGCTTTTCCTGGCACCAGAAGCGGTTGACAGCAAAGGCGACTGCAACGAGGACCAGGTACACAGCCACGGCGATAAGGCCCTGCATCCAGGGCTGCAGGTTCCCCAGGCCTGGAAAGAGGTAGAAGGGCTGCAGCTGGCCCAGCCACAGCGGGGCTGAGAGTGCAGAACAGGGGAAGGAGCCGCCCCAATGTCTGGGGACTGCATTAGAGGTGATCAGCCAGCTGCCCAGATCAGAAGAAATATTCTGGGGTGGCAGGGTGGGAAGGAGAACCCATGTGACACCTCCTTGCTGAGCTTAAGAAAAGGATGATGGCCTGGAGGAAGGAAGACAGGAAAACAAAGAAGAAATGAGGAGCCAAGGTGAGCACAGCAGGCCTCAGAGTGCTGTGCCTGTGTCCAGGCAGCCCATGGCCTCCTCCCGCCACCATGGTCATGTGCTGGGGCCCGCCGGGAGTGCTGGGGCCCAGGGGCCAAAGGGCAGCCCCTTGGATAGCCAGCCTGGGTCCTGAAAATGGAGCTGACAAGTACCACCGCACTCACTTGCCCCCAGGTCTCAGCAGCGAGGGCACACAAAGCCAGCAGAGCCCTGCCTGGCATCTGGAAGATCCTGTTCTGTAAGTGATTTCTCCGGTGCTGGGCAGGGCTGAGGGTGTAGGAAGAACAGCTGCTCAGCTGGCGCTGCAGGGGTGCCCAGGGAGGGTGGGACAGAAAGTCTTTGGGAAAGCAAGGCAGAGGGAGGAACTCGCCTCTTGACCTTGGGGGGCCGGGAAGGAGGCTTCAGAATCTGAGCCCCTTTCCACCCCTCCTGTTGGGTGGCCAGGAAACTAGCTCCTCCATGTGCCTTCTCTGCCTTGGGCCGCCCTGTGGCCTCTAGCTCTCCAGGTTTCCCAAAAGTCTGTTGTTACTCACTGGCAGCCCCACAGCTCTCTCCTAGCCCCCAAGGACACTGTTCTCCTTGAGCCTGAGGGAGCTCAGCCCTGAAGAGAACAGATGCACAGCAGGCAGAGGCCTGAGAGGGGAACAGAGGCCCCAAGAGCCTGAGACTGCCTGCAGGCATTAATGCCTCCTCTAATGGTCCGATAAGGCCACTAGCATTTTGATGGCCAGGTTGGGCATCAAAAGCCTCACTCTGCCTCACTCCCACTCAAAAGTCCTTCCTGTGTCTGCCTTAAAGCTCTCCTGCTGCTGAGTCTGGCAGCTCTTGGGAAGAAGGAGGATCCCAGGACTCACAGGCAGCCCTTGCTGTCTCCCTGGGTAACAGAAGTATAACACAGTGTGATCGCCCAAGTCCACACACACCAAAGAGCCATGTTTGGGAATCTGGGGCTCCAAGAACTTTTCTCCCCCAAGAAGAATGATTCAGACTCATTGTTCCCTCAGAGCAGTGGCTGCTCAAGGACTGGGAGCAGGGCGTAAGCCTGGAAGGGCCCCCACTCCTCTGTGGCTCTGGGGTGAGCCCCTAGCACCAGGGGGCAGAGCCTAGGGCTGAAAGAGGTGACCTGAGCCCTGGGCCGTCTGGCTCTGCTGTGTAGCCCTGTGAGTTGCTCAACCCCTCTGGTCTTTGCTTCCCAAGAGGGTCCCTGAGACCTGGGAGACAGTTGAGCAGACATGCACGAGCGCTCAGAGCACCTGCAGAGAAGAGGGTGTCTGGAAACGCCCTTGCCAGCACCTCTGGACCTAAATCCCAGCTGCAGAGGTTCCTGGAACTTTCTCAGAGTTTCGGCTGAAAGGTGGGCTCGCGGTGCAGGGCCGGCGCCAGGTCGGGGTGTGGTGCTTCCCTGGTGCAGCCGTGCTACGCCCTGACCTGACGGCAGCCGTGGGAGGTGTACAGGGCGGGTTTATGGTCTTCATTTTATGGATGAAAAAACAGTTTCAGTGAGGGACAGCGATTTGCTCAAGGTCATAGCAAAACAGAAAAAGCACTGGACAAAGAGCTCGGGCACCTGGTGGGGGCCACATGGGGCAGCGGCCCCCACCCAGGCTTAGGAAGCTGACACCAAACCATGGACGAACCTCTGACAGCACTGCTGCTCCCCTGGGTCAGCCTGCTGTTGTCGGGGCCCGCGCCTACCCTCCTTATAGCCCCTGACCCGCACCCTCAGGCCCGGCCATCTCCAGGGCAAGTCCTGCTCCGAGAGCTTGAATGTCAACTCCTCTCCCAGTCCTAGACCCAGCATTGCCCCTGCTGCCTGCATTCCTCACTTGAGGAAAACAAGTCACACAGCAACCTGAGGTCTCTGCCTTTGGAGGGGCCTCCTCCAGGCCATTCCCTGCTCTCCCCTTCCAAACTATGTATCAGGGATGGTGAGAGAGGCCAGCAGACCACTGCTGGGTCCACATCCCCCAGCCCAGCCCAGCCCTCTCCTCACCACAGCCACCCCAGCTGGCCCTGCCTGTGCTACCTTGTTGACAGCTGGCGGGCGGCACTGTCACAAGCAGGCCCAGAGAGATCAGACGGACTGACATGGCTGCGGGGCGGTCCTGGGACTTCCCGGGGCGTTAGGATAGCTCCTGAAGCTGCTGGTGGGTTTGTCAGTGTGCGCCTAAGG
This sequence comes from Galemys pyrenaicus, assembly GCA_019455555.1. Taxonomy (NCBI): domain Eukaryota; kingdom Metazoa; phylum Chordata; class Mammalia; order Eulipotyphla; family Talpidae; genus Galemys; species Galemys pyrenaicus. The sequence goes on along the minus strand of JAGFMF010012261.1, from coordinate 1,555,771 downwards.
TCCGCCCAGCTCAGTCTAGCCTGGAGGAGAGGAGCTAGTGAGGAAGAAGGTGAGGGAGGAAGGAGGAGGGGAGGTGGAGAGGCACTGCCCTCCCTCCCATGGTAATGAGCTGCCAGGCCTGGCCTCCCTGGCTGGTGCCCAGCCCACAGGTCATCTTTCAGAGGCAGGCTAAGCAGGTGGTGTGAGAACAGGGAGATGCCATGTGGGATGAGGGCGGGCCTCACCTCCAAATCCCAGGCCTCCCCAGGATTTCTGTGTCAACTCCCTGTTCCTAGAGGCTGGGGCTGGATTCTGGGGAAAGGAGTGACACATTATTGCTCCTGCTTGGATGGTGGGAGGGGCTTCTTGGAAGGCAGACAATGGGGTTAAGAAATTTGCCGATGTGGGGAAAGCCCCAGGTGCTAGGGAAGGTCAAAGTTGTCCCCTCGCTTTGAACCTGCTCCATTTCCTGCTCTCTCCTCACCTGTCCCTACTTAGGCAAGCCTGACCAGGGCTTCAGACCTGGGAAACAGCCCTGGCTTCTATCCTTCTAACCTCTGGATGGGGGCATTTCCACCCAATGATGGGATGTCTCTAAAGGGAACTTACCTTGCCCTACCTGTTCTACCTTCCTGCCCCAACTTGGTGTCCTCAGTAGCTCTTTAAATCCACCTGCTCCATGGAGATCACAACAGAGGCCTGAGGGTCCCAGTCTTCAGCCTTCCCTACCCAGCCCCTCTGACCTGAGTCCAGGTCAACTCTCCCTCTTGGCCCCAGATGTAGTCCCTGGAGACTGGGAGGAGCCTAGTTTCCGGGCTTAGTCAAAGGCTGTACACAAAGCTGCTGATCCATCACCCCCCATCACAGGGAGAAAGTGGACGAACAGAACCAGGCTGTGGAGAACAAAGGAAGGACACCGCTGAAAGGCAAGGCTCAACCTGGTGCCTTCGAACCCTAGGATCACATGGAGTCCAGTGGGCCCTCCACTTCAGGCGCTGAGAATGACCCAGGCACCTCTTGGGGCTGGTGATGCTGGCTGTCCATGCCCATTCATCCAGGACTACACAGGAGGCCAGAGATGCTGAGTCTGCCTCCTCTACAGATGCCAAGGAAGGAGCCGGCAGACCAGGGGCCCTTAAAGGCCCTTAAAGGTAGGGCCCGCCCTGGTGGCGCAGTGGGTTAAGCAATGCACTATGAGGCAAACCACAACCACTGCAGCTTACATTCGCTCCCTGCCACCGGCCAGGGACGGAACCGACATGGTATAGCAGACCTCTCCCGCCTTGCCTGCTGCTCCCCTCAGCAGTCAATCTGCCTGTTCTGCTCCCTACTCTGTCTCTGGTGGATTCTTTTACCCCCCACACTTCTGACCTGTACCCCAGTTCTTGTATGAATAAAAAAATAAAACTTTAAAAATATAAAAATAAAATAAAGGGTCAGAAGTAGAGTCCCCAGAAGCCTGAGCAGGAAACCCCTCAACAAGTCCCTGCCCAAGGGCCTCCTGAGCAGCACTTTCTTTCACAGGACAGTTCAGACAGAGGTCTTGTCCCCGGTCCCTGCATGTGTCAAGTGTGTGTGCACATGGGTTTGGGGGGAAGGGGCCCTTTCCATCCAAAGATGGGATGACCCCAAGGGGAATTGGCCTTTCAGTTGAGAGATGCCTCCTCTACCTGTTGTCCTTCCGTGTCCCAACTTGGTGTCCTCAGAATCTTCTGGCACAATGTCTGGCTAGAGTAGGCACCTTGCATGTTAATGAAAAGCCAGGGAATCACTGATTGGAATGCTCGGAATGGGGTTGGATTTAACAAACATCCACTTATGCCCTCTTGGAGGACTTTAAGCAATGGAGTCACATGGTCAGATTTGCATTTGAGAAAACCCCTCTGGACACAGAGTAGAGAATGAAAGGGGAATTCAAAGACTAGAGAACAAAAGCAAAAATAAACAATGGAACTACATCAAACTAAAAAGCTTCTGCAAGGGAAACAAACCCTCATGAAAACAAAAAGGCAACTTACTGAGGAGAAAGAAGTTACTCGAAAATCTTAGCTCCAAGGAGAGGTTAATAGTTAAAATACATTAAAAACTCTAAAACTCAAAGACAGCAACAAAAACAATCTGCTTAAAAAATGAGCAGAGACTCTGAATAGACACTGCCCCAAAGAAGACATTCAGATGGCCAACGGAATCACAAAAAGTGTTCGTCATGTCTTATTATTAGGGAAATGCAAATCACATGAGCTACCCTCGCACACCTGTGGGAATGCCTGTTACCAAGACCAGAAACAAGTGTGGGTGAGGATGTGGAGAGCGGGACCCTTACGCTGGAGGGACTATAAACTGATACAGTGTGCAGGTCCTCAAAATTTTAAGAAAAAAAAAGTACCGTAAGATGAGCTATCCCACTCTGCTTACTTATCCAAAGCACACAAAACAACCAATTCAAAAATACACAATTAGGGCCTCCCTGGCGGTGTAGCGGGCTGAGTGCTGCACTGTGAAGCATCCACCACACAGCAGTGAGAGTTCGACCCCCAGCCAGAGAGGTGACCCACAGGCGCAGCAGACCTCTTCTACCTGGCCTGCTGCTCCCCTCAGCAGTGGATTTCAGTCGATCTATCTGTTCTGCTCCCCACACTCTGTCTCTGGTTAATCTTGTCACCTTCCACGACTCTGGTCTGTACCCCAGCTCTTGTGTGCATAAATAAATAAATCTTTAAAATAAAACACCAAAAATATGCATTTACCCCAAGTTCACTGCAGCACTTACAATAATAACCAAGATATGAACACAACCCAACGCCCATGGGCAGATAAGCAAATAAAGAAGACATGGCCCCTATACTCAGCAGCAGGTGTATTTTTTTTTTTTGTAAAAAATGAAATCTTGCCATTTGCAACAACATGGGTGGAATTAGGGGGCATTGTGACAAGTGAAATACCTCAGAGAAAGAGAAATGCCAGCGATGGTCCTCACGTATGAGACAACAAAGCACACAGCAAACAAAGCAGGGCAAAGCAAGCTCAGGTCCAGAGCGGAGACAGGAGGTCCCAGGAGGGGAGAGCGGGCGACGCAAGTGAAGGGTCAGCAGTGTGGCAGAGGATGGAGACGGCTCTTGGCAGGTTGTGTTTATGGTACTGCACGTCTGACTCGGATAGGGTGTCACAAGCCAACGCTACGGCAATAGAAATAATGTAAAAAGATTCTACAGACGAGACAGGAGAGAGCTGTGGAGAGAGGTAGTCCAGGACCTGCCACAGCAGCCACACAACCCTGGCCAGGCCTGGGACGAGGGAGTGGCTGGAGAACGGCCTTGAACCCTGTTAGGAAGTGCCAGAGACAGGACTTGGTGGCTGGAACACAGTGACCAGCTGCTGGCGGTTGAGTGACGCTGAGGGACAGGGAGGTGTGACTAAGGGTTCTGCTTCGGGTCGCTGGTGGTGAGTTGACAGTGCCTTGGAAGAGTCCAGAGCAAGTTTCAGGGGAGGGATGGTAGAGAGTGACAGGCTTAGATATTTTGTGCCTGGGTTTTTGGCGCACCTGGGGTGCCTTGGGACCTCCAGATGGAAATGTCCAGCAGGCAGTGGGAGCTGGGTCTGGAGTGTATAATCTCCTCTGGGTGTGGGGTGGGGGTGGCCAGAGGACAGGAGGGGAAAGGAGAGAACCTGGAGAGATAGGACACGGTCCCAACAAGGAAGGATCTTTCCAGATGGAGGCAGAAGAAACCTCTGAAGACCTGGTTGTCCCAGAAACCCAGAAAGGAGAGATCCACAGGGAAGCCACTGCTGTGACCCCCCCACACAACACGCAGCCAGTGGCCCCCCAAGAGCAGCCCAGCCCCTCTCAACAGTGTCCGAGTCGCAGGTTTGCCTCCCTCAGCCAAGGATCGCCCCCCACCCCCTTACCTAAAGAAGCTGGGGAAGGACAGGGACTCCCTGGGCTCTGTTGGGGGTGGTGAGGGAGGGGTGGTGAGCAGGAAGGACATCAGGTGACCAACAGGAGGAAAACACCTCACAGGTCAAAGTCCCAAGCTTTAGAGCAAAACAAGTTGTTCCGGAAAAGGGGGTGTGGGTGGACACTTGGCTTTAGGCTGGTCCCTGCTCCCTGGGTGTCCTCATCCAGCTGAGGGGGGTCATCTCCTCACTGTCAGGACATTGCCCTGGGTTCCATGGTAACAAGTTGGGCCCCCTGCTGGTCTGGCTTGGGTCCAAGATTGAGACACAGGCCTCAGCTTCCCCGCAGGGCTGAACCCTGTGTCCTCATTCATGAGCAACTGTTCCATCAACACTCAGTGCCTCCTTCCTGTTCCCAGCCAAAGTCTGCCACCCCAAATCATCAGGGCCCCTTGGACATGTCCTCCATCTAGTTAGATATCATGGGATCAGCATCCAGAAAGTCTCTCCATCCTGCCTGCCACTCAAGTTATTGCCAGCAGGTGGCAGCACCAAATCCAGGCAAGGAGGTCAATTTGCAGTTGAAGATTTTGCAACTTTTGTTCCCTCCAGGCCCCCACTTCTAGCCCCACCCCTCCAGGGGTGGCTTTAAGGAAGGGGGAACATTGACGCTGTAAATAAACATCTCACAGTGATGCTGGGACCGTGCATATGGCATGCTCAGGGCTGTAATGTAGGGAAGTGTAGACAACTAGATCGTTGAGGGCATCCCAGAGGAAGTGACACTAAGGGAAAAATCAGCACAATTGTTGGGTTGAGCAGAAAGACAGCTGGGGAAGGCAACCTACCTGAGGAAAACCAAGGAGACACATTCAGGAAGGGCGTTTAGAGCAAACATAAAAACTTTTCCACTAATTCTTCTTATATTCCATCTCATTGATGTATTTGCTGCAAGCTGGAGAATTCCTGAAGAGCTTGTTCTAGTCATTTGGAGAGATCCTGCTCAAACCTTTCAAGGACTTCCAAAAGCTCTTCAGAGGGCAGGCAAATTCTGAGCAAGGGCTTGGAGACCTAACAGCACCTCTGGCACCTCCTCTCCAACCTCATCTGGCCCCACGCTTCCAGCCACTAACTAAGAGTAACCACGCCCTGCCCTCTGCCCCCACAGCGCTTCCCATCCTGTTTGCCTGGAGGACTCTAACTCATCTTTCAATCTTGCTTTAAATGCCACTATTTCCGGTCCTCCCTGGTGCGTAAGGGGTTGATCGCTGCACTGTGAAGCATCAGCTACACAGCAGTGTGAGTTCGATCCCCAGCCAGGGAGGGGACCCACGTGGTGCAGCAGACCTCTCCTGCCTCACCCACTGCTCCCCTCAATCTACCTGTTCTGCTCCCCGCTCTGTCTCTGGGGAATCTTCTCACCTCCCACACCTCTGGTCTGTACCCTAGATCTTGTATGCATAAATAAGTCTTAAAAAAAAAATCACTATTTCCAAGGGGACATCTTCAACATCCCTTCACTGAAGTCACCCTTAGAGTTCTCTACAACCACTGTCATAAATTGCAATTACCTATTGATGTATGTGTTTACTTATTTACTGTCTGGATCTGTCTCCCTGGACCCCCAGCACCTAGTTTTGCGCACACACTCAAAAAATACTTTGTGAAAGTAAGTCTCAGCATATTCACTGCCCACCGCTGGCCTGGCAGAGAGCAGAAGCTCAGAGATGATTGTTGAATGAACGAAGCGGTGAAGCTCTAGTTGTCTTATTCTCTAGCTGTGCAAACAGAGCAGAGCTTAGGCAGATCCATCTGTGTGTGGTTGCTGAGAAAACTTAGAGCTCTCCAGCCCTGGGATAAGGGTGAGCTCATGAGAGGAGAGTGAGCAGAGGCCTAGGGCCAACCCACATGGGCTTCACAGAGGGGTACCTGCTTCCAGCCCTGGAAGTCTATGATTCTAGGGCTATTACCGACTGTGACAGAGTCATGTATTTTAATCAGGTTCTGAGGAAATATTTTTTAAGATTTTTTAAAATTTATGTATACAAGAACTGGGATATAGGCCAGAGGTATGGGGGTGTGAGAGGATTCACCAGAGACAGAGCAGGGAGCAGGACAGGCAGATTGACTGAAACACTGCTGAGGGGAGCGGCGGGCAAGGCAGGAGAGGTCTGCTGCGCCATGTGGGTCCCCTCACTGGTGGGGAGGGGGGGATTGAAATCATGCTGCAGTAGCTGCGGATGCTTCATAGTGTGGTGCTTAACCCCTTGTGCTACCAGGGAGGTCCAGGTACTGAAGAAATTTTAGTCAGTTTCCAGTCAGGACTGTGGTGAGCTTCTGTAGTGCCAGGAAGGGGCACAGATTAAGTTCCCGATGATTTTGAGCAGACAGGTAAAGGAAGGTGTCCTGGAGCCCTCGGTGGCTTTTTTCAGGCTTTTATTATCAGAGATGACCAGGTGCACGGCAGGCAGGGGTACCGGGGGGCCAGGAGGCTGGCAGGCCTCTCAGCCCCTGGCACATCTTTACTCTCTGGGCTCTCCAGCCTCTTGTCTCTGCCACTACTGCTGCTGCTGCTGCTTCTCTTTTTCTCCTCTTGTCTTCTCCGTTGCTTGTCTTCTGCTCTGCTGCTCTCCTGGCAGCCTCATGACGCCACCCTTATACGTCCATGTCGAAACCCAGGTGCACCCACTTGCCCATGCCCACTCAGTCATGTGTGCAGAACATCGGGTGTCCATCATCACACCAAAGGCCGGAGGGCAGAAAAACCTGATACTTGTCCATTTACCCTACAGCCTCTCACCACTCAGATTCAGCATTTCATTCCCCTGGCTCCCCTCCATTTAGGGTTCCTCCACAGGGGTCCATGGCAGAACCCAGAGGTTCATGAACCTCACTAACCTCTGAATGTCACTAACTTCTAATTGAAATGTAACATTTTCTTCCTTTGGAAATGCAGGCAACGAAACAAAGTCCCTCTGTGATATTTTCACATCACCATACAGACGTGTGGAGTTTTTATACTCATCACTATAGACAGAAAGGTCATTGGACCTTCCCCTATCGATCTTGTTATTTGATACCTTATAAAGACACGTCACTTACTGTTGTACAAACTTGCACTTTAACTATGTTGACAATTATATACCAATATCGTTGGTGGCCTGTGTACTGCTAACCATTTTCTTTTACTCATCTGAAAACATTCCTTGGAGATGGGTTTCTTAGGCATCACCAGACAGTACCAGGATTCCATGGCACAAAATGGGTTAAGACGTCCCGACCACCAGGAGCCTAGGGAGGTCTGCTCGAAGTCTGCCAAGTTATCTCGAGGTCAGACCCCAAGAAAGAGTGACAGCTCTCAGAACAGTGGCTTTCTGGGGCTCAGAGCTGCGACAACAGTCAGATTGAATGGGTGCCCATCCCCATGGGGAAGGAGACTCAGGCTAGGCTGGAAGGAGCAGAAGGCAGCCTCTGGGAGCCAGCCGAGCACAGGCATGTACTGGCTCTGACACCTGGGTCCTAGGCGACCCCACTGGGGCGGTGAGATTTATAGCCAGGATGCCCCAATGGGGGGAATCAATCACCTCTTCCTGCTGTCCACTCAGTCCAGAAACTGAAGGGCCTTCCTGTGCCAAGAGTCTAGCCTGTCAGCTGAGGTCCCCAGGCCAAATCTTTGCCCAATGGTGTCAGCATAGCCCTGAGGCCATGCCCAGGGCTGCAGGTGGATGTAGAGTCACTGGGAGCACTGATTTCTACACTCACTCTCTCCTAAATGGAAGACCTTGCTCCCCAACTTATAGTTGGGGAAATTTTCACCCAGAAAGACAGTCACTAACTGAAGGTCACACAAGTTCATTGGAAAATGGGGCTCCTATGCATCCAAGAATCCCTCAGTCTAGAGTCAAGGACAGACTGGGGACACCTGGTGGGGAGGGGAGGAGGAGGGTTGAGGGAGGATGGGAACACGAGGGACTGAGGTGATGGTGCACTGGTGAGATGGTGATGGGGAATACATGGGGATTACAATTAATGGCAAGTATATGTAAATTTTAAAATATTTTAATAAAAGAAAAAAAAATGAAATAAAAAAAAATATCAGAGAAAATCCAATCAGGGAGGCACAAAAAAAAAAAAAAAAGAATCCCTCAGTCTAGTACAGGGCTCCCCTTATTGTCAGTTTCCCAACAGCAATTTGGCTCGCCTTGATTCATTCAATCAATGCATATTCGGTGTCCATAGCTTCGATGGCCAAACTAGAGCTTATATTATAAAATATCTAACCCTGGTTGTACTGAGTGTTTCAGGAGATATACAGTGCTAAGAGTATAAAAATGGGGTGACAGTCTCAGAAATCAAGAAGAGGTAGTGTTGTCTTAAATTCATGCATCCAACACTATCTATGGCATGACTGCCGCGGCCAGATGCAGTGCTGAGCCCCCATCACGAGAGCTGCGGCTTGCAGAGAGGGGGGCACAGCAAGAAGCAGAGGAATGAGGCGAACAGGCTCCACCAGTGCTGCTGGAGTGCCTGGGCCCAGCTGGGTGGGCTAGGAGCCAAGGTGGCCACCCACCTCTAGCTCTGTCACTCCAGCAAGTCCCTTCACAGTCTGAGCCTGTTTCCCAGAGATGCTGCACCAGTTTGGTTGCGAGATAGATGCCTGGTAGATTCTTGGTAAATGTTAGTGGCACATCAAGTGTTTGAACCCTGCTGCCCTGCCCCAGCCAGTCCATTCTCAGAACAGTCATGCCAGCAGGTCATTGGACCTTCCCCCGCGCTGCCTGCCCAGACCCTGCTAGGTCTGGAAGAAGCCACACCCAAACCATCTGACCTCTTCATATTTGGGGCTTTTGTCTGAAAGGTCAGATTTTGACCTTCAAAATTAAAATGACTTTAAAAGTCTGGAGCTGCACACAAAAGTCAAACAAAATGCAATTATGATTTCACAGGTGGAAAAAGAAGTGTTCTTTTTTTATGGCAGGAAATACAACAAAACATTCATCAGAGTCCTGACCTGGACTGAGTTTGTGATTTTTTTATTCTTACTCTTTCTACTCTTTCTAGAGTTTCTATAATGAAGAATGTTTGTTTAAAAGTAAACAAAATAAATGTGGTTTGTTGGGGTGACACTTGTAGTTTAAAAATAAATGTGCATTAAAAGCGAAAATCAAGTCACTTTTCCAAATTTTTATTAGTGTGCCCTTAAACAACCCAAAAGTTGGGGCCTCCCTGGTGGTGTAAGGGGTTAAGTCTCAACAAGGTGAAGCTACTGGAAGCCACTGCAGCAGGAGTTCTATCACTAACCCACCTGCTGCTCCCCTCAGCAGTGTATTCAGTCAGTCCCCCTGTTCTGCAACCTACTCTGTCTCTGGTGAATTTTCTCACCCACCACCCACTCCACTCTGGTCTATACCCCAGTTCTTGTATGCGTGAATAAATAAAAATATATCTTTTAAAAATCAAATCCTAGGGCCTCCCTGCAGCAGGTTGAGCCCCGCATTGTGAAGCATCCTCTGCACAGCAGCATGAGTTAGATCCCCGGCCAGGGAGGGGACCCACATGGCACAGCAGACCTCCCCTGCCTCACCCACTGCTCCCCTCAGCAGTGTATTTCAGTAGATCTGCCTGTTCAGTTCCCCACTCTGTCTCTGGTGAATCCTCTCACCTCCCATGCCTCTGGCCTGTAACCCAGATCTTCTATGCATAAATAAATAAATCTTAAAAAAAAAAGTAGCTACTCATTATTTAAAAAAAAAAAAAACAACCCTAGAAGTTAATCCAGAGTCTTTTTGTCAAAGATTCATCTCAGGCAGGCACAACCTTCGGGGCTCTCTGGCAAGGCACACCTGTTTTCTGGCAAACTGGAGGCTGTCCCACCACACTCATCTAGAGAGGCTCTCCGGATGCCAGGGCACCCAGGGAACCTCTGGGTCCTGCCCTCCAACCCAACCTGCTGAGAGACAGGTAGCTCAGTGATGCCACCCCAGCTGCAAGGCATGCCGCCAGAGAACCTGGGATCCAGCCCTCATTTAATCCTGGTGAAGCAAGCGATATTCCACTTTACTGATGAGCACACTGAGCTTCAGGGAACTTAAACTCAAAGAGTAAGTGAATCACCAGTTCAACCCACATTCATTGGATTGTAAAGCTCTGGAAAAAAAAAAAAAAGCTGGGAGTGCTGTGAAAGTGATACACAAGCAGAAGTCCCAGGAAATAACCATTAAACTTCCCTGCAAGAGAAAGAAAGATCAGGGAGGACTTCTAGGAAGAGGTGTATTTGTGTTGCGTTTCAAAAGATAAGTAGGAATTCACTAGAATATACCACACAACCCCACAGCGTGGGTATTCAGTAGACCTTTTCTTAAATTAAATCAACTAGTAATGAACTGTAATGACCCTGAGGTTCTGGTGCAATAATTCAGACAATATTTACTGAGTTCCTCCTGGGTGCCCTCCACACACACACTAGGACTACTGTGGCCAGTGGCACCCATCAGCTCACAGAAGACTGGCATCCTGGGCCCGTGGGGAGCCCAGGATGCAAAGACAGGCAGTGGGCCTGTGACAGGGTTGTCCTGGGAAAGGGGAAAGTTCCAGAATCCCGATTCTGCCCTAAGTGGGTGGAGCTGAAGAGGGAAAGGAGATTCTGCAGAAAGAAGGAAGGAAGGAAAGAAGCAGGATGGAGAGCAGCAAGGAGACCTGGTGGAGGCATGTGGAGCAGAGCAACATGTGAAGAAACTGCGCTTGCTTCTTGGTCTTGGACTGGTTGGAACAGATGTGGGTAAGAGACCCGTGGGGAGGTGAACAATGGCAGCTTTCATCTTGATTTTGATTTTACTCTTTTCCTCCTGGATTTGTCTGACTCTTTCTGACCCTTTTCTATGGGTCTCTACTGAAAGGTCCCTTAGACGTGTGGCAGGCTTTTGGGCCTTGCTTTGGGCCAATCCTATTTGACTGAACCTTTACCCTCAAGGAGATGGGTAACTTTAGATGCTTAACTTAGTAACTATATTCTTTATCTTTTCTGTATTGTACCCTAATTGTATTAAAGTTCCTTTCATTAAAAGTTTTATGTTTGTCTTAATGTGGTGGTGGATGGCAGAACCCATTCAGAGAGGGCAGGTTTGGGGGTTCTGGGGTGCTCCTCTCCCTGCCCTGTAACAGGCCTATGGCACAAGATCTGCTTCTATGGTCTCTGTGAGTTCAGGTACAGGAGACACCCCAGTTCATGGGGGAGCCAGCACAAGTAGCATCTGAGATGGAGCTTGGTGCACAGAACGGTTACTGGTGGTGGGAATCTGCCACAGGAATGCAGAGGCTTAGATGTGGAAAAGTAAGAGATGAATATGGGGCTTCAGCAGACCCTTAAGAGTGGTTGGAGGAGAGAGAATGAGCAGCATTTTTCATTCTGATCTTAAACTAGCTACATTTTTAGGACACTCCCTAGAAAACACAGGTTCACCCTCGCTTCCCCCTTCCCCTCCCAGAATCACCATCCACACCCCAGAGCTCTGGGAGTCAGCAAAGTGAGCGATGGCAGACTAATCAGGGCTACTTGGGTCTGAGGAGGGCCTCTGGCCCCCCTCGGGGGACCCTCCAGCAAGGACAAGTGCAGAACAAAGGCAGGACCCCTCCCCCTTGCCTACCACCGCCCTCATTAGCATCACACAGAGAGCCTGTGAGCCAGGCTCCCGGCCCAGCCCAACCGATGCGCAGCCGGGCAACTGGACCAGCCAGCCCAGCTTTGGCTGAGCCCCAATTGAGCAGATGTAGACCCGAAAGGGGCCTGTGGCCAGCCCTACCCCTCTCAAAAATGACCAAAGACACACTCACTACCCTGTCCTGCCCACCACTAAGCCCCCACCCCCACTGCCCCCCTGCAGCTGCCAAAAAGCCAAAGGGAGATGGAGAAGCATCACTCCCTGAGAGACGTCTCCTGGGGTGATAGAGCCCCAGGCCTCAGAGGCCTCAGCTTCCACCTGTGCTGATATCCAAAGCGTGGAATCTTAGTCTCATAGACCAGGGCGACCGGATTGGGTTAGCCCCTACTTTCGGCTGCTGCTGTCAAACAGCAAAATCTGCATGGCAGGACTTTGAGTCTTAGGCTTATAAGACCAATAACGAAACAGAGCTAAGAGGTCCCTGGCGGTTCTGGGAGAGATTGCCTGGGGGCTTGGGGCTGGGAGTGCTGGTGTCCGTCTGTATCCCACCTATTCAGGGGGAACGGAGAGGGGGCGTGAGAATGATGAGGAAGCCTGATAGCCCATTGAGCACGGCAGCTCCCGGAGGGGTTGCTGGAGAGAGGGGTGGGGCCCTGAGAGAGGGAACCGGGGCTGGTCTGTGTGGGAACGGCCAGAGGGCAGAAGGCTCAGCCCCCCAGAAATCCCCCAGAGCCTGGGACCCAGGAGCACTGCAAGTCCCAGACTGCAGAGAGAGTGCTGGGAAGGGCTGAGGGCCCAGCCGGTCTCAGCTGGCTGAGCTGTCGATCACCAGGCACAGGGTGGGAAGCGGTTTTCCACCCTGGTCCCGCAGCTCCGCTGGGTCTGAGAAAGGCAGGGGTCTTGTCGGGGCTTAGTTATGGGATAGTAAGGAGGTAGGGGCCAGACGGGGAGGGATGTTATCTTCAGATCACCATCTGCATGAGACATATTGTGTCTCCCCCAAATCAAGGGACACACAACATTATAGCCAGATCTCCCATCCCCCAATATATGGGGGGAGCCCTCTGATTTCCCAGAGACCTCCCTCCTAAGCCTGCTACTGGTGATTGTTTTGCAACCACCCTGGGCGGGGTGGGTTCACTGTCAGGTCTAGGGATTTGAAGGAGAATTTTTGAGCCCTTGGCATCGTCTCCACAGGTTCTAATGGTAAGCAGGGGGACAAACCGGCAGGGAGACAGCAACTTGAGCCCCTTCGAATCCCCACGCGCCCTCTTCCCTGGGCTTTCCCTGGCGTTCTCTCGCCATCACCGGCTCTGAGTGACGCAGCCCTTAGAGCCCTGGCCTCTCGCTCAGGTGTGCACACCTGCGCATGCGCACACCCCCGCGCTCAGGGGTCCACAGTCAGGCACCTGACCCCGGGCCACGAGTCCTCCACAGTAACAGGAGCAAGCCACAGGTGAGAGCCACGGAGGCCAACAGCGGAAAGGCCTGGCCAACGCCATTTGCCTACAATGATACTGTGGTCAGTGAATAACTGATCCTGTCAGTTTTCCAGGGGTTCACATGCTGTGGGGGGAAGGGAACTGACTTCCCAACAGCCTAGCTCAGAATCCCCGCTGGGCTTCTGTCTTGCAACCATCCCAGACCAGGTAGGTTCACCGTCTGTTCAAGCAGTCTCCTTGTCCTAGCCCCCTTCATGCTACTTATCTTACTCCACCGCCACACTTAGGCTACTCCTCCCGTGCCACCCGGCGTCCCCGTGACGCTAGCCTTATATACCTCGTGTCTCAGCCCAGGTGCACCCACCTGCGCATGCCCACCTAGGCTTGCGTGCAGGACTGCAGGTGTCCATCATTATACCAATGGTGGGACAGTGGGAAAGCCTGACAACCCTAATTTACCTTACAGCTTCTCTCTTTGGAGAGACAGCGGAGCTGAAGCGCAGCCCTGGGGTACACAGGGTCCTTGCAGTAGAATAGAGCCTCAGTATTACTATTCCCCGGGGTGGGGGGGGGCAGCATTTTAACTTAATTCAAGTTAAACAAAATTTAAAATCCAGTGACTCAGTTGCACTCACTGTATTTCCAGTGCTCCACAGCCACATGTGGTCAGGGGCTTCCTCATGGGACAGGCCAGGTACAGAACATGTCCATCATCACAGAAAGTTCTACTGGACAGCTCTGGCCTTGAGGGGTGAGAGAGAGCCAAGAGATCTGAGTTCTGGCTCCAGCTTAGCTCCTAGTTTAAGACACCTTTGCCTCTCAGGCCTCAGTTTCCCCATCTGTGCACACTACCTGGCACTCCATGCAAAGAGGAGTGTAGTCAGGGCTGCTCTAGGCCCCTTGGGTTGATATTACCAGGCAACTGCCTTGGGAAGAGTCTGAGAATGGGTATGGGGGCTGACAGGCCCCCAGCTCACCTCCAGGCTCTTGCAGATCTGGAGAATACCCTGGAGTGCCGAGGTTATTGAACAAGATTCTCTGAGTCTCAGAGCCTCAGACATTGTCTGTGTGTCAACAATGCCAGAGGCAGAAGGCAGGCCTGACAGAGGATCATGTGTAGGGTAAATGGAGGTTATCAGGTTTATCTGCTCTCCCACCATTAGCATCAATGACAGACACCTGCAGTCCTGCACGCATGCCTGATGGCAGCACCTGAGGTAGGGTGTGGGCATTTGCAGGTGGGTTCACCTGCGAGACACAGGGCACATAGGGCAACGTCACGGGGACACCACGAGCAGAAGGAGAGGAAGCAGCAGCAGCCCAGAGAGGGAAGATTTGCAGGGGGACTAGGAGACCTGCCAGCCTCCTGGTCCCCTGAACCCCCCGCCTGCCATGTACCTGGTCACTTATATGCAGAAAGATTAATAAAAGCCTGAAAAAGCCACCGAGGGCTTCATGACCCCTCCTTTACCCGTCTGCTGGATCATAGAGAACCTGCCCTGTGCCTTCCTGCCCCTACAATGTGTCTCCTTCCATGGGCTCATGAAAAGTTCAGTAAGGCTGGAAGATCCCAAACATCCCCCCTAAACCCAGAAAGAGGCCTGGGCAGGGCCTTGGGGAGGAGGCAGCCTTGGGGGCTTGTCCACAGGGAGGGAGGCCCAGAGAGTAAAGAGAAATGCGTATCAGCACTGCCATCCTCCCCACTTCCTCTCTTGAACGGATCACATCCTGTTATTGTGTGGACTGAGAAGGCCAGGAGCAGGGGAGGGAGGCAGGGCTTGGTCCAAGCCAGAGGGGAGAGTAAGGAGGAGCCAGAGGGAATGTCACGGGGAGGATCTGCTAGCTCCAGCAGCCCAGCCCCACCTGGCCCCATGTGGCCTGGACAAGAGTAGGGGACCCAGGAGGGAAGGCCAGCATCCCTGGAGAGTGTGCATCTGCCATTGAGAAAAGATGTGGACTCAGGACAGGCCAAGCCTTCTGCAGAGGCAGCTGGAAGAAAGGAAATGGCACCTCCTCCAGGAAGCCTTCCCCAGCTTCCACCTCAGGCCCCTTCAATTCAGCAAACATTGATTCTGGGCCTCCACTGCCAGACCAGCTCTCCCATGTTGTCTCTCTTTCTTACAGCACTTGCCTGCAGCTTGTAACGCTCTGTACCTGTTAGCTGACACCCCAACTTCCACTCCATCTATGAGCCCCTTGCAGATAGGGCTCTCTTGCTGGCTCTTGTAGCGGCAGGAAGGGTGGCACAGGAGCAGGGTTCGGGATGGTTCTGGGCAGACGGGTCAGGGAAGCAGAGTCTCGGAGCCCTCGGTGGCTTTTCATACTTTATTTAGTAGAGGTGGCCAGGTACATGGCAGGCTGGCAGGCCTCCCAGCCCCCAGCGCATCTCACCCTCTTGGCTGCTTCTCTCTATCTCTCTCTGCTGCTGCTGCTGCTGCTGCTGCTCATCCTGTCGATTCTGTTGTTCGGTCTGGTCCTCGCAGTTCTGGCGTCCATCATGATGCCCCTCACTTATGCCCGTGTCCCAACTTGCGCATGCCCACCCTGGAATGCTCGCAGCACCGCAGGTGTCCATCATCACGGTGATGGGAGGGTGGAAGACCTGATCAGCCTTTACCCTACACTCCCTAGCATTGACCAGCCTGTGACAAGTTGGAGGAATTCCTACTGTTGTGAATGATGAAAGTCCCTACTTCCTCTTCTGCCGTCTTTCTCTCCTCTTCTATTCCCAAGTACAGTCCTACCCACCCATTCCCAGGTAGCTATTGAGCCCTTGACATGTCTAATAATGGTTACTTTCTAGAAAACACAAGCAGCATTATTTTGAGATCCCATAACAGCCCAGTAAAATGGATGATAATATCTTCATTTAACAAGTGAGAAACTGAAGTTCAAAGAGGTAAGTGATTTACTCAGAGTCACACAGTTCATATAATAAGTGGCAGTTCTAGGTTTTAAACCCAGGTAAGTCTGACCCCAAAGCCAGGCTCTTTCTGTGGCCCAGTTGCCTTTCCTATCCCATGCCACCCATGCCCTGGCCTCCTCCCCTGTGAGCTGATACCACGTCAACTATCCTCACTGCCCACAAGCTATTAGTGCAGGCAGGCTCTCTGGTGCCCACGCTGGACGCACCGTTCCGAGGCACATGGCTAGAGCTGCTCTCTCTCCCTTAGCACATGCAGGCCCAACTGCTGTCGGGATACCGGCTACCCATGGGCCTTTCTCCAGGCTCAGGACTTCTCCTTGGCTCAGGACTCAGACCTGGCTTTGAATCCTGGGTAACCTTGGTGAAGGCCCTTCCCCTCACTGGGCCTCATTTCCTCCTCTGGACAATGGAGAGGATGCCCAGGCAGTCTTGACTTGCTCTTCTCCTTACTCTGACTCACAATGGCGGAGTCTCTACTGCAGGACCCTGCCCGGCACATAACCTGTCTCCAGGGGCTGGTCAGAGGGACTTGCCTGGCTCACACCAGCCATGCGGGCAGAGACAATATCGGCTGCTGGGGAACAGTTGGCTGTTTTGCAAACAGGGAAGGGGGAGCACAGGAGGCAAGGTATGAGCAAACCAGATAAACAGCCCCCTGACCATCATCACACCTCTCCCACCCAGGTCCAATACGATAACCAGGCTGCTGGGGTACAGTCCAAAGCCTATACCCGCCTCCCTTCTCCTCCCACCAACAGCCCCAGGTCCTTTGCCAGCCAAAGCAGGGGTGCTGCTCATCTGCCCCTACCAGCCCAAGACCGTTTCTTTTCCTTTCTTGTGTGTGTGTGTGTGTGTGTTGGCAGGACTCAGTCTGGAGTCTTAGGAGGAACCCCTTTGCCCCGTCAGTCAGCCCCTCTGCCCTGGGGCCTCAAAGCCAGGTGAGGAGACTTGGCAAGGGCAGCTCGCCATTCAGCGATGCCGGAACAGACCTGGCCAGGTCTGACAAGGGCACTGGAGGCGAAGAGGCGAGTCAGGCGTGGCCTTGTCCTTGAGGGCCTGTGCCAAGTGTGCCATCAACGTGCAGACAAGTGGACCAACATCGGACACCACAGAGTGAAGGAAGCCTGGAGGCCACACGAGAGTCAGCTGAGCACATGGTTACCAGGTGGAAGGAGAGTGGGAGCAGAGGAAGGGCAGGAACCAGTGCTCCAAACTGGATGTTATTTTAAAAAGAAAGTGGCAGCCCAGAAGAGACAGGATAGTCCAATAGGAGCAGAGAAAATAAGGGCAGGTTGGGAGAGGGCCACAGGCCGTTCAGGCAAGGTCCCTGGCGGCCAGAGGCTGTCCTGAGAGCCAGACAGTTGACCTGCCCTCCCTGTCACCACTGCCGCCGCTCATTGGATGTGTGGCCCTGGAAGAGTCCATTCCTCTCTGGGCTTCAGTCTGCCTGTCTGGAAATAGAGACTCGGAGCCAGACGATCTCCAAGAGTCTGCCGGCCCGACCATTCAATAGCCTCGTCGATCATAGAGGTGAAGGCCTCTCCCTGACATCTCTGGACTGGACGCTCTTGTCCCCTCTGTGCAGGGTGTCTCCTTCCCCATCTGTCTGTCCGGACACTGCTCTCACCAGCGACCTCTCTGCTGCCAACCCCAGTCAGCTCTTGGGGCCTTTCCTTGTTTGCCTCTCAGCTGCATAGTGCCTGACAGACCACCTCTTCTACCCCAACTAACCCCTTGCTTGAGCCTCAGAAGCTCAAGCAGTTCTTCTCCCAGTGCTTCTCTTACTTCTCTGACTACTCTGTCTCTGCTCCCCTACACCTGTCTCTGTCTCTTCTCTCTCTCCCCCAACTTCCTCTCTCCTCTCTTCATCGTGCTGCTTTTCAGGCCTGGAGCACAAGCCAGGGCCCACCCACCACCACCAAGCCCCAGGTTTAAGTCTTACCACCCTCACTGCTCAGGGGGCTCCTTGCCCAGGACCAAGGAGTGGCTCACTGGAGTCTCCCCCAAATCAAGGAGCTTCCTTGTGAGCCAGGGCATGATCCCCAAGTATTGTTGGGTGTTCACCCTCCTAGCTGCGGTCAGAAGGTGCCCAGGATGAAGGGAGGCCCAGAGCTGAAAGTGTGGGTGCAGTGCTGAGGAGATAGGTTCTCTCTGTGAAGCCTGGCAGAGGGCAAATAATGGAAACCCTAAGGGGGAGGCCTAAGGCAAGAGGGTAGGACCCACCTTTATTTATTTTTTTTAAAAGATTTATTTATTTATGCATACAAGCACTGGGGTACAGGCCAGAGGTGTGGGGGGATGAGAGGATTCACCACAGAGAGCAGGGAGCAGAACATAGGACCCACCTTTAAAAGGCCTCTGTGGGCCTCTCTGGTGGTGCAAGGAGTTAAGCACCGCACTACAAAGCAGCTGCAGCCACTGCAGCACAAGTTCAGTCCCTGGCCAGGGAGGGGACCCACATGGCGCCACAGACCTCTCCTGCCTCGCCGGCTGCTCTTCTCAGCAGTGTACTTCAGTCAATCTGCCTGTTCTGCTCCCCACTCTCTCTCTGGTGACTCCTCTCAACCCCCACACCTCTGGCCTGTACCCCAGTTCTTGTATGCATAAATAAAAAATCTATAAAAATAAAAGGCTTCTGAACCCTAGAGGCCCCCCATTTCAGGGGAGACTAGCCTCTTTTTTTAATTTCCCAGCTCTCAGACCTAGGTGTGCAACATGCAAGCAGAGAGTCCAGGCCCCTTTGTAAAACTTTTATTTAGAAATCTTCCCAATATATCCTTATATATATACATACATCACCACCACATGGGTTTCGTTGCTAGAGTCACACGCCCACAGTGTTGGCCTCTGGGCTGTACAAAGGTCCAGGTACCTGGAGCAGTTACTCCTCTTCTGCAGAAAAATGCAGAGACCCACGCAGTTCATCACGTACAGTACAACATTGACGGAAAGTGCTGGGCCTGCCCACAGAAACACCGCGCTATGTATATGGGCAGGGGGCAAGCCTCGGGTCGGGGGCCACGTACCATTGAAATCACAAGTACGACTAGACCCACCCCCAAAAGCCAAAATAGTTATCCACTGACTATAGATGCTGTGCCCTTTGTTTTATTTTTGGAAAAGGATAAGGTTGTACCATCTTGTCATTTGCCACTACAAACAAAGAGAGTATGAATTGTTCTTAAAAGATGTGATTCCCTCCAGTCATTACAATCATCTTTGCTCTCCCTCCTGGTTTTCACATGTTTTCCCTTTTGCCCAGGTACTATTCCTAGTATGTTGCCATTTCTTCATGCATGAGAAGGCAGAGGAAGGAAGAGTCTCATGGGCTTAGGGGGTTGTTAGAGAACAAAATAAAAATGAAGGGTCTTCTCTAGTTTTTACAAAGCCATGAAGCTTCGCCCTTCCCTTTCCAGGACCATCTGGATATTGTAATACCTTTTCCAAGTTCTGCCCATGTTCCCCGATCTCTTTTCCATTCTCACTCCTTGGAATGAGACAGCATTGACATCAATCTGGAGAAATGAGGACAATCTAGATAATTCAGGCAAAGGTGGTTTAGAACCTGTATGACCCGAATGACTGTGCAGCTCCAGACTGGCCCCCTGCCTACCTCCTGGGCTCAGGGTGGGAGGCTGCTCTGCAGGGCTTGATACTGAGGGCACCCGAGTTCTTTACAGTCTCAAATGCATCTACTTTCTCAATCTCGTCCTGTCCACACCACAGCTCTAGGAGACAGGCCAAGGCAAGGTATTTAAGAGAAACTGACATTCAGAAAGACAGCCGGGTCAGCCTGCAGGTCTGAGAGAAGGGGAAACCAGAAGCTTGAGTCCCCACTCACTTCTGGGAAAAGGAATGGGAAGTACTGGGAAAAGGAATCAACCCTAATGTTCATTAATGGGTGATTTGGAAAGACTGAAACAGGATGGGAAATCAGGGTGCTGCAAGGGTTCACCAGCTTGTTCCCACCCCCCACTAAGTAGCCCTAACACCTGGAAAGGAAGGGAGAAGAGCGGGATGGTTGTCTGCAAGTGGCTGTACTCAAGGTGCCATCACCTGAGGGCAGGACACTGAGCTGAAACACTAAACACCCGCGGGCCTTTCCAGCGGCAGGAAGATTCTTCCACATCACTACAGACGGGGCAGGACACAGGTCCTTTACCCTCTCACATCACAGGCAGAGCCTGGTGGAAGACAGCTAGGTTGACTTGAGGGTACGACTTCTACTCAGTTGTAGGAACTTGTAGTGACAGGGCACAGGCAGGCCCAGCCTTAAGGACACCAAGTCCCGCCACCTGGATTGAAGCAGGAGGTCAGCGAGGGGGCAGTGGTTCACTCTACAAAAGGATTCTCCATTTTACAGAAGGACTTGTGGTAGCATTTCTTTAAAAGATGAAGGATAAGGATCTGACTGACGAAAATTTCATGTACAATTTTTGTGGGGTTTTTTTGGGGGGTTCACTCCTATTGCATTAAAGCAGCCTCCCATACACACCCTTAAAGACTGAAAGCTGCACAGTGTGGGGGTGGGGTGGGTATTTACGATACTAAGTGACCGTGCAGACGTTCGGTCTCTGCAGGGCCTGGGCTCTGACAGGATCCCTCAGGTCCTGGAGTGGGACGTCCCACCGATAACTGAAGTCGAGCAAAGATTCCGAATGCTGGGTCACAGGCCAGAGTTTGTGCTCCAGTTCAGAGTACAGACAGGACCGTCAGAGACAGACATTCTGCAGCAGGGAGGTGCCCTGGGCATCTGGGAGAGTGGGCTTGCACGGGTGGGTTTGCACGTCCACGCTCAGCACCCACGTCCTCCCTCAGCACAGCGGCGTCTATTCACCGGAATACAGGCAGGTAGTGCCGAGACACGCCCCCCCACCCCACACACAGGATGTAAAGCCCTTGTGCCCAAAATAGCTCTTGCTCAATTTCACTCAAATTGTTTTCCCTTTCTCTGCCTTCACACAAAGCCCAGCAGGAAGGCAAGTCTTAGAGGGGAGAACACAGAGCTTTGAAGTAAGGGGTGCTGGATTTTCTGACCCTCCAGTCCAACTAGTCAAGAGCAGGCTCTCCACTGGCCATCTTCAACCAGGCCCCAAAGAAAGCACCTTGAGGCTTAGGACTCTGCAGCGGCTGGCGAGCTGGACGGACCAACGTGGGCCTGGGCGAAGAAGGGGCTCAAGAAATGGGCAGCTACTGGGTACCTATATATCTGGACAGGGTGGCCACAGAGCCAGCCCAGCCAGCTTGGGAGGGGCTAAAGGCAAGGCAGGGGCTACTGGGCACCTCAGGTGACGGCTGACAAGCCAGGTCTCAGCAAAGACAGGACTCCCGGGCTCTAGGCCAAAAGCAGTGCCACTCCAGTCTCAGGTGGGAAGTCTCAGGGAAATAGGGAAGGGGGAAGACCGTGCCGTCTTCATAAAAAGTACCTACCACTTAGCTCCATTTTACTGTTCTCCTACTGAGGCAAGAAATGGTGAAGCCAACCTCGAGGGCAGTTTGGGCTTCCTGAAGTTCAGACATTGAGGAAAGCTCAAGTCCAGTGCCCTGCTCCAGGGCCGCCCAATCCTCAGCCCCACCTGCCCTGAAGACCTGGGGACATGTCCCCGGCTGGTCCTGGTGGCCCGAGACCCATCACCGAGGGCCAGGTCCATCCGAGGTGGGCAGCATGGCAGGATGGAGGCTACGGGCAGTGTGCTTGGGTGCTGGCTCTTCTGTATAGCTGTCGGGGCTGGCTGCCCCATCCAGGGAGCTGCCACAGCTAGAGTTGGGGGACAGCACGTCCTGCAGGAGGTCATCTGGAGGCGCGCTGCCCCCTCCCCCACCTCCACCAGCGCCCACCACAGGGTCCTTGCCAGGCTTGACCCGCTGGGTGCCCTCCTCCTCCTGGTCATTGAGCAGCTTGGCCAGAAAGTTGATGTATTTCATGGCCAGGCGGAGGATCTCATTCTTGCTGAGCTTCTTGTCAGGAGGGTGCGTGGGGATCAGCTTGCGGAGCTCAGCAAAGGCCCCATTCACATTCTGCTGCCGCCATCGCTCCCGGCTGTTGGTGAAGATGCGCCTCACAACTTTAGTGTGGGGACCTGAAGGGTGGAAAGGCAAAGGTGAGGAGGAATGGGCAGGGATAGAAACTGGCTGAAAATCCCCCAAGGCATCTTCCCTGGTGGAAAGGAGAAAAAGCCGTGGGAAAAATTCACTGGGAAACCTAAAGTTTCTTTTACTTAGAAAACTCCTATTCATCCTTCAAAACCTTGTTTGTTTCCTCCTCTCTGAGGACTTCCCCTAATCCCTCCAAACACATCTAACCAACCACCAGGGTCCTATAATCCCTTAATATCCACTGTTCTTATCTCCCTTTCTGGGCTATGAGGCACTTGAGGGCAGTGTCATTAAGACATTCACTTTTGCCAAGAGACCACAAACCTAGAAGATAGACTTTCTGGGTTCAGTTCCCGACTACTACACACTAGATTGTGACTGAGCAAGATACATACACTCTCTATGCCTGAACTTCATCGTCTGGAAAATGGAGATAATACTAGTAACTCAAGTCCTAAGACTGCTACATGGATAATAACTAACACAGGTAAAGTACTTAATAACTGTCCTAGACGAAGCATTCAGTGTCAACTACTGTTATCCATTTATCAGTTTTTTACTAATAACGGGCAGTGTTCTAAG
The DNA here is from genome assembly GCA_019455555.1 of Galemys pyrenaicus. Classification (NCBI taxonomy): domain Eukaryota; kingdom Metazoa; phylum Chordata; class Mammalia; order Eulipotyphla; family Talpidae; genus Galemys; species Galemys pyrenaicus. The sequence goes on along the minus strand of JAGFMF010012261.1, from coordinate 1,533,194 downwards.
CACTAAGGAATACTGGTGAATGAAACAGAGCCCTGCCCGCTGGGGGTAACAGATGATGAACAAGTAGAAAACAAATAAACAGGAGGTTGACTGTAGATGGACAAGAGCACCACATTTAGGTACAGCAGTTGGGGACAGCCTTCAAGAGGAGACGACATCTGTAAGGTAAGAACTTAAGGCTGCAGACGAGCCTGTTAGGCCTAGAGGCGGAAGAGTATCCCAGCAGAGGGAATGGCATGTGCAAAGAGTGACCTGGGCAAGGGCTAAAGCGCCGTGGTTAGAGGGGCCTGAGAGAAGTCAGAGGCTGAGTGCAGCTCCCGTGGGTGTGGGGAGAGCACGGAGCAGGGGAGAGTAAAGGTCTGCTGACTCATCATGCTGGCGGAGGGAGGGCACTGGAGGACAGAACAGAGCCCAGAGGGGAAGGACCCACCCTGTTCACTCTCTCCCAAAGAGGAGGAGGGAGGCAGACAGCAACCTGCATGTATCAAGCACCTACATTGTGCGAAGCACCGCACTAATGTCCAAGCCTGACCTGGCGTCCCAGAGCCAGAGGAAGACAGGGGCGGGCCTGCCAGTGCATCTGAGCCTGGGCCGAGGGAGCTGCCTCCCTCCCCAACACAGAGATGCAGAGCTGGCTCCAGACAGTGCTTGGGAGGTTCTAAGGGAACTGCCAGTCCTGGGGTGTTTGGCTTGGCTTCTTCCAGAAACCCTGAAACCAGTCCTCAGAATGTGGAGACTTGGGCATAGAAGAGAGGAGGGCCCAGGGATTCTCCTCAGCTAAAGAGACTGAGGCCAGACCGTGACCCAGCTCATCCCTGCCTGGTCATCTCTTTCTCTCTCCTGCACGTGTCTGCCCACCATACACATACACACCCATGTTTTCCCAGGGAGGGTCGTGGATGCCCACAGTGCCCTTGAGGCTTTCCAAGCCCCCACAGGCTCAGCTGATTCTCCGCCACAGGCCAGAACTAGGCACTGGCTGGGCAGTCCTACCCTGGCACCTCAGGGGAAGAACGTGCCGTTCTTGGGCATCCAGGGCAGTGAGGGGATACCTTGGCTACATTGTGGGGAAGGTCAGTCCCTGCTCCACAGCTGGCACTTGCTGATCTTGAGAGAATACCAAGGTGGGAGTGGGGGGCGTTATGACTGCTGTCATCGCCAGGGCTAGAGGGGTTTGGGGTTATGAGGATTATTTAGGACTCTGCTGTGTGACCTTGAACAGGCTGCTTAACCTCTCTGAGCCTCGATTTCTTCATCTGTAAAAGGATATGCTAATACTGACCTCAGAGATTTGGGGCAAGGATTAAACAAAAATCAAAAACACAGAACCCACAGTGCATAGTGGGTGTCCAAAAAATAGTAGCCTTTTGGTTATCAAGCGGCTGTCTTTTCTGCTCTTGGAAGAGCTGCTGAGGACTGCTGCAATGAGCAGGGTGCTGGGCACTGGGAGCACAGTCAAACGAAAGCTCTTTGTTAAGTAGCAGGGGGCTCTCTGGCCACCAAGGCCTTCCACCACTATCTGACAGGCAAGGGAAGAGAGGGGAGGGGATGAACCTTCACATGTCCTCAGCACCTACCCAGAGCCAGGCTCTAAAGACACTTTATCCCCCTGGACGCCTTCAAAAATCTATGGGGAGGCCATTATTGTCCCCATTTCATGTGAAGACTCTGAAGCCCAGAAAACTTCAACAACAGGAATCCATGTCAAGCCCTGACTTTAGATCTTGCATTAGTTCTGCTTCTATGGACTCTTTTTGATGAAGGCTCTAAATTCTAAGCCCCATGAACATATTCTGCACCCCACCCAAGCCCACAAACACCCTTGCCTTCATCTCCATTTCTGTTTATTCCTCCCAGGCTCCCTTCCAGAGAACTATCCATTTCTCCATACCCTCTTCTTTCCTGAGTCTGCCCATCCCTCAGCATCCCCCGTGTCCCTACAGCAGGGCACCCAGTAGGTGCTGAGCTAGTATTGGTAACATTTACGGGTAATGGCTTCCCTGCACTCTGGCACTTCCCCTAAACCCTCACCCTCCTGCCCCTCTTCTTCCTCCCCTCTGTATCTGATTTCTGAGGCCTCTGCCCTTTGCAGAAAACACCTCTTTCCTGGGGAACTTCAGGAACGGTCCCACCAACTTGCTGTGGAGTGCACTCCCCTCCCCTCTCTAACCCAGCTGAACTGATACCCACCGCCCTTCCCTCTCCTCCCTACGCCCCTGGGCCCCAGGCCAGTTGGGTCTTCCGAGGTCTGTTCCTTGTCCAGACTTCAGCTCCCTCCTCTCCAGAAAGTCACTGAGGACTCCCCTTCAGAAGCTCCGCCCACAGCACGGACCCCTGCCATCGGCTCCCTGCACGTCACCCAGCTTGGCTCCCAGAACCCTGGAGCCCCAACCCCACCAGGCTGAAACGCTGGAAACCAAGGACTGGCTCCAAGTCCCTCAGCTCTGAAGCGCCTGCTCTCCTGCCCCCTGGTGCTGGGGCGGGTCTACTACATTAGGCCAACCTGGGGAAAAGCAGGGGGTCCTCCAAGTTTCCCATTCACCCAACCCTCAGTTCAGGGTTGGGTTCAGGGCTAGGAATACCCAGGGAGCTGACTGCAGCAGAAATGAGCGCCTCCTCGTGGGCAGCAAGAGGGCAGAGTAGTATCTGTGTGTCAGGAAGAGCTCCAAGTCCCAGCCCAGCATGCGGAATGGGATGAGCGGGTCCCACGGTACAGGGTCCTGGGATGAGACCCCGGAAGGTACGACTGTGAGCAAAGAATAGACCCCAGAGTCCAAGGAAGACTTGGGAAGGGTGCAGGAAATCCCTGAGGTCAGGCTGAGCACCAGGGGCACCTCACATTCTGCCTAGCATCCTTGCAAGCACAGGTGTGGAGCCTGGAGTGGCGACTCCTGCTGACCCTAGAGGCCTGGGCTCACTGCCGCGAGGTGTCCTCACACACGTCCCCTCTCCCCAGGGCTGGATGTGCTGCCCCAGCCTCACCCACAACTTCCCGGAGTCCCAGGTCCTAAGCGCCTGCCAGCCACGGAAGGGAAGAGGGGGAAGAGGGTGGCAAGGTGAGGGCATTCTGGGGCACCGAGGTTGTTCACCCATCTATGTGAGATAGAAATCTCTGCTGTTCCCTCCTTTGGGGGGGCCCTAGCCGGGATAGGGGGTGAGTACAAAGGTGAGCTGGGTACTCACCATCAGTAATCTCCATCTCATAAGGGGAGGGTCTCCTCTTCACTCGGTTGTTGGTGGAGAACATAGGGAAGGCATCAGGCTCCCCAAAAAACCCACTGTGAGAGGGAACAGATCACAAGATCACATGTAGGGAAGGGGGAGAAAGCGGCTCCTTAGGATCTTCCCCTCAGTGTTTGTGAGTTACCCCAAGCCTGGAAAAACAAGGGCAACTCTGGGCACTGGGGGTAGAGGGGACATGAAACAGCACAGAGAACGAGCCCACCCTCTCACCAGGGTGAGGAGGAGACACTCTCACACAGAATCAGCGGCGAACACACGGAGCAAACACAAAATGAACACACACACACACACCCCAGGCAGAGCCCCCTCCCAGGTACAAGCAGGATCCACACAGACAACTGCACTCCCAGACAGATGCTCGCACAGCAGATGTGGCCTTCACACCCCAGGAGACTGCCACACCACCAAAAGGGACTCTGTCCAGCCCCCCAGCCTCACCCCACCTTCACTCCTGCCCTAGGGAGGCTGGTGGACAGACAGCAGACTGGAAACCCTGACTCACCATCAAGCCATGGTCCCATCCCCCACCCTGGGCTCTGCAGCTTCTCTCTGGGCTCCCCCACACTCACTGCCCATACTTGTCTCACCCTGTCTCACCTGTCCCCAACCTGCCCCTCCTCTCCACCACCTCCAGAGCCCTGCAAGGAAAGGGGTGTGGGGTAAAGGCCCAGGGTCTGAGGAGGGGAGAGGAGGAGCGATCACACCCCCAGAAGGCCCCAAGCAGAGGTGGAGGAGGGGCCTCTCTCGAAACCATCGGCAGACCGCTACCCCTTACCTGTCCTCGGAGGGCTGAGGCTTCCAGAATTCCACAGCGCAGCAGCGCATTCAGCTCAGCCTTGCTTGGCTGCCACACTCACGCCACTCGCTCCAGTCCCACCACCGCCTCCACTCGCCCTGGGTGCTCGGCTCCCAGCCGGCCACATGCCTACGCTCCCCCTCCTTGGTTTACACGCACCCCAACACGTCGCGCACCCCAACACGTCGCGCGTCACAAGGCACCCCATCTGCCCCGCACTCGCGCGAACACACTCTCGCAGGGGCCGGTTCCTCACTCCCGGGGACTCCTGCCTCCAGGCTTTCGGGCTCGGGGTTCAAAGCGCCCCTCTCCTCCCGAGCTTCCCCCGCCCCGCCCCGCCGGGGACCCTGACCTGCCGAGCGAGGCCAGCGGCTGGCTGAGGCTGTAGAGCAGCGCGCGGCCGGGGCCGGCGGGGGCCGCCAGCGCGGGCGGGCTCAGCTGCACCATGCGGCCGTCTCCGGGCAGCTCCGCTGGGGCCGAGGTGGGCGCGGGCGCAGGGGCGGGCCCCGGAGGTCGGCACAGCTCGGTGGTGGGCACTCGATGGCGCGCTTCGGCCGCCGCCGCGTCGCGGCCCTTTAAGTCTCGCGCGGCGCCGCCCCCGCCGACGGGGCCGCCCCCCGGGCCGCCGCGCGCGCCCAGCTCGATGACCGGGGGCTCCGCCGGCGCCGCGCGGCCCGTCTCCTTGGCGACGCCGTTCAGCAGGACCAGGTGCGGGGGGGCCATGCGGGCCTCGGCCGCGTCCCGTCCCTCTAGCGGGGGGTCACTGCGTGCCGCCTCGCTCGGCGGCCGCTCTGTCATCCTGCGGGCAGACAGACAGACAAGCGGACGCCCGCTCTGACAACCGCCCGCAGCCCACCCCGAACGTGGAGGGGGGCGAAGGGCGAGGGGCACAGAGGGAAACTCACGCACCCGCGGAGAACGACGAGAGGCCACAAACTTAAAGCCACGTGGCCATACACCCGCGCGGGGCTGAAGGCCCGGTGGGGCGACGAAGAGAGGGAGGGAGGGAGGGGGATCTCGGGTTTAGGAGAAGAGGCGGGAGGGAGACACAGACACGGAGGATCGGAAGGACAGAAGTGGAGAAAGGTGACAAACATTGAAAGAAGAGAGATACAGCCAGCGAGAGAAAAACAGAAGGGAAGAAAGGAGGAAGGAAACGTAGAACTAGGCAAGAAAGAAATACCGTCTGGCCCCCCTCAGGCCGCAAGGGAGGAGGAGGGAGCAAATCCACGATCTGTTCTTCCCGCCCCCCTTTTGGTTTTGGCGGGGAATCCATCTCAAGGAGGTGGGGTAATTTTCAAACCTTCCTTCACCTCGGCAAAGCGGCCCCCATTCTACCTCCACACACTTACACCCAGAAAAAGGTGCGGGGAGTGTAGGGTGGGGGAAGGGAGCAGGGAATTTAGGGAATGGAGGCAGCAGGAACTAGCGTCCACTCTACTCGAGCTATTAGAGACTTATGGGGAGGAGCCACAAGCATTAGCTGCTCCTTCCAACAGTCACCCCACTTGGGGGTGTCTACCCGCACTCAACAAATCCACCCAGTGTTCTGTGCAGCCACCGTCCTCCCGCCTTTTACTCCCACCTCTAAATGAGACATCGGGCCCTCCCTGGTGGCACAGTGGGTTAAGCAACGCAAACCGCAGCCACTGCAGCAGGAGTTCGATCCCTGCTGCCAGTCAGGGAGGGGACCCACATGGTGCAGCAGACCTCTCCTGCCTGGCCCGCTGCTCCCCTCAGCAGTGTGTTTTGGTTGATCTTCCTGTGCTGTTCCCCACTCTGGCTGGTGGATTATCTCACCACCCCCCCCCACCTCTGGCCTGTACCCTGTGCTTGTATGCATAAATAAATAAATCTTTAAAAAAATAAAAATAAATGAGACATCAGGGAGGAAGAGGACCCACCTCCCTAAACACTGCACCGCCTTCAGCTGGATTCCCAGGTGAACTGGGTCTGGAAAGGAGGCCTGGCTGAGGCGGTATGGAGCCCCGGCTTGCAAGAGTGCCCTGAGGCCCCCGGGTGTCTGGCTCCCCGACACAGGCAGGAGGGGGTGACTCCCCAGCCTCTGACCAAGGGCCCTTCAAGGGCCCTCTTCCTCCTTGGTGCTGTCCTCTGGGAAATGGGAGGAGCACCTCCGTTATGTGTTTAAACACACTGTGCAAATGCATGAGGACATTTATTACTGACAAGGAGAAAGGGCCAGGGAGAGGAATGCCTCTCCCAAGGCCACACGACATAGGCTGAATCTCAACAGGTTAAGATTACCCGGTCTACCCGCCTCTATGCACTCTCCTGCATATAACCCTGGAGAGGAGGAGCCCCCTTATCCCAACCACACACCAGGATGCTCTACCAGCGATAGATAGCTCGGGTTTTCTTACGTCACCCTGCTTCGATGTCGGTGGAGCCAGGCACAAAGTAAAAGCAGAAAAATCCACAAGACTCTGGCTTCTGAGTTTGGGGATACTTGTGAGTTGTTTTTATTAGAAAAATGAAAATGTAGTCAGCTCAATGAGGCGTCACAAGATGTTCAAAATGAGGGTTCTGCTCTGAGAATTATGTAATCGCGGCATTTTATAGCAGAAAATAAATTCGTAAAAATCCAATTCATTCCCAGGCAGTGTCCTTTTGATAGCTCGCTGCCGCCACTGGGCTCCCATTCTGCCCCCGTCCTGCTCCGCACAGGAGTGCACCTGAGAACCATCCTTCCCCGCAGAAGAGAGACTGGACACAGCCAGGCACAGAAGGGAGAGGAAACCCACTCCGGAGCTCAACTGCCACCAGACACACCAGCCACTGGAGAGAATCACCACTCAGATTGCACTCCTGCTTCGGATCTGCCACAGCCCTGCGAGCCTGGCCCAGAAACAACAAAACCCCCTGACACCTGACGTCCTGCAGCTGTAAAGGCAATGGGACCAAGGTGCTTCTTCGTTGAAAGCGAGTTTATGATTATGGTGGGAACAATAGCTTTGGACGCACAGAATGGGACCCCAGGCACCAGAAATACCTCATTCTGTGATGAAATATACAGCCCCAAATGCTGGCTCCCTACCTCACTCCCCAGCGCCTGCATGTGCATCCAGGACTCGTGCTTCAGCCCCACTTCTAACCCAGACAGTGTGCACTGCACCGGCCCGAATGCACTCAAGCACGCCTTATGACTGTCCATACTCGCTCATTAACTCTGAGGCTCCCTGCACAGAGGCAAGGGGAGCCCACGTTCCCAATGAGTTGACCCTGGCCCCAAATGCCCTCTCCAAACACCTATAATGATCTATATCTCGAGGCTCCCTATGAGAAGTCTATGATTGGTCCCCAGGGTCTGTGGCCCACTTCTCCTGGCCCCTTGGGGGAGCCTCAGGGAAACCCAGTGATCTCTTCTGCAACTAGGATCACCGTGGTAAGCTATGCTCCTGAGGAAGCCACAGGAGGACCCACAAATATGTTCGTGTGTCAAACCACATCACTTAGTTTTGGTTAAGATCACTAAAGGGAAAACCTGAGTGATTTTTATTTATTTGTTTTTATGTGGGGAAGCTAAGGTGGGGGGGAATAAGGTTTCAACTAAATCCACTAGACCATTGTAACTCCTCTTTGTGTCACCCAGACCCAGTACACAGTAGGTGACACCAGATCCTCATCTCTGGTTCTGCCTGCTCAGAACATCTCCGCACCAGCCTCTAACTGAGACATGGATCCCGCAGCTCCTGCGCGCCCAGCACCGGCCTCCAGCAGCTCCCAACTCTCCCCACGGACAATTCCTTATAATATGAAAACAGCCTCAGCTGCACCCCAGCTAGAACCTTTGCCTAAGTACCTCATATTGTAGCAACACAGGCGGGGGCTGGAGGGAGCCCACGCCTGCAGAAGACCCCAAATTGTCAGTGAACAGAATCACTCCCAACCAGCACGTTGTGGTCGGTGTTCAGGCGCCGCCCTAGGACTTAGGCCTAGGTCCGGCCCACCGGGGTTGGAACTGCTAGCCAGGATGGCTGCGGCCTTCTTCCTGCTGGAGTTCCAGGCTAGGGCAGCCCGCCTGTCTCATATAGGCACCCCAAAGTTCTGAGTCTTATGAAATGTCCACAGAATCAGAAATGATGGGAGAAGCCGAGGGATCAAATCCAACCAGCTGTTTTTATCCAGGGTCAGAAAAGGAAAAGGCCGCGCTGAAGGCCACAGAGGCGGTCATCGGCAACTCCGGCAACTCCGGGTTCCCAACTCTGGATCCCCACCCCCACTTTATCCCACCTTCTGAGAAGGACTGAACCTCCCCTACCCCAAGCCAGAACGCAAAGCTTCCCAGGACACTTCCCCCTATACAACCCCCCCCCCCCAAAAAAAAAAACTCACCTGGGGCATATTTAGCGAGACCTGCCCCTCGGAGTAGATCTCACTCCTCCGCCGAAGAGGGGCGGGAGCCGAGGTCCAGGCAGTGGACAGGGGTCTCTGCTTCCCCCTCTCTCGCTGAAAGACCAACAGTTAGGCCTCCGTGTGGTCCTGGGCGGTCTGCCGCGCCCAAAGCAGTTTCCAGGAAAGATGGGGGTGGAGAGAAAGAGGGAGGGCGCGAGGGAGGGAGAAAGAGAAATGGGGGTCAATGGCTGGGAATTACCTCAAGTCCTCGCCCAGCCAGCCCTGGGGATCCAGAACAGCTTTCTGCCCCCCCACCCCACCCCCAACTTGCAGGTTGATTGAAGCTCCCTCCCACCCCCTCCCATTAAAAAGAAGCTTACACCTGACCAATCAGGAATAGCTATTGACTCGAACAACTACGACCCGCTGCAGGCTGTGCAGAACATTTTTCAGACCCTCCAACGAGGATCCCGCCGGTTCAGTGTGGCTGAGTTTGTTTTCTAAGCACTAACGTGTCTACGTGGTCGGCTGGAGAATGCGGGTCCGACCCCAGCTTCAACCGCGCCGCAGGAGGGCTCGCAGCTCTGCGGTTCGGTTCGTACTGGTAAAATACGAACCCTGTCTTCATGCTCCGGTCGGTGAGGCTAACCCTCTGAGGCCCCACTATCCCCACGACCCCCCTCAGCCCAAAGTGAAACCAGAACCTAATCCCAAAGGCTGTTCTATCCCGCAAGAAAGGAGCAGAACGGCGTGGGTCCAAGAAGGGGAAGGAGAGACTTCGTCTGTCTGTCCAGGTCCCTTCTTTTCTTCTACAGATTAAGAAAAAGAAAAAACCCGAAAAAGAAAAATCCCGTTCGGACTTCAAGCATCCCTACACAATGATTTTCGATTTTTTGGTGTCCAGACCCGCAGAGCAGAGGAGTCTCGTAATTCCTTGCAGTGATAAACAAGGCAAAGGGAGGGAGGGTTAGAAGAACTCCAGTGCCCGGTGGTAGCGGGGTTTCTTGTTCCCTCCCCCACCCCACGCCAGGGTTTTGTTTAATTTGTTTTGCCTAAATTGTCCAGTTTAAGATCACACATCCACGTCTTAGATTAATTGTAAATGCCTCCTTTTTGCCCTGGTTTTGGTTTGAAATATAGAAATAAGTCTCCTCTGCGGATTCAATCTGTCGAGGGAGATTTTCTCTCTTTTCTTCTAATCCAAATGGGGAGAGCAGGAAAAGGAGGAATCCACGCATTCCCAGTACGCTGGGTCGGGGGTAATTTCTGCCTTATAACCGAGTCTCTGTGTCTGTCTCATTTTCCATTTTTCTCTCCCTACCCCAAATCCAGCAACTTAAAAACCAGAGTGGGGTGGGGGGCAGGGAGAGAAGACCGAGCTGCTTTGTTATCCCTCCAAAGAAACTAAAAGCTCCTGGCTGCTTTTGCTCGCTCCTGGATGATTCTTTTAATTAAAAAAAAAAAAATGATGATGATGGTGACGATGATGACATTAGCAACCACAATAACCGACAAACAAAAGTCCTTCCGGCGTTCAGGGCACTGCTGCCTCGGCCCCTCCGTGGAGCCCGGCCGGTCACGGCGCAAGGATTGCCCTACCCACGCGGGAATACCTCTCACCCGGAGAAGGGGTGGGCAAATGTCCCCCGGGGATATTCCCGGGGGTCCCCACCCGAGACTCGAGGCCTGGAGAATGCTCCCATTGTCTTTTGCGGCCTCTCCCGCAGACCCCAGCGGCCGCGCCCGAGAAACTGACCAGAAATGGACGAAGCCTGAGAGCGAAGGGAATCGAAGCCGGGGGTCCCGGCTTGAAGGTGCGGGCCTGGGCGAGCGCTGCTCAGCTTCCAGCCTGGAAGAGCCTCCCATTCACTAACGAACCCCTCAAAGGCCGAGGCACAGACTGGCCGCCCTATCGAGCAGCCGCCGATAGGGCTCTGTCTGCCCGTCCAAGCCAACGCCGGCTTCTGAATACATCATAATTTGTAATAAAATGTGAAATCCCTCTCCCCGCCCCCATGCCACCTCCTCAACTTGCGCCTCCGTCTCTCCTTCGCCCTCCCCTCCACCCCCCAGCGGCTCGTAAATGCGCCTCTAAAGGACAGCAGCGCACTGGCGCAGCACCCCGAGCCGGCAGTGGCAGTGCCACACACGGTCCAGCCCCATGGACGGGGAGCAGAGCCAGCGCTCCCCAACACTGCCCCACGAGCTGACACGGCCAGCCCCGCGCACTGTCAAACACACCCGGACGACATCAGTCCAAGGCAGTCGTCCAGGGACGCGGTTCAGGGCAGCCGGGGTCCCACACGCCCGACACAACAACGAACCCCCCCGAGCGCGATCGCAAAGGCCACACGCTCCACCACGCAGCGCCAGACCCATCTCAAGAACGCGACGGGGCGGCGCGACAGACGGCGGTGAAAACGCAGGTGGGCCTCGAAGAAGCGGGACCGACACACCGAAAGAGCGCGGCCACCACCGCGCTCGGACACAGCCTCCGGCCGAGAAAGCCCACACTCGCCAGCAGGCCGCGTTCCCCGCAGCTCACACACGCACTGCCATCGCCCCACCGCATGCAGACAACCACGAAGGAGAAATGAAAACCAACCACCGCCTCGCGCAGTTCTGTATATTGCGTAAGGAAAAAGGGGAAGGAAGGAAGAGAGTCTCCGAGGCGGGAGGGGCGGCGGCGAGGGCGTCCGAGGAATATGCCCCCCCATCGAACAAAAACGAGGGAAAGCGAGCTAGCCCGCCCCTTCTGGAGTGGGGGAGCAGAGGGAGGATCGGCGGGGAGGCCGTGGGAGGCCGCAGGTTGCTTTACCCTAGAAAAAGGCCAGAATGCTCACGCTCTGCCGCTACGGGGGGACGCGTGTGGCCATTTTGAGGCCCGGTGCTTAGTGCGGAGGCCCTCCCCGCCCCCAGCCCCCGCCCGCGCGGCGCCGCACCCCGCTCCTCGGCGGCCGCGCTCTAATCCCGCTCACGTTCCAGGCCTCGTTAGCATGGGCCGAGGCGCGCCGGGGCCGTGTGCGCGGCGGAGATAAGGCACCGCCGCGGGTCCGCTCGCCCCCGATAAGCGCCTCGGCCATTATGGGCCAAATGATTCATTTTAATTTGGCAATTTCACCGGAGGGAGTGGGACTGGTTGCGCGGCGCTGGGCTCGGCTCCGGAGAGAGTGCTGCGCGCTAAGACCCGGAGAGTCCAGCCCCATTTTTGATCTCCGGGCCTCCGAGGACCCTTGGCTCCCCATCCTCTCATTCCTTTTCCAGGCGTCTTTTTTCAGCCACTTGCAGCCCAGCACTCGGTCCCTGTCCTTCTGAAGACCTAGGCACCAGAACCATCACTCCCAACGGTTCTCATCCCCCTCTCCACTCGTTTCCTTTTTGTCCAGTGTCCTAGACACCCAAATTTCAGTGAGCAGCGCCTCTTAACCCAGAAAGCTCACCCTCTCTTCCCAGCGCCCCCCTCCTCCCCACCTCCTCAGCCCTGACCCTTTACTGCTCTAAGATGACTCAACTCTAATGTCGAGGGCTGAGTTCCAACCCAGGGATTCTAGAAAGGTAGGACTAGTGTCCACGGAGAGTTTCAGGCTGAACCCAGGGCCCAAGAACGTCCCCCCCATAATATTTTAAACATTTAAATCTCACTACGGAAGCGCTGTTCTGAGCATTCACAGATACTACTAATTCATTTAGTCTTCAGGAACAAGAATAAGTGGTTGGTGTTCTTATTATCCTCCATTTGCAGATAAGGAAATCGGGGCTCAGAATAAAAGCAACTTTCCCAATGTTACATGTCTATTAAGTGGCGCAGCCTGCGTCTGAAGCAAATTTGGCACCAGTGTCTTCTATGGAGTTCAGCTGGGGAGTGTACTGGAGCCAGGGCTTGGAGGAGGGATCTGAGCTAGCTCATGGTATAGACCTGTACTCTGAGGTAGAAATCTGAGTTCAGTGCGGGGTGGTGATAGGGGCTCAGGTGGTGACTGTGGAGTGTATCTGAGCTCATTCTTTTAGTTTGGAGTAGAAGCACCATAGGTTTAATTCTTAGCACAAGTCACTTAGCACTAGCTGACCTTCAATTTCCTCATCTAAAATAGAAAGATAAAGCCTACCTCACCGAGCTGCCATGAAGATTGAATTAAAGGATTGTTAAGAGGTGGTGCATTAAGTGATAATCTGTACCATTTCACCAGGTCCTGAGCCCAGGACAACATCAAGAGCACCGGCATAGGTGTTCAGGTTATCCTTACAGAGAAGGAAATGAAGGCACAGAGAAATGTGAAGAAGAAAAGCCTACAGTAACCCAGATAAAACGCTAAGACCCTTGGGCCCTCCCTGGTGGCGCAGCGGGTTAAGCCCTGGCCACTGCAGCACTAGTTGGATCCCTGCTGCCGGCCAGGGAGGGGACCCACGTGGTGCAGCAGACCTCTCCTGCCTGCCTTGCTGCCCTCAGCAGTGTACTTCAGTTGATCTGCCTGTTCTGCTCCCCTTTCTGTCTCTGGTGAATCCTCTCACCCCCCCCCCACACCTCTGGCCTGTACCCATGCTTGTATGCATAAATAAATAAATCTTTAAAAAAAAAACGCTAAGACCCAACTCAAGTATCCAGTTCAAAGTCCACAAGCCCACCATGCCAGGCTGCTTTGTCCTTCTGAGCTCCTTTTGGAGCCTGAGAACTACGAGAAAGTCCTTGAGTGGACACAAACCGAGTCCCAGTCAAGGGCCAAGTATGGTGTGTGGCCTGCTCTGAGCCAGTCCTGGCTCATCACAGGGTGGCTCTCTGAGACAGGGCCGCCCACACTGAGTTTGGTGTGAAGAGGCAGGGTTAGAGCACTGAGCACCAGGCCTTCCAGCTGGGCAAAGAGCCGGAGCACATGGGGCTTAAGGCTCATGAAAGGGAGATGAGTCCAGTATGGGTGGAACAAGCCTATCAACTATTATAAGGATTTTGCTCCTGGTGGCACAGGGGTTAAGCAAGGCACCATGAAGCATCTGCAGTCACTGCCATTCCAGCCAGGGAGGAGACCCACATGGCACAGCAGACTTCTGTCTCTCTGCTGCTCCCCTTTGCAGTCTATTTTGGTCAATCTGTCTGTTCTGTTCCCCACTCTGTCTCTGGTGGATCCTCTCACCCCCCCCACCTCTGGCCTGTACCCCAGTTCTTTTTTTTTTAAAGATTTATTTTTATTTATGCATACAAGCACTGGGGTACAGGCCAGAGGTGTGGGGGGGTGAGAGGATTCACCACAGAGAGCAGGGAGCAGAACAGGCAGATCAACAGAAGTACACTGCTGAGGGGAGCAGTGGGCACAACAGGAGAGGTCTGCCGCACCATGTGGGTGTCCCCCCTTGGCCGGCAGCAGGGATCGAACTTGTGCTGCAGTGGCTGCGGTTTGCTGCAGTGGCTGCGGTTTGCTTCATAGTGCGTTGCTTAACCCACTGCGCCACCAAGGGAGGCCCACCCCAGTTCTTGTATGCAAAAATAAATATTTAAAAAAAGAATTTTGGGGGGAATCATTTTGTTTATTTAGTTTTGGGGGGGAGTGAGTGTTTTATACAGAATCAAATTTGCATTTTTAGAAAGCTCTTTGGCTGCAAGCCTGGAGGGGGCAGGAGGAAGGATGGGAGAATGGGGTTCTGAGGCCAGTGCAGAGGCTCAGGGCTCAGAGGTCCAGGGGTAGGGGAGCAGGGGGATGGCAGAAGCCATGGACAGAGGTGTAAGAAGAAGACATGTATTTAGGATACAAAACTGAATTTGTAAGAATAGGGTTTGGGGGTGAAGGAGAAATCCATGAACCCCCTGGGGTTCTGATTATCTTGTTCGTTTGGGGAGGGATTCTGCATTTGGTTTTGATATCTTTGAGGGGTCATCTTACAGGGCACTAAATGGCCTGCGCAACACCCCAAGGATCGTGGGGAAAGAATACGGACAGGTGGGAAGAATTTCGTCCGCCTTCAAGTGTGCGCGGGACTCTGGGCGCGGAGGGAAGGGGGCGTGCACCATTCTCCTGTGCTCCAGGCTCGGGATTCTGACAGTCCGGCAGCCATCCCTGACCTCGTCTCCCACCCCCCCTCACCCCTATCCCACCCCCCACTCTGTCTGGGGCTGGGGGCTCATGACGTCAACAACCTCCTCCTCTCTGGTTTCCGACAGTCGGTGGAAAAACGGAAACTGCGCAGAGCGGGGCGCCGCCCGAAATAGCATCTGGTGCCTGTCGGTCAGCGCTCTGTCCGAGCTTCCAGGAGCTAGTGAGGCGGCTGGCGGCCCCGCCAGGAAATGCCACCCCTCCTCTGCCCGCCCAGAGCAGGGCAGGGGGGCAGGAAACTGGGAGCGCCTGGGCTGGAGGTGGTGGTGGGGGAGGGGCGGCCGGGTCCCACACTGTGGTCAGTCTGGAGTCCAGTTCTGGAGGGGAGCGGTGTGCCCAGAACAGCCCAGCCTGGCTGTAGGCCTGAGCCGCTGACAGGCCTGCCTTCCCCCACCCCACCCCAAAGGCCCAGTTCTCCCTCATTGCCCTAAAGAATAAAAGAAAAAGTGGGTCCTCCCTGGTGGCGCAGAGGGTTAAGCAATGCATTATGAAGCCAACCCAGCCACTGCAGCATGTGTTCAATTCCTGCCCCTGGCTGGGGAGAGGACCCTCATGGCGCGGCAGACCTCTCCTGCCATGCGCACTGCTCCCCTCAGCAGTGTATTTTGGTCGAACTGCCTGTTCTGCTCCCTGCTCTGTCTCTGGTGGATCCTCTCACCCCCACCCTCTGGCCTATACCCCAGTTCTTGTAGGCATAAATAAATCTTAAAAAAAATAAACAAGTAAAAGAAAAAATAGCCAAAATTTTCATTAGAACATGCTCAAACTTGCATTAGGGAAACACAAATATTAAAACTACCAAGATATACCATGATGCATCCACCTAGGTGGTCAGTACCTGTAAGGCTGACAATACCAAATATTAGTGGGGATGTGGAACACCTGGAATTCACATTCATTGTTGAAGGCAATGTGGAGATGACACAATCACCTTGAAGAACATAAACATAAAGTCTACAAATATACAATTATTTGAGAGAACTGAAAAACAAATATATCCACAAGAACTCCTATACACAAATATTCACAGCAGCTTTTCTCATAATAACTAAAAAGTAGAAGCAATACTAATGTTCATCAGCTGGTGAATGGATACACTTCGGGTGCATCCACACAATAGAATACTACTCAGCAATAAAAAAGAATATGAAATAATCCTGCAAGAATATGGAATAACCTCAAAAACATTTTGCTTAGTGAAAGAGGTCAAACAAGAGTATACAGTGCATGATTCCATGTCTCTGGGATTCTAGACAAGGCAAAGCTAATCTATAATGACAGTTCAGATCAGGAGTGATGGTAGAAGGAGATGATGACTGAAATATTCTCTGTCTTTGTTGTGGAGGTGGTTATGAGCAT
This sequence comes from Galemys pyrenaicus, assembly GCA_019455555.1. Taxonomy (NCBI): domain Eukaryota; kingdom Metazoa; phylum Chordata; class Mammalia; order Eulipotyphla; family Talpidae; genus Galemys; species Galemys pyrenaicus. The sequence continues at coordinate 1,517,363 of JAGFMF010012261.1, read as the reverse complement.
ATGCATGTCAAAACTCAATACACGGTATACTTACAATAGGACTTTTTTTTGTATTTCTCAATAAAGTTGAGTACAAACATTGTCTGAGGCTCACTTCAGGCTTATCTCATCCAGGAAGCCTTCCCTGATCAATACTGCTCCAGCCTCCATTGATCTCCCTCTGCCCTCTTGCTATCCTGATTAGCATGTCCCAGAGGGCTTCACTACTGCCCAGCTCATGCTGCTCAGGGCCAAGCACAGGTGGACAACAGAGGAACTGCACTGATGGTGTTTGGAAAAGTGACAGACACATACACTAGAGAGAAGGGTCACTTCTTCCTCTGACCCTGAGCTTCTCCATCTCTACTAGGGATGGAATGAGGTGACCACCGATATTGCTCTTTCTTTTATCTCTTATCATCTCTTTCACACTGCTTCTCATCTCTGCCATCTCCTATCTCAGGCCCTCTCTCTCGTTTTCTCTTTCTCTGCTCTTCTTTCCTGCCTCCGGTCCTGTATCTCTGGCCCTGTCTTTAATCTGGCTCTCATCTTTGCCTCCTTCCTCTTTTTTGGTCTCTACTCAGGCTCTCAGTGAGAACACCAGTTCCCTGAAGGTGCCTGGTAGAAATGTGGCATCCCACTCTCTGGTCACATTGCTAACAAGTTGGACCTGATAGAAAGTCACCAGCTGGTCTGTGAACTACAATGGGGTGGGGGTGAGGGGCCATGAAAAGGGTGGAAAGGGAAGGGGAGAGTTTTTAAAGGCACTGTTTAGAAGACACGCTGGCCTACTAGACTATCACACAGTGCTGAGTCACCAGCAGAGGCTGTGGCCGAGGCCCTCTGGTCAATATGGCCCAGTTGTGTGTCCAGTGCAGAACCCATCCACAGCACAGAACCAGATGGTGTGGTGAGGAATACAGGACTGAGCGCCCGGCTGCCCTGGCCTAGATTTCCTTTCAACTAACTGTTTAGTAGCTAAGTAATGATCCTTTTTTTTTATTTTAAAGAGTTATTTTTATTTATTTATGCATACAAGAACTGGGGTGTAGGCCAGAGTTGTGGGTGGTGAGAGGATTTACCAGAGACAGAGTGGGGAGCAGAACAGGCGGATCTACTGAAGTACACTGCTGAGGAGAGCAGTGGGCAAAAGAGGAGAGGTCTGCTGCACCATGTGGGTTAGCTCCCTGGCTGGGCATGAGGGACGGAACTCAACTGCATTGGCTGGTGATAGCTTGCTAGCACTGAGACTTTAACCCCCCGAGTCAGCAGGGAGGCTCCAGTAACGGTCCTTAGTAGTAGTAATTGTCCTAAGCAAGTTACATCACTCCTCTGGGCCCTAGTTTCATCATTTCTCAAATGGGGTAAACATAATACATGATTCATAGGGCTGTTGAGAAGATTATGAGACATATATAAAATAGAAGCCTCTATGCCATAGCAAGCTCTGTCATCAGACCTACAAATACTAAGGTGGAAGAGACAGACACAGAAGCAGAGGATTATAGCGCAGTTTAATACATAGTTTACTGGAGAGGAGGGTAAAAAGTGCTCTGGGAACCAGAAGTGTGTATATGTGTGTGTGTGTGCACACGTGCGTGATTCCAGCCAGGGCTGGGAAAGATCAGACTAGATACAAAGAGCGTTACCCATCATGGACTGTGAGTGACAGACACATCGTCTGGAAGGGCAATAGTAAGTGCAAAGACCCAGGGACAGAAAGTGAAGGGCACATGTGGAGGTGAGGAGCTCAGAGACTGGCTCGCTGTGGTAGATGGCTGAGGATGGTATGCCTGGGAAGCCAAACCACACACCCACCCAGCTCCATTCATTAATTTTATTCTGTACTTACTAAGCATCTACTTTGTGCCAGACAAAATTCTAGGTGTCTGGATGGCAGAGATGAATGACATGTTCTCCTTTCTTGGCTAGCATGCCCTGCACTAGGTTAAGGAATCTGGGCTCTTCCTCCAACTATTACTGCGGTGGAGAGGTAATCACCCACCCTCTCTGGAACTATCTCTTCATTTGCACAGTGGGCACAGCCCCTGCACATGTGTTCATCTTAAACAAACGCTTTTGGAACAGGAGTACTAGGCCCTGTCCTGCTTGCTAGGGACAGAGAGCACTAAGAGCCCATCTGGGCTGCCCTGGAGCTGAGGCTCACGTCTACTTTGGCTTTGGAGAATTGAAAGGAATGAATGAAACTGGAAGGAAAGGAATTGGGTTTTGGGCAGCGCCCGGCGGGGCACCTTGTCTCTCCTAGCTTACTCCCAGCACTCATCATCTCTCGATCCCCCAGGACTGGGTGCTGAGGTCTCGCTGCACTTGGCGAGGGGAAGGGGCAGGGTAAACACCTTGAGGAAGACAGAGGGAGCCATGAACTTTGGGTGCCCTGGAATTTCCAGAAGAGCAGACACTCCAGCCCCCAGACCCTTCTCCTGTGTTGCTTAAACATCCCTTCAACATGACTCCAACCAACTTATCTGGGTGTCAGTATACCCCACCTAGCCCCACAAAGACAGAGATCATCTGGTTTGGCCGGCATATCAGAGACAGAGGAGTACCGCAAATGTATGTTGAAGAGACAAGAGACAGAGACAGAACTGGAGAAAGAAACTAAGGGAAAGGGGCACCACCCAGCAGGCGCTGGCCAGTCCTCCTAGTGCTAGAAACCAGTCATGGAGAATGTGCAAGTGCATCCTGTATGCCCTTGTAGTAGAGATAAATGACTTCATGATTACAAGGGCTGAGTGGCAGCTCCTTCCTGGGGTGGCCCAGGAAATGCAGGCTTTGATGGGGGGGTGGGAGGGAGGTGGTGTGCTCCTGGTAGGTAGGGGGAGGATAGCATGCGGGGGAGGGGGCAGCGTGGTGGGGTGGGCAGCGTGGAGAGTCACTGTGCAGGCGATTATCCAGATTTGGAGCAAGTCACTCATCAGTGACTCATCCGTGTGCATGAACCTGCTCCTCTCCCAACCAGCATCTAAGACCTGGTATCACTTTGTCAAGATAGGAGAATTTGTTTTAAGGAGATGAAACATGTTTACATCAAAGGAGAGGTGTTAGGGAGGGAAAAAGAATAGGGACTCTGAAGTCAGACAAGTCTCAGTTCAAATTCCAGTTTCACCATTTACTGCATTATTGTGAACCTGGACACATCCCTCTGCTTCTGCATCTCCCCTTCCTCTCAGAGATAATCCTGGCTTGTATTATCTGGAGTCAGAGTACCAGGATATGAATCCTGATTCTTCATAATGGCTGTGTGGCAGAGGGGGAAATTACTTAACTTCTCTGTTCCTATCTTTTTTTTTTAATTAAGTTTTATTTATTTATGCATTCAAGAACTGGGGTACAGGCCAGAGTTGCGGGAGGTGAGAAGATTCACCAGAGACAGAGTGGGGAGCAGAACAGGTAGATCAACTGGAATATACTGTGAAGGGAGCAGCAGGGAGACAGGAGAGGTCTGCTGTGCCTTGTGGGTCCCCTCCCTGGCTGGGGATCGAACTCGGGCTGCTGTGCCACAGATGCTTCACAGTGCCATACTCAACCCGCTGCACCACCAGGGAGGCCCTCTGTTCTTATCTTTTACTCCACAAGATGTGAAATAATAATAGTATCGACCTCATACAGTTGTCGTGAGAAATAAGTTATAAATATAAAAGCCTTGGCTACAGCAGGTATACAGTAGATGTATTGTTATTACTGCCCTGAGTTGCTGTGATGATTAAATGAGAGCATAGATGTAGCAGTGCTTTTCCCACCACCCTAATGATCCCGGACACAGCAAGCAAACATATTGACCTCATGATAGGTCATTTCTGATCTTCTAAAAGGCCTTGAAGAATCAGCTCAGCTTCCTTTACCCCATCTCGGCCTCATTCTGCTGTTTCGAACCAGGATATTGTTGTTACTTCCATGGCTGTTGAGTGGCCAAAGTGAGTGTGCGAGTAGGAATTTGGTATGTTAGATGATTTCCCCACATAGGAGAGACGACAGAGATGTCTGCACAAATCCGTTTTGGGAACATTCAGGACCTGTCTTCACTGGACAAGGAGTCTTACATGGCTCTGCCTTCTAGGAGCTCCCAACCATGGGTGCGCATAACCAACACGCAAGCAGCTTGTAATAAACATGTCAGAGGCTAAGAGGACCAGAGAGAGAGTTATGGAAAGTCAGAGAAGGAAACTATCGCTCCTCAAGAGGATTCCGGATTCTCGAGAATCCGGATCAAGAGGATCTCCGGGTGGGGAGAGAGCATGGGTGGGGATGGCCTGTACACTAGGGTTTGAAGGGCACAGGGGCTTTTGACCCTATGGAGGGTTTAGAGGCAAAAGAAACAATTCATGAGCAAAGGAGGCTGGGGTGTGCACGCTTGTACTCTACCTTTCCTTCCCTTCCTAGCGTCAGGGGGGAGAGGGAGGGTTTAGGTTGATTGCTTGATGCCCAACTTACTACTTCATTACCATGGCATACAGTGGTCTGGAAGGCTAGAGCCCCGAGCGCTGGGCCCTGCTCTGTGCTTACGAAGCCGTGTCAGCTGGATCCTCAAGTCCCTTTTCTTTGTTGGGCCTCAGTGTCCTCATTTGTACCGTGAGGGCCCTGCAGCTCAGATATGTCGGCCACCTGATATCATCTTTTCCACTGTGTTTGTAATTAATCCCTCTTGCTTTCCTGGTTTCACACCTCCTACGAAGAGGCAGGACACAGGGCTCTCCCCAAATCCATCCTTTTCCTGGAGTTCAACTTCTGGCCAGGAAGTGGGAAAGCAGGATTTCCTCTGAGGATGTTCTCTGTGACCCAGACAGTTCCGGTTTGGGGAGGTCGAGGAGACAGGGAGACTCACCCAGGCTTCCAAACCCTAAAACCCCTTTTTGTGGGTTTGATGTTTTTCTTCCACTTTGAGCTGCCTAAAAACAGGGAACTTGTCATTCAAAGCTGGAGAAAGAACGCTTGGTACTACTTTGGACAGCTATTGCTCAACGTTTTGGTGGGGAAGACTGAATCCTCTTTGGATTTTCAAAATTTCTATACAAAGTAGGGGCTTCCCTGGTGGTGCAGCGAGCACCGTGCTGTGAAGCAGTCAGTCACTGCAGCATGAATTTGATCCCCAGCCAGGGAGGGGACCCACATGGCACAGCAGACCTCTCCTGCCTCACCTGCTGCTCCTCTCAGCAGTGCACTTCAGTCTGCCTTTTCTGTTCCCCACTCTGTCTCTGGTGAATCCTCACACACATACACACACACACCCCGTGCCTCAGCCTGTACCCCAGCTCTTGTATGCATAAATAAACAAATCTTAAGAGGAAAAAAAATTCTATACAAAGGAGGGCAATCTCCTTTTGCCCTACTGTGGAAATCATTCAAAATTTGATTGGAGGCAAGGCCAACTCCATCACTATCGCTTGCAGAAGCCTTTTCCTCCCCTGGATTAGTAAGCCGCTGCTCACACTGCTCTGGATCACAGGGCACAGAATCACAGTACGTCAGAGATGCACGAGTTACGCTGTCACCTCCAGAACAGAGAAACCGATAGGTGACATGTTCACAGATTTGAGGCAAAGCAATGGGAAGAATCCGAATGTTTTGATCAGGGGACCCCCGTTGTGGCTGATAGCTCATTCAGTGCCCTGCTTGTGTGTTTTCTCCCTTTCCAGTCTTGGTATCCTGCCCTCAAGGGCCTGCTCCAGTGTTGCAGACCTATTCATTCTGTGCTTCCCAATAATCTATTCCCTCCATCAGAAAGATCACCTCTTCCCTATATTGCTCCTGCAAGATCCTGGGAAAGTGTCACCATCCTTCTGGGACATTCTCAGAATAATCCACCTCCAAGTGTCTCCGAATATAGTCTCACAGGTTCTATTTATTATCAGCACTCACCTCACTGCTTGCATCTCTCCCTCACTGGACTGACTTCACTCGAAGCAAGTTTGTTCTATTCATCACTGGATGCTGCACTTAGCTCAGTGCCCATTCTGAATCAGTATCCTCTACCTGTTGAATGATGAGGGGGAAAAAGTGGTGCTGATGAGGAGAAAAGAGCAAAAGGGAGTGGCTGTTGCTGGGCTAGATGCTATGGAAGGTTCTAGGCCAATGTCCTGGTTAACTTTAAATGTGTGACCCTGACCCCTGTTTATACCTGACAGTGTCTTTTAGCTGAAAAAAAAAAAAAAAAAAAGATTAATTAAGCTGGCCATCCACACTTCAGTCAGGTTTTGGTTGTGAGAATTCTATAAGGAAATACTTGGGTGGGAAGCACATGCAAACTATGAAGCAGTCTGCAGCCCTAAGACATTATCATTACATTTATTTTGCAGGCATAAAGTCTCTCATTTAATCTAGGAGGCTCAGAAAGGTTCTGCCCCCATGAGTAATGTCTAGAAAACAAGGACACAGAAAAACCTTTTGTTCCTTTAATTTCCTGGAGCCCAATACAGTAGCTTACTACCACATTGCAAAATCACTGAAGTTTATAAATCTTTGAAAATTAACACAGCTACGGTTGCTTACTTCAGGACTCTTCAGTAAAAACAGAAGTTTCTGGTCTTGACTGAAGGGCAAAAGGGTACTTTATGGGAGAAAAAGGCAGGGCAGCATGGAGAACAGCATTGACAATAGTATTCAGAATCATCCTTGAGCTCGAGATCCATTTCTTTTTTTTTTTTTTAAAGATTTATTTATTTATGCATACAAGCACTGGGGTACAGGCCAGAGGTGTGGGGGGTGAGAGGATTCACCACAGACAGAGCAGGGAGCAGAACAGGCAGATCAATGGAAGTACACTGCTGAGGGGAGCAGCGGGCAAGGCAGGAGAGGTCTGCCTCACCATGTGGGTCCCCTCTCTGGCCGGCAGCAGGGATCGAACTCGTGCTACAGTGGCTGCGGTTTGCTTCATAGTGCGTTGCTTAACCCACTGCACCACTAGGGAGGCCCTCGAGATCTATTTCTTATTGGAAGTGCTTCCTGAATAGAATTCAGAATACTTTGCAGTGGCTTAAGAGTTTGAGCTCTGGAGTTATAAACTCGAATCTCTCATAACAACTTACTTGGTTACTTCCTTAAGGCTGTTCTCTCAACTAAATGGGTCAGCCAGGAGGCTTAGATGGACAAATGCCTGTGAAGGGCTCTGCACAGCACCCTGTAATCATGTGCTATGCCTAGAAAGATGGGAGCTATCAGGATCACAAGCTGAGTTTCCTCACACCTGAATTACTTATTGTGGCTTTTCATCATACACTGTTACCTACTCTGCTTCCAGGGTACCTGTTTCTCCGGTCTTTAGAGCTGGCAAGGGGCACAGCTTACGTAGGACGTGTGTGTCTACATCCACTTCTGTGGGGCTCGGCACAGGCAGAGCACAATGTAGGCAAAGGACAAGTGAGCACAAGGTAGCCAGCGAAGGGCTCAGCAGTTGAGTGAAGAGACATTAGCAAAGGTGGGTAGCAGGGCCGATGGCTGGGGCCAGGACTAAGATCTGTTTCTCAGAAGCTGGTAATAGAAGCTCTATAATTTTCTTATTCCACTTGAAGTATCACCCACGTGTTCATAGACAGTATGCTGTGGGACAGAATAAAAGAAATTCTGAGAAAATGTCACACAAGAGGCAGTCATTTCCAAAGCCTTTTCCTCCAGTTTTCCTAGTAGTGCTTTTCCCAAAATGACTAAAACCTATTTTAGCAAAAATTCGACAAATAACTCCCCACAGTAAAACACTCTTCTTGGAGAATATTTTAGAGTGGGCTTCAGTGATGGCCCTTTTTCTTTGGGCCCTGTATGTAATAGACATGTTCTGTGGAATTAAATCTGCAGTCTAAATTCAGTCTCAGATAACAGAAGTGATGGAATTAGATTTTGCTTAAAAAGCCTCAGGTTCAGTTTTTATTGTTCAGATAGAGAGGTTCTTGGTGTGAAAATTACAGGGTTCTCAGTGATAAGTCTAATTAATGAGGCTGTCAGTTAATACACTAACATTCTCTGGTTTTTCAATAATGTGCAATATAAATTGTACCTACATTCAATTCTTGGGTGAAGCATTGAGGTCTAAAGTTAAATAGCACACTTAAAGTGGCATCGACATTTCTGTTACTTAAAAATTTACTGCACTGAAACCTGCAAGTGGTCTTTAATATTTTTTATTAGAATAACTCAAATCCAAAATGAAGCCTATGTGTCTTAACTTAGACCTGAAGAACAATGCCTGGGAACAGCAGAAAGTCACCAAGTCACTTCATCTGGGCTTGTGCTAAGATGTGGTTTCATCAGCTGACTACCTCAGAAGACCTCTGCTGTGTTGGAACTTGTGAGAGGCCTAAGTCTATTGCTTTCCAGTTTACATATCCAACTTGGAAATAAGGCAATGACATCTTAATTTCAGCAGCACAACTTTGTCTCTCAAGAGAATGAAGACTTTTTTCATCAATCATCAGAAATAACAATTTAAAATTTAATGACTAACAAGATGGAGGGATAAAGGAGCAACTATTGACACACTCGATAACTGAGATGGAACTCAAGGACATTATGCTGAGTGAAAATCAATTTCAAGAAGTTACTTTCTGTGTTTCCATTTATATTAACATTTTCAAAATGGCAAAATTCCAGTGATGAACAGACCAGCAAACAGGGGACAGGGTTTGAGGGAGGGTGTTTAATTTCTTTGTGGTGATGGAACAGTTCTGTATGCTGACTGTGGTGGTGGTTATACAAACTTACACGTGACAAAACTGTTATAGTGCTGTACACCAAGAAGTAAATAAATGAGTGTGTGTAGAAACTTGTGAAACTGGACCTAGTTACTAATATTGTACCCACTGTCAGTTTCTTGAATGTGATCATTTCCTATGGTTATATAAGACACTGGGGTCACTGGGTAAAGAGTACACCTCAACTCTTAAGTTTGTAACTTTTCTTTTGTTTTGAAAGATTTATTTATTTATACATACAAGAACTGGGGTACGGGCCAGAGTCCAGGGCGGTCAGATGATTGACCAGAGACAGAGCCGGGAACAGAACAGGCAGACTGACTGAAACACACTGCTGAGGGGAGCAGTGGGCGAGGCAGGAGAAGTCTGTTGTGCTATGTGGGTCCCCTCCCTGGACAGCGGCAGGGATCGAACTTGTGATGCAGTGGCTATGGTCTGCCTCACAGTGCGTCGCTAAACCCACTGCGCCACCAGGGAGGCCCTTAAGTTAGTAACTTTTTAGGAACCTAAAGATTAGCTTTTTAAAGGGGGGAATGATATGCTATTGCTGAGTACAAAAGAAAACAGTCGATGTAGATATTTTTATTTAAGTTCTATTAAAAATTAAAACATTAGAAAAACTCACAAGTTTATAAAACACACTCATACCCAATAATTTTCTCATTCTGTGATAGCTAGTGCTGAATGTTGGAAAGGTTACATTAACATCAACCTGCCAGATTGCAAAATATGCATCTTAATTAAGAGGAAATATACACTATTTGTATAAAAGATGTTATTTTTTAAAATAAAACTTGCCCCTTAAGTTCAATAAGGGTTGACTCGGCTAATTTAGTCAGGGTCATGATAATGTTATTTCCCATTTTTCTAAGGTGATTCTGGGTAAACAGATGCACAGATGCAACATGCTAGGAAAAACCTTACTTTTCAAATGGTACAGTATAAAATAGTCCAGAATCAGAGTTTACTTAAATTTGCTGAAATAACTGATCTCAGGACTTGTTTCTTAAAAAAAAGTTTCAGTGACGCTGAACAGCTTGACTTGAACAGAGGACTTAGCCCTCCTGCTGGCCAAACATCTCATCAGGCCACTTGCTAAGCTCTTTGCAGTCAGTTGCCAAGAAATAGGTGACCCGTAGAATAATTAGGAATCCCAAAACTACCCATAAGTTCTGGTTTCTCTACATATCTTCAAGAGACATTCCATTCTCCTATCAGGAGGGTAGGGAGTTAAATAAAGATTTAAAATAATTTTGGCAACTGTCTGAGACGCTTTACATCTAGAAAAGTGCCTACTGAATTCATACTATTCATTTGCCTTAAACTTTCAGAAGGTTTCAAACTTTCAGGGAAAACAGGAACGTCCCTCTCATTTTCCTTCTCAGGATGCTGGGTAAACTGTGCTTTTCCAGTTCGGAGATTCACTGCAGGACTTGATTTTAGGTTCTTTAATAAGAAAGCTGGGTTTTCATCTAACTGCTGTGTTGCTTTTGGCTGAACAACTTCATTTGTAATATTTCTCAACACTGGCATGTCTGTGTAGGTGCCCACGGAGTCACAGTTATAACAATTAGCTATTTCACAGGCATTCCGAGAAGGCTCTTTCTGACAACCAAGTTCAGGTATGGACGTGAGGTTCTGATTCAGTAAGTGTTCACTCTTGAGCTCTGTATTTTCTGGTGGTTCCTCTTCATCTTCACTATTGTCACTGCTTTGTATGAGTCCATATCTCTTCATGTATTTTTTGGTCGCAAATGACATGTTATTTGGTGAAATTAAACTAAGCCCCACTGTGCTTCTGTCTGTATTAATATGAAAAAGGCTAAAAGATGAGTCACAGTTATTTTGGTTTGATCGAGACAGAGACAGCTGTGACAATTGATTTTCATTTAAATATTTCAGAGCTATAGCATTTGCTTCCATGCTCAAATCCACACCAGTGGGGCTTAAGCCACTCACACCAACATTAGCAAATGACATGTAGTTTAATCCAGAGATCACTGCTTCAGGGCTGATGCAGGCCAATACACTGAAAGACACAAAGGAGTATGCTGTCATTTGTCTTGAAACTAAATAGTGTTAGTCTCAATGTGTTCCATTTCGTGCAAGGAACAAAAAGCCTTCTGCTTTGGCCTTCAGGGTGCTTTTCATCTGAGTTTGATGATCCAGATATATTCAAGGTAATACATGACTCACAGCCCAAAAGAGGAACACAAATTACTTGTGTAATTTGTAATTACAAATTACTTTATACACTTGTTGTGGTTTTAAGACCAAATACAAGGCCCCAAAATGTAAACACCATTCAATATTGGTAAAATAAAACAAAAATAAAACCAAACAGAAAATATCTGATAATATAACATTACAAGCTTTGGTGAGTATCTCAGAATATTAAGTTGTTCATAATCGAAGAGATCCCATCCATAGTGAATGAAAAACATTAACCAGTCTCCGGATAGTGATGTGTTATTATACACAACTTTGCTTTCATTAGCTATAATCTTCAACTCCTTTTGGTTGACATTAACTCATTAACATTAATAGATTTGTCTTTTCGTTTATATCAACTATATAGTAATAGCTGCTTATTTCTACTGATGCCTTACTATGTGCCAGATACTATGATAAACATTTATTATCTCATTAATCCTCAATGAAGATTTTTAGCGAGGTCTTCCTGTCAAATATTTCAATCATACTCTGTACTCCAACATCTCATACTTGCCCTGTTTTCTCTTTAGTACTTATAAGTTTCTGTATATTTAACTCACATTTCTACCTAGCTCCTCATGAAAGTTCTGTGAGGGTAGGATTTTTGTCTTTTTCACTCTCGTGGTGCCTATGGGAAGTACCTTGCCCTTAGCAGGCACTCAGTAAGTATTTACTGAATGAACAGAGAAGTAGGGACTATTATTACCTTTATTTTTGTAGTTAAAAAAACTGTAACAGATTTTTAACTAAGTTGAATAGCTAGAAAGGGCAAGTTGAAATTGGGTCTCCTTACTCTATGGAGCTCTGTAACTACTCTCTAATTATATTGTATAAAGCCTTTTGCTATAGTAAGAGTTTTTCTGTTCCCTAAAAATGAGTGCTTTGTGTACTGTCTGTCATGGTAAACATTACATTCCGGTCAAACAATATACTATGACTTGGGTGTACATCATTGAAAGAAGAAATCTAGGCATTTTACGTGCGTTAGTCACCGCCTGCATCCCTAACCCCACAAAACCCAAATATCTATCAGATATTTTCATTCTCATAAGCAACTTAAATTATCAGAAGCTATTTCCAACCATAATGTCCCCTGAAACTAGTGATATCATCACCAAACAGTGGAATAGTATGCTCTGCAATGATCTCTATATAGCTCTTGGATTTCTCCTTAACCTTCTTGATACACTTAATGCTTTGGAGACTGTCTTGATATGATGTAAGAGATACTACCAGTTTGTCTTAATGTCTAGACAGTATTCTTTTATTATATATTTGCACTGATTGAATCTTCTGAATGTACAGTCTTTTTCTGCCTACTTCAGTTGCCTATTTCCTCAAAATTATAAGCAACTTACATATCAAATCAGAAAACCTGAACAAATTAAAATATACAAGTATAATAGCTGTAGATAAATGTAGATAACTTGAAAAGCTAATTAGGTTCTAACTCAAATGCTAAATATTTAGAATAGACCTAATTTGAATGAGATTTTCTTTTATAGAATGGTTAAAGGATCTATATAAATCCATGAAGCAGTCAATATCAGCTGAGAAGGTTCTTCAAGCTTCATTGTCTAACAGATAGCTGGTTTTAATTTGAGGGATGAGGAAAACATCATTACTTTGAAAACAAAACGAATCAATAATACTCAGAATAGATGTACATAAACACCAGGACGATTAAGATGAAAAGTAAAAGGAGCCATTTCACTAGCCAAATCCTAAAAGTCATAGCACAATAAACTCCGTGGACTCTCATTAGCTGGGCAGTCGGGAAAGGATGGGCAGCGTCCATGAACAGTGGTGGAGGAGTCTCATAAGGCAACAAAGGAAATCTCAAAAATTATTCCCATTTACTTAAAGATGAAAACCAACCCTGAGTTATTCTGAATCCCCACTAGTTATCTGCTACTCATCCTACACAGGGTTTTCAACTGTAACTAGAGAGCAAGGAAGTAACTAGTAAGATTGCTTATGATCTGTTTTGAAATCAAAAGGTCACTCCTATGAAGGCTGCTGCCAGACCACAAACTCACAATCACCATCTTCCCTAAAATCTCTAGGTGTGTCTGGGACCTTCTTTCCTGCCTTTGTACCTTCTCAATCTCTGCAGTGTTTTGTAATAGGAAATCAGAGAGGAAATTTTCCTTCTTCTTCTTCATCCTCTCTGGTGGGAGGATGTACTCCTATAGTCCAGAACTGGAACACAAAATGTTTTCACCTGGACACAATGGCAAATGATAGCTGGTTTACAAGAACTAGAGTAGCAGGGGGGATCACAAGGATTATAAAGATCCTCAGAAAACTAAACTACAATCTATAACCCTGTATCTATAGAAAAACATGTCTAAAATTATGAACTGCCATGTAAATCTTGACAAAGAAGGTGACATCTAAGTTTAGTTTTGAAGGTTAAGAAGGCTTCTGGCAAGATATTGGGTGAAAAAGAATATCCCAGTAAAAGTAACAGGAAGAAACCCTGCAAATGCCAGTAGGGCTAAGCTGGCTCTTGGTGAAAGTGGTAGAAGACTTGAGTTTACCAAAGAGATTTAATGATGTCAATTAATCAGACAGGCTGAAAGGATACTCCAAAGTTAAGATTTAAGATTACTGACAAAATTGACTTTTATGTGTTAAGAGATCCAACATTGGGCCTCCCTGGTGGCGCAGTGGGTTGAGCAACGCACTATGAAACAGACCGCAGCCACTGCAGCACAAGTTCGATCCCTGCTGCCGGCCAGGGCGGGGACCCACATGGTGCGGCAGACCTCTCCTGCTGTGCCCACTGCTCCCCTCAGCAGTGTACTTCCATTGATCTGCCTGTTCTGCTCCCGGCTGTCTGTGGTGAATCCTCTCACCCCCCCACACCTCTGGCCTGTACCCCAGTGCTTGTATGCATAAATAAATAAATCTTTAAAAAAAAAAAAAGAGATCCAACATTTTCAGTACAGCTTTATTTTTAATCAGAATAACACATAGAGCCAATTAAGAAGAAAATAGAAATGATAAACAATTTAAGATATTTTTATTTGAATTAGCATAGATCATTAAAAAGGGTAATTTTAATAAAGGGTAATCATAATACAGACTAAAAATACTGCTAATGTCAGGTACCTCACCCATGGGCTTCCATAGCATATTATATCCCTTTCTTTTTTTTTAAACCACAATTTGTGCAAAGGATACTGAAACTCATTTCTTACACTCAGTAAATAAGAAACATAGGAAAATATAGGGAATTTCCCATTAAGAAGGTAAATTTTTTTTAAGGATTTGCCAATACATCATTTAATTAATTTCTGTGTTTATTTGACTGCCAGGCTTTTGTTGTTAAGTTACACTTATTGAGGTAATGTTGATTTATTATTTTTTTAAAGATTTATTTATTTATGCATACAAGAGCTGGGGTGCAGGTCAGAGTCCAGGGAGGTGAGAGGATTCACCAGACAGAGCAGGGGGTAGAACAGGCAGATGGACCGAAACACACTGCTGAGGGGAGCAGTGGGCAAGGCAGGAGAGGTCTGTTGCACCATGTGGGTTCCCTCCCTAGCAGGCAGCAGGGATCAAACTCGTGCTGCAGTGGCTGCAGTTTGCTTCATAGTGCATTGCTTAACCTACTGAGCCACCAGGGAGGCCCAAGGTAATGTTGATTTATATCACAGTACATGTCTAAGGGGGTATCAGAATATACTATAGTTGACAAAGATAATCTTTGCATCTTCACTGAACTTATAAGCTCTGTGAGAGCAAAGACGTCTTCAACAGGTTATGTTGCATACCACCATGCTGCCCACCACTGGCTCAGAGTAGACGCTCAATACATACTTACTTGAATAAAATGAATGAAAGTACTAGTGTAATAGTGAAACATATATCTGGTAGAAGTAAAAAGTCTTACTTTCAGAAATCAATGTAGCAATTTCTCTCCCACTTTAATGTAGTCTTCTATTTCTGAGACTCTATTCTAAGGAAATAATCCTAAAACTAAAAATTACAGTACTGGCAAAAAGAGATTCATCATAGCAGTATTTAAAATAGTAAGAAATTGCAACCAACTAGACAAGTTCTTTTCATTCTGTCCTGCTTGATAGATTATTATATTTCCATTAAAGATAGTTCTTAAAAAGGGTTATAACAACTTAGAAAACATGCTAAATTTTCTAAAAGTTCCCAATGCAAAATCTGAAAAAACAAAAAAACCCAAACAAAACAGGTAGTGGGAGAGGCATATACTGCATGGTCACAGAAAACAACAAAATATAAACCATAATCAGACCTCACCAGAAAAAATGAAACAGAAGACAGAACAGGCCAGTAAAAAAACACGTACACAAGCAACAAAAAACACCCAAAACCATGGACCCTGAAGTAGAAGAGTAGGCTTAAAAATCATAGGTATGGGGCCTTGAACACATTGATATTTAATTTCTTCTTCTATAAAGACAGTTTCTACACACCATAGACTGTTACAAGGATTAAATAAAATAATGCTGCATAAAATTCTAGCACAATTCCTGACACATTCTGAGCATTTAATAAACGGTTCCTATTAATACTTTAGAAAAATGAAAGGAAAAGCAAAAGTTAGTATTAACTGCATTTCACTGGTACAAACATGTTTTTTGGTCAACTTTTCTAAATTTTCCAAAATTTTGAAAATAAGCTATTACTTTGATAATGGGAACAAAACAAACATCAAATTCTAATTCTAGAGCTCTGTATTTTATATAATTTATACCAGATTATAAAACTTGAAGTTTTCTTCATATGAAAATATAGCTATGCTACTCAAAATTTCTGCCAGCCTACCATTCTAGGAAAATACTTTATAGTCACAATAGTAAATCAAAATTCCTATTTTATAAATGCTAAGACATTTTTAAAAAGCCAAAATTATACAGACAGTAACACTGTGTTTCCTAAAAAACTTATTTCTTTGGGTGTTATTAGTCCCGATAGCATTTTTTCATTTTCTAAAATTCTAACACTGAGCACAAATTATTTTTATAGTATAAATAATATGAACTATTAAGGTATGAGCAGGATAATCTTGATTGGGTTAAAACAATTTGACTGTGACATACTGATATATCAAAAAAGCTTAATCTTCCATTTCACTCTAGGCATTTACAACATGAATCAAGTTCATTACTGAAAATATTAATTACAATATTTCATAGTAAAGACATTAAAATAGGGTGACAATAATCGAGAAAAACATTACATAAAACTAAAGCCCCAAAGGCAGTAATACCAAAACATGAACTCCACACAGACATCGGTGTGACCTGTGCATTCCAGGAGACATATAGCCTCTATCTCACAGGATTATTTCCATCCTTTGAAAATACTAGCCTCACTCTCCCACACTTTCGGTAGGAATATAAACCGGTACCTCTATTTTGGTGGACAATGGCAACATCTACCAAAACTTTACATTATAAATCCTTTGATCCTACCTTTGTGTAGGAATCTATCCTATGAAGATATTTATACATATGCCTATAGAATGATGTTTACTTAGCATTAAGATAAGAAATGAAAGATTCAGCCTAAAAATCCATTAATAAAGGACTGGGGTTCACTATATTCTAGTAATGGATACAAGAGAATTGTATGCAGTTGTTAACATGTGTAAGAAACAACTGCATATACCTATAAGGATCTAAGACACAATGTTTAGCAAAAAAGCCAAACCGCAATACTCATCACATACATAATATACTTGAGCATGAAGAATAAAACTTCTAGAAGAATAAAAAACAGTTAAGAAAACTAATCTTGGAGGAGTCAGTTTGGGGAGTTAGGACTTTTGTATTTCATGATATTCTTAGTATCTGTCTTTTTTAAATCATGAAGCTGTATTACTTTTGTGATTATAAAACAATAGCAAAAAACCTCAGAAAACATGCAACCTTAATAATAAATTTCCAGATTTGACCCTCTTTTTAAAGCAAGTATGCAGCTGTGATGAAGAGGAAATTGAACGGTATGGCCAGTAGGAAATGGTGAGCAATAAGGACGGTTTGGTGACTAGACTCTGCAATTCCTACACCAAGTAATACACTTGCCTTACAGATGGCATAACTGCATAACAGTCTGTCTAGTATCTGGTACATTCCAGAAGCCTTCTCAGACAGCATAAATAAGTAAAAGCTCATTTCTCCTCAACTTCCAGAACATTCTGTTGACATCTTTACCCAGGAGACACCTCACAATATCTCTCAAATTACGCAAGTATGTAACCTTCTCTCCTACCAAACTGAAAAACCAAAGGGTAAAGAAGATCTCTTAATCATCACACACATAAGCCCTGAACAAATGATGAATTAAACTGAATTGACTGGCAAGCTTATACCTTTTCAAGTGAGATTGCTGCAATCCAAAATTTATTAATCTGTTAAAACAAATTTTGAAGTTACCTGGCATGATCTACTTTATGTGCATTTTTCTTCACTTTAGTGGGAGAATCAATTTTTACTCCAAGGCTTCTCAGTTGCTTAAGGGTTGCATTAAGAACACAATCTTTGTCCACCAAGCCTGAATCGTGTTTTTTTTTCTTTGCATGGTAGACATTTTGGGTTCTGGTACATTCATGGCTTATAACTACTGCTTTAGTAGATGGTTGTTCAGTTTCTTTGGAGGAGTTATTTAATAGGTGGTTCACTTGACCCTGATGAAAAGAAAAACGGGCAGATTTTAAAAATCACTCTTAACAATCTTAGGAAACAAAAGTATAAATAATAGCAATGGTAAAGCAAGGGATATGCAAAATAACATCCTGTGAAATTCTACAAAGACTTAAGTAGATTTATAAGTATTATGGTGTTTTTATAAAAGAAACCCTTCCTAATGAATGGTTTCACCAGGCTCTATAGAAATCTTAAAATGTTTTATTCAGAAATTTTTCATTGTAAAACCAGTAGATTTAAAATCATATGAATATTTCAAGTTTTTTACTTGAATACTTGAATATCTCAAGTATTTATATAACAACATTTAAAAAATGGTTGTTTCAGTCACAAAATAGATCTATTTTAATTTGACTCCTTTATTTACTGTTGGAATGAGACTGCCCTGTGATCCTAATTCTGCCTTCCTGACATTAAAGCATATTGCATTTCCTAAGCCCACAACTTCTAGTTTAGAACCAGGTCTAGGACCTAGCAGGCAAATAACAAATACATGTTCACGATGAATACTTAGGGATCTATTATGTATGTTTAATTAGCCCTCAGCTATAAATGTAGGAATCAATGTTCCAAAGTCTCCAACTTGGATGGAAATGAGTTAGCATCATTTAACCTTTAAGTTCAAATTCTAACCTTTCCAAGATCATTGTTTTCCTCCTACCAGAATAATCCTTTTCTCTGTGCTGCCTTTGCTTTTAAGTACTTCCCAGTCTATCCTGTAACTGTCACTAGGGTCCGCATGCTATTTCTTCTCGGTGGTCAAGGGCAGAGACTGCCATATGCATCTTTACATATTCTCCTTTACTTACTTAGTTTTCTTTGTTAGACTAAGTATATTCATTAAAAATCTGTTTATGTGAACTGAAATCAGTAAATAGTATCAGAAATATTCCATTACTTTCAAATTTTTAAACTTCCTGTAAAATCTTGCTTACATTGTGTGGCACTAACTTTAGTTTTAATATGGTACAATATTAACACATATTTTAAAATAAGGGTTTTTTTCTGTTAACCTAAGTACCTGATGACTGGAATGTTTACAGCAAACTGCTGAATTAGGTTGTCATACTCTATGAAAAACTAAAAGAAAAAAATGATATATCTTTAAATCTCAAAAAAAAAAAAAATCTCTTCAACATCAAGATGCTGACCATTTAAGGCTAAGAAAGATTTTAATGATATACCCTAGACTAAATAACCATCTCATAAAAGCTGAAATGCTTCACATTTTCTTACCAATAAATCCTGATATATTTTCTGATTATTTGATGGCTGAGGAGGCAAAGATTGCATAACTTGCTCAGTTTTTGGTTCTCCTGATGTTACAGAGTTGTTATTGGCACCCTCTGTTGGTTCAGTCTGCAAGCACATGCTTACATTTTCTGCCAGCAGGGAATTCGGGAAGAACACAGGCACATCAGGCTCTTTTCTTACAAATGGAGAAGAGCTGCTTGAAAGGATATATGTGTTAGTTATAAAGGTACCTTTAGTATACATTTGGAGTGCTTTAACTTCAACCTGTATACTTATATATGAAATCTTATCTGAGAGTTACATCAAAATAACTTGGTGGAAGTGGAAATGGTTAGGGATAGAATTGAAATAAGGTGGACTATGAGTAGGTAATTTTTAAAACTGCCTATATACAGTAGTTTGCTAAATTATTCTCTCTTATGCTTGAAAATTTTGTTATAGTATTTACTATTAAAAAAAGGATTCCGGGGCCTCTCTGGTGGCGCAGTGGATTAAGCAACACTCTAAGAAGCAAACCGCAGCCACTACAGCACGAGTTCGATCCCTGCTGCCGGCCGGGGAGGTGACCCACATGGTGTAACAGACCGAGTTTCCTGCCTCACTCGCTGCTTCCCTCAGCAGTGTATTTCAATTAATATGCTTGCTCTGTTTCCCCATTCTATCTCTGGTGGGTCCTCTCACACCCTACACCTCCGGCCTGTACCCTAGTTCTTATATGCATAAATAAATAAATCTTTTAAAACAGGGAGGCCATTCCAAAGTAATTTAGATCTTCCACAGATTGGAAATAAATCCAGCAAATATTTTTTGAGTTTATAGCATGTGCTGCTATAGAACTAGACCCAAAAGACTGAGCAGAGATTAGAAAAATCCCTAACTGCACAGCTTTTCTGTGAGTTGTAGAGACAAACTATCACATATATAATTTTATTCCATGAAATAATAATTTCATGGAATGAGCTGCTCTGAAAAAAATAAACCAGGGTGATCAAGTGGCGTGTAACTGGGATACGGACATGGAAGCAAGGGGCTATATTAAGTAGGGTGGTGAAGGTAGCCTTCCCTGAGGGGATAACAATTGAACAGTGACTTGAATGATGAGAAAGGACCAGTCTTGTATCGGAAGAAGAGTTCCAGGTAGAACTCTTGCAAGTGTAGCAATTTCTTAAGTGGTCACTGATAGGAGGAACAATTTGGGTGAGCCCCAAGACAAGTCCATTTTTATAAGGAATAATTAAAAATACTCAGAACACAGAGGAATAAACTGTGGTTATTATTTATCCTCCTTGACTTCTGTAGGGTTCTTTCTAGAATTCTGGGGTTTTTCCTTGGAAGTTTTTTTTTTTTTTTTTTAAGATTTATTTTATTTATGCATACAAGAGCCGAGAGGTAGGCCAGAGGTCAGGGGAGGGTGAAAGGATTCACTAGAGAAACAGTGGGAGCAGAACGGGCAGATGGACTGAAATACAATGCAGAAGGGAGCAGTAGGCAAGGCAGCTGAGGTCTGCTGCTCCATGTGTGTTAGCTCCCTGGCCGGGGATCAAATTCATGCCATAGTGTGGCAACTCCTTGCGCCACCAGGGTGGCCCAGGTATTTTAAAATTTTTTAAAATGCCATACAGCAGACTAACAGGATGAGTTCTAATGCCAGACTGCCTGGCTTCAATTTTAGCAGTGTGATTAACATGAGCAGGTCTCATAATTTCTGGCTGACTCAGTTTTCTCATGTATAAATAGAGATTATAAAAGTACCTCACACATAGGATGGTTGTGAAGACTTAATATATGTAAAGCATTTAGAATAGTGCCTTATCTAATTATTGTTGTCCTTATCTAAATTAAAATTGGAATAATGCAAATGCAGAAACTGACATAGACTCTTCCTTAAAATTAAAGTACTTTATAAACATTTGGACAATAAAAATTGTTCCTCAGAGGCTTCCCTGGTAGGACAAGGGGTTAAGTCACAGCACTATGAAGCTATCCGCAGCCACTGCAGCATGAGTTTGATCCCCATCCAGGGAGGTGACCCGCATGGCTCAGCAGACCTTTCCTGCCTTACCTGCTGGCTCCCCTCAGCAATGTAGTTCACTTAGTCAATCTGTTCTGCTCCCTGCTGTCTCTGGTAAATCCTCTCACCTCCCCCAACCCCCTGCACCTCTGGCCTGTACCCCAGTTCTTTTATGTATAAATAAATGTTTAAAAAGAATATATAAAAATTCCTCCTCAGTTCAAGAAATTTCCCCCAACGACATAAAGTCTCTAACAGCTGAATTTCTGCTTCTACATTTGAGTTTTGGTGTTTTCATTAAAGTGGAATTCATTAAACTGGTTGATGATAAAGGTTCAATCTGATGTTTGGGGGACAAGGAAAAAGCAGCAGGAAAGAAGTAACAACTATGGATCACTTCCTATGTACATCTGATACTAAGTGAGGCATTTTGTATCTTCTTTAACACCATTTCATTTTTTTCATTCCTGAGAGGTGAGTTTTCCAACTTTATGGATGAGTAAACCAGAGCCCAGAGATTAAGAAATTTGCCTAACACACCCCTTTTCTATTTTTATGAATTTGACTACTTTAGATAACTTGTATAAGAGGAATCATATAGTTATCTTTTTATGAGTATTTTATTTTACTTAGCATAATGTCCTCAAGTTTATCCACGCTGTAGCATCTGAAAAGATTTTCCTAAGGCTGAATAACATTCTGTTGTATGTATATAGCACACTTTCTTTATCCATGCATACATACATCAAGGGAAATTTGGGTTACTTTGACATCTGGCTATTATAAATAAATAATGCTCTGTGAACATGACTGGAGAGAGCCATTTTCAAGTCCTTTGGATATACACCCAGAATCACACGGTAGTGCTATTAAAAGTTATTTTTGTAAGCCCCATACTGTTTTTCACGGTGGTTACATCATTTTACACTTCCACCAATACTGTACAAGGGTTCTCTGACTCCTCTACATCCTTGACAACAATTGTATTTTCTATTTTCTGGGGTGGTTTTTTTTTTTTTTTTTGGATGGTAGTCATCCCAGAGGGAGTGAGGTGACATCTCATTGTTTTCTATTTGTGTTTCTCTCATGATTAATGAAATTGGACATCATTTCATATGCCTGTTGGTCTTATCATCATTGGAGAGAAATGTTTTGCCTATTTTAATAAGGTTATTTGAATTTTTTGTTGTTGGGCTACAAGAATTCTCTATGTATTCTGGATATTAGATGCCTGATCTGCAAGTTTTTCTCCCTTAAGGTTATCAAACAGGCATGTTTTCTGTGTTTAACATTTCTTTTTTTTAAAAAAAATTATTTATTTTTGTGTAGAAGAACTGGGGTGTAGTTAAAGAATTCTGAAACAGATTTACTAGTGTATGATATATACTTACATCTTTTTTTTTAATTTTTCGCTTTATAATAGCCCATGAAAATATTTTTCCCATGATTTTTTAGGTTCTTTTCCTCCCCCATTCCTCATGTGGTTGTGTCATTTGTTTGTAACACCATTAGAGTTAGAACACCAAAAGAATATTAGAATTTAAAGAGAAAAAAAAGTCATAGGATATATAATGAATCAAGGAAACCTTACTTGGATACAGAAAGTGGCTGATTAAATTCTTCTTCTACAGCAATGTTGCTCTCTTCAAAACTGGGAATATCAACCGCTTTTAATGAAGATGCACTACCTGGAGGACTTGTGACTTCATTATTAATATGAACAGAAAAATTCATGTCCTCACTAGAAATCTTGGTATCATCTTGCTTCAGCTGAGATTCAGGCTCTTGATCATCACCTGCTGCATTCCAAAACAAGCTAGCACCTGCGGGTTAAATGATGTTAACAGATATTGAAACAAATATTCAACTATGAAACTAACTCTGACAAATCTTTGTTAAATAAGACTCCCTATATTGTTTTAACACGATTACTTAGAACTGCTTTTAGGTTATATTTCCTTAAAAATGACAGGGAGGGGTAAAAGGCAAAATGACAGAAAATGGGATATAGGGGAGAAAGGGACATTCAAAGCTCTGTCTCTTCAAAAAATGAGGCTCTTTGATGTTTTATTTTACATATTAAGGCTCTGGATATTGGGGGTCTATGTGCTTAAAACTGCTCTTCTGAAAAAACAGGAGAAAATATAGAAAATACAAATGCCCAAGCTCTCTGATTCTACAGTATTTATTAGACTATATTAGCAAACCACAAGGCAAAGCAATATTAGGCAAGTATTTCTAAATCAAATGTTTCCCAAATTTTATGGATCATCTGCACAATTATTTACATGTATTATTTGCTTGCTGCTTTTCTTTAAATCAACTCAGTTTATTTTTATCTAGAGTCATCTTTCTCCAATATTCCTAAGAATAAATATATCTATAAAATACAAAAGATTCATCTGTATACCACCAAATCATATTTTGAATCTGAGAGGTATCTTCCCACAATTTGAAAAATACTGTTATATAAAGCAATGGTTGAAATAAAAAAATAAATCCAAGTCAAAATGATTTTACTTTTTATGAGGGTCAACTTGGGTGTTTATGAAAATAAATTAATAAAAGCATGATTTAATTTGGTATTCACTTAATATTTAAAAATAATTTTTAAAAAGACAACTTTGAAAGTTACAACTACTGTTACTTTTTTTGAATACAGCTGACATATACTCTTAAGGAATTAAATATAATATAAACATGTTTCTAAAAGCTACTCAGTTCAAATTATTATTATTTTTTAAAGATTTATTTATTTATACATACAAGAGCTGGGGTACAGGCCAGAGGTGTGGCGGGTGAGAGGATTCACCAGAGACAGAGTGGGCAGCAGAACAGGCAGACCGACTGAAGCACACTGGTGAGGGTAGCAGCGGGCGAGGCAGGAAACTCAGTCTGTTACACCATGTGGGTCCCCTCCCTGGCCGGCAGTAGGGATCAAACCCGTGCTGCAGTGGCTGCGGTTTGCTTCATAGTGTGTTGCTTAACCCACTGCACCTTCAGGGAGGCCCCAGTTCAAATTATTTTTAATAACTTATTCCCCTACATAACAACTCTGAATATCAATCTGTGAAGTTATATTTGAATTCTGTATTCAAATATAGTGCTTGAACACTTGTTCCAAATAATTTCAAAATATCAGATCAAAATATCAGAATACCAGCACACATATTTTAGGCATTACGTCAGGTAAATGACAGAAGAGCAGTGGTCTAGATCCTAAAAGCTTCAAATGTCATGACAGATACAGATGATGAGTCGTAACACAGTAAATACAGAATTTTATAAGAGGACATTGCACTTTTTGGTATGTCTATTTAGTTTAAAATAGCCACAATTCCTTTACCCACACTCTCTACAACATACAAGCTTTTCCCTGTCATCCCACAATTAACAAAAGAGGAACTATAGCAGATATGTCCCTTAGGTGTTTCTCAATTTCCTTATCATCAAACCAGGGATTAAAATCTAATTCAAACTAGGTTATTCAGGTTCTCTGCAATTTGAAAATGGAACTGAAGGTTAGTAACCTGTTTTGTGCATATGGTTAGAACTGTGTAACATAAACTTTGCAGTTCTGGCTGGGCTATATTTTAAAATGTAAAGCTGTGAAGACAGCAGACAGAATTGAATAAAACAGCCATGAAGACTAAATGGATAGTTAATGGTATTCCAATTTCTACTTCTATTTTTTTTCCCTATGTTCAGCCATATTCTTGGCCTTGGCTTTCCTGAAACATCCCCATATCCTTCCAGTAAACTCTTTTCTTGCTTAAATTAGCTGAAGCTTTTATTACTTGCAGCCAAAGAATCTTAATACTGAGTAATACTTGAATTTAACTTAAAAAGGTACATGAGATGAGGTTCCTCTTACCCTCCCTTCTTGCTTCCCTCCACATGGGTAGTTCAGTAATATATGGATTAAAGGAATATATAGAAATCTGTATTTTTTTATTCTCCCTCTCAAATTCTTATTCTCTAGGTTCAAATCTTTACCTTACTTTTGCAAGTTTTATGCTATCAATTCGCCAGCATTGGTCTAGAATGAGTACTATTTTATATATTTCCAAAAGCAATTCAATCGCCACAGATATTTAGATTGAATTTGTCCCTCTGTGTTTCTAACTTGCCTCTTTCCATTTAATGCTATCACCTATCCCTCTGTCACCCAGCTTTAAAATCTTGGAGTAACTTTTATTTTCACTTCTAATAAACTTTTAATTTTTAATAACTAGTTCTCATATACCCTTTTCATACCCAGTTTTCCCTGATGTTAACATCTTGTATTACCATAGTACAATTTTCAAAATCAAGAAGCCAACATCAGCATATTACCATTAACTAAAACTCGAGACTTTACTGAATTTCTCAATTTTACCACTAATATCCTTTATCTGTTTGAAGCCCCAGTTCAGGTCATCACATTGCATTTAGCAGGAGTATCTTTTAAATCTCCTTGCCCCCATTCCTCATTTGCCACATCCAGTCAGTTATTAAATCTTATCAACACCCTACATGACTTCTCTTCTTTTTTAAATCACTGTCTTAGACATCTTGCTAAATCATGATACAAAGACATTCTTGAAGATCTCACGGCTTGGGGGTAAGTAAACGTGTAAATAAATGTCACTTACATTATTAATTGATTTCTATGAAAGATCTTCAATACTGCTTACCAAAGCAGACATTTCTTTGTAAGGGATGTAATAAAGACTCTCCATAACAGTAATATTGGGTCTCTGGACAACTCAGAGCCCTTCCTTTTCACACTGAGTCCATTCTATTTTCTCTACCCAACTGTCCTGCCACCTCTCAATTCTCCTACTGAAATCCTACATACCTTTCCAGGCCTAGAATCAGTAATACTACATAAATGAAACCTTCCTGATCCTTCAAATCACAAATGATTTCTCTTAATGGGTTCAGTCTGAGAAAGCAGCAAAACCAAAGTATTATGTGGTTTCACATCTGACTTCAGGTATAGTTTTATTTCAGAAGGAATAAAATAACACAAAGATTTAAGTCAGTTATATTCTCATCACCTTGGTTTTGGTTCTATCTGGACCATGAACCAATTCAATGCAAAAATTTAAAAAGTAGATGTGAAAAGCATTAAAACAAGTTCCTTACAAATAAAATAAATTACCTGTGCTTACAGCAATGCTTACACTTTTCCTCATGTGCAAACCAGGGGAAGACTGTGCTTCCATGGAAACCAACTCCACTTGTCCTGCAGCTTGCACTGTGTCCTCAACCGCGGTTGTCTTAGGGGAACATGGCTGCAGAGACTGTGCTTCCAATAAACGCTGAATCTGCAGCAATTAAAACATATTTTAAACTGACAGTGAAGTAACCAACAAAACAAAAAAATGAATCACAAAGTGCCCTAGTTATAACTAATGATTATTTTTTCACATTTCAACTAGATCATCACCATAAAACATCATAATCATCAGTACAAGAAATCATCATTCATTTTCTAAAAAAATTGATTTATTTATGCATATAAGCGCTGGGTGCAGGGAGATTCACTAGAGAAAGAATGGGGAGCAGAACAGTTGGAGTGACTGAAATACACTGCTGAGGGGAGCAGTGGGCAAGACAGGAAAGGTCTGCTGTGCCACATGAGTCTGCTATCTGGCTGGGGATCGAATTTGTACTGCAGTAGCTGCAGATTGCTTCATAGTACTAACTTAACCCCTTGTGCCACCAGGATATCCCTATCATTCATTATTAAGACACACTCTGAGCTAGATATAAATTTAAAAGTAAAAATAAACAGGTGTTTGGATTAGCATTCCGTTTGCTCACAACTGACACTAATGTAGAAAAGCCCGAATGCTCACATTTCAAATCTACCTTTTACTCTTTTTTCACTTATAAGTCAAAAATAAAATTAGAGGTAGACTCTAATTCTAAATCACCTATTGAACATTTTTTACCTAAAAGTCTTCTTATAAAGGTTTATCTGAATTGTCTGGCTATACTTAGGCTGAAAATACTAATAGCAACAGTTACTGTTTACAAGACACTGTGCTAAAAGCGTTTACATATGATTTTTACAACAGCTACATTAAAAATGTACTATTAAACATTTTAGAGATAAGACAACTTGAAGCATTAAAAATAAAGTTATTCAAACAAACAAACAAAAAACACAATAAGAACAAAAGGTCAAAGATAAACCAAAGGGACCATTGGTGTGGGTGGGAGGTAGAGGTTGGAATAGGGCAGGAAGAACACAAGGAACTGAGGTGATGGTGCATGGGTGAAATGGTGGTGGGAACTCCCTGGGGACTACAAATGATATAAAATATAATTAAATAAAGCTAAAAAAAAAGTTATTTGCCCAGGTCATAACTAACAAATATCCTTAACTCTGGACATTATATAAACAGAACCACCTATTACAGGTTATAAGTTTAAATCTTACTCTGCTAACCTTTCAGAAAACCTATTTAACTACTGTGAGCTTCAGTATCACCTAAAACTAAGATAGCTATGATGATTAAGACATAAGAAAGAATTGACATTTGACTTACCTTTAATACTAAATCTATCTATACACACACACATATATGCTCTTTTAATCTTCAAATCTAATTGTAACAATCGTCTCTCCTGATTTACAGATGAAAAAAGTTAGGTTTAGAGACCATACAGGAAACACTTGAATAAAAGACATAAGATAATAGTGATTAAGTTGAATGGTACTGGGGCTGGCATAGAGGGACAGATGAATGGAGCAGAATACACTATAGACATAGAAGCAAGCACTTGGTACTTTCACTATACAATTACAAATGCAAAACTGAAAAGCAGAGCAATAACATGAACTTGCCCAAGATCACACATAACTTAGGATACACAGAAACTGGATTAGTGCCTAAAGTTAGGTGCCAGAGTCCACCTTTTTAAGTACTACATTAAAATGACTTGGAATAGGGGCCTCCCTGGTGGCGCAGTGGGTTAAGCAACGCACTATAAAGCAAACCACAGCCACTGCAGCACAAGTTCGATCCCTGCTGCCGGCCAGGCGGGGGACCCACATGGTGCAGCAGACCTCTCCTGCTGTGCCCACTGCTCCCCTCAGCAGTGTACTTCCGTTGATCTGCCTGTTCTGCTCCCTGCTCTCTGTGGTGAATCCTCTCACCCCCCACACACACCTCTGGCCTGTACTCCAGCTCTTGTATGCATAAATAAATAAATCTTTAAAAAAAAAAATGACTTGCAATAGTGAGAGAAGACCAAGGTTAGTTCTCTTTAAACCTTTAAAATGTATGTTCTCTTTGACTTCACAATTTTACTTCTAGGGATCCATGCTATAGATGTATACAAATATGTAGGAAGATGCAAACATTAGGATGTACACTGTTTGCGACAGTAGAAATTTCCAACTGTTGAAATAATAGCAGGCCAATGAGAAATTTGTTGCATATCATTATAAGAGAATCCTATCCAAAATAAGATAGTTCTCTATATACTTCTATAGAAAAATACATTGTATCTTAAAAAAAAAGTAAAAAAAATTCACATGAACAAAATACTATATGTATTTATCATAAATGTACTTCCTACATATTTTGTATTTTCCAAGTGCAATGATTTAAATAATCTACACAAAAGCCAGTATTCTACAATTTTAAGTGTACAGATCGTAGGCAACTAAATAGCTTAAAAGATCTCTTTCAGAAATTCTATATATTTTTTTTCAACAAGACAGGAAATAAATGAGAAAGAATTCTTTTCAATGTGAAATATTTAGCCACATTAAAATTTCTGCCAAATATTCAGTGATTTGTTAAAATCATTGTTACATTTTACAAAGAATTTAAACCTAGGTTTATAAAACAGCAAACATAATTTTCCCGAGGTATCCAATCTCAACTGTTAAGCATACTCTGAAAAACAGTATCTTTGTTCTTGAAAAATGTAAACACTATGACTCCAATTTTATAAAACAAAGTTTTTTTCCTAAAAGATCTTACATTTATACCTGATTATACATATATTTGCATGGCTATAGATAGGATCATGGAAAACAAAGTACATTTTGTATTGATTCCATTGCTAATCAGCATTGTTCCATTGGAACAACAGGAGGTAGGTATGTGGAATAAGAGTATCAATAAGGAAGGGAAAAAGGACCCGATACGTAAAGATTAAACTGTAAGGATGTAAAGATATATTGAGACGAAGAACTACATCATAAGGAATGAAGCATTTAAGTTTAATAAAATGGAACAAGGTTAGTGAAGACATACAGAAAATGGTTTCAGAACTATTCTCTAAGGGTGAAAGGGTTAGTATACATACTATAGAGTAAACAAATTAGAATTTTATCACAATCCACTCTGCAGTTTTTCTATTTAGCTGATACAAAGATTTAGTAAAATACAGATTTCATAAGAGGCAAAAAATGAAGGAAAAATTATTTTTTAGGTTAGGCTATGCACAAGACAGAAAAGGCTTGCTTTCTAGTCCTGGTTATACTCTTAACTAGCAATGTTATTGACTAAAATATTTTCCATCTCTAATCTTTATTTCACTTATTAGTAAAATAAGAGCAACTAGAAGTTAGTTTCCAAGGTGCCCTTTAGTTCTGACATTCTACAATTCTACTCCATAAAAAATGACTATAAAGAGTTTCCAGTTATTTTTAAGAAACCATATTAACACCAAGAATTGATCAGAACTACAAAAGCCTCAACCAAACCTGTGCTTGAAGTAGTCTCAGCTGTCTGTCTTGTTCTGTGAGGAATCTGTAAGCGTCTGGAGAGAGTCCCATCATTCCATCCTCTGAGCCAGCCTTGGGTGTGTGCATGCATGCTGCATAAGGCCGTGGGTGACATGAGTCCACATGTGAAGGAAATCTTGCCACAGGTGGTGGATCTACAGTTCCGTGTGAAGAACACCCGCCCATGCTGCCCTGAGGTCTCACAGCTATAGGACTACTCGAGGAGTAGAACGCGTTACGGCACAGAGCTGGACATCCACTTGGGTGAAATGAATGTTTTTGAAGAGCTTCAGACTGGAGGTCTTGAATGGATCCTGCAGTGTTCATTCCTTGCCAAGAATTTATTGGAGTACATTGAATAGGCCCATGATGCTGACAACAACTGCAAACGTTTGTAGGATAGTAAGATGGTGGAGGGAGAGTAGGAATCTGGAATTCCATTGGTCTTCCTGAATTATGGGGTGAAAACACAAAATTATGTGGGTAGGACTGTGGGACAAGAGAAGACGGCTTAGAATTAATTGTGGAGGATCTTCTAGGATACTCTTCTTTGTGTACATTTCCAGCAGAAATTGTTTGAAACTTTTCAGACGTGTCAGAAGATGGCCCAGTAAGAGAAGACGGTTTAGCACTGTTCCCTACGTGGGGGTTCCCTTTCTTACAGGTAGATGACTGTTTTACTTTGCAGTGTCTCAAAGGAGCAGTGCCCTGGCTCAACTGATTTGGCAGGCCTCTCAAGCAAGGCTCTCCAGCTTTAGTTTCCGGGCTGTGTTTCGCATCATAAAGCTGGGGTTGCAACGGCTCCAAGTGTTCACAGTGATTATTCAACAAAGGATTTTCCTTATGCACCATTTCCAATGGATTGGGCAGAGGGTTTGATTCTATGAAATTGCCATCCAACACAAGTGAAAGTTCAGGAACTAATGGTTGGATCTTAGAAACCTACAAATGGAAAAGAAATAAAAGAGGAAAAACGTTATTTTTTTAGGAGAAAGATATGCTTCACTTTCCTTAGACCAGTACTTTCCAAATTATATAAAGTAACTTATTAAAAAGCATTTATTTTCCATAAAAAAACTTGGCAAATATTTTCTAGGCATCTTCTCTGTGCTAGACACTAGAAACACAATTATGAGCAAAATAAATAAGGTGCTTGCACTCAACTGAACTAAGCATTTCACAAACTTATTCAACAACGGAACTCCTTTTATTAGAACACTAACATTGCTTACATCACAGAACACAATAAAGGAAACTGTTTTGTAATATTCACGGCTTTTTTTTTAACCCTTTCTCTGCAAAAATTTATCATAGGTAGTATACTTCAACAGATCTAGTAGCAAAGGTGTTTTTGTACGTTAAATAACAAAAGACATCTCAATAAATATTTCAGAATATTTTTCTGTTACATGAAGTTATTCACCATTAGTCATTCTACTTATTCCAACAGCAGAAAAGAATAAGCACTCACTTACTGAGGTGCAGTTGATTGTAATTTCATAGTAATTAAAAAAAAATCCACTCTTCCTAATAGCAATTAGTCTAATTAAGCTACAAGAATTCTAAAATGACCCATTAGTTGGCTACAATCAAAAAATTGCAACAGGAGCTATTACCAATTAATCTCCAAAAAGTCAGTAGACTAGTATTTCAGAACATGAAACTAAAAACCAACGTCATGCTCTGGTGATAGTACCAAATATTGAGTCTACAGGGGTTAACAACACCTGAGTTAGAATTCCAGCTTTGCTACATACTAGTTGAGTAATACTGGGTAGGTAACTTAATCAATCTGTGTCTCATTTTCCTCTGTGAATAATAAGTATACACACTTATCATACACATGCATGTATGTATATATAATCAGATTTATTGTCACATGTAACAATTACCTGAGAGGGATGTATATATCTACATATAGTGCCATAGCAATATAGACACCTAGATATATCTTAGAATGAAACTTAAGTAAGTTTTATATAGTATTACTGAGTCCTTTAACATAAAGAGACTTTCAAGTTTCTAACCAAAAAGGTGAGATCTATACAAGATCAGTGATACCTTCTGACTTACTGGATGAGGACTAGGAATTGGTCTTGGAGAAAAATCTTCATCTTCAACACCAGAATCATGATCATTTACTGGCACTTTCCCTGGAGATAACGTTTGGGAAGACCTATAAAAGGGAAGTTAGTAAGTCTTCAGTAATCTAGTGTTTGTTTTTGAAATTGAAAAAAGTGCTTTCATCAGCCATGGCAGTATCTGGGTCATTTAATTCAGCATCTAACTATCACAAGTTATTTTATTTTTAAAATCAATGTTAGTTGCTCAGGAAAGCTAACTCTTTGGTTGATCATGACAAGTTTAACTCATTTATTTTTAATGTCACAGTAAAACAACTTGAGCATCTTCTGACTGACCTCTTTGAGGAATATAAAATTAAAAAAACAGAACTGAACATAAAAAAATTGTAATCTGATGAGATATACACTCACTGTATTAAACACAGTGTATTACACACCCGCTGTATTTAAGAGGAAAATCAAATAAGAAATTATATATTCCTATGAACTTGATTCTGTGATGGGAAAATACTTTGAGAAATTAATTGGGGTACCTCCTTCTATTTAGTCAGTTATAGTGATTATGTCACAGGTCACAAGTTCTAGGAGAACACAGGAAAATTTTGAGTGCTGGTACAGAGTTAAAATGAAATGAGAGTTTAAGACTATACATGTGAATTTTTTTTTTTTTTTTTGCTCAGAGCCCAGACAAAGTATTAATAGGATGGGTTAGGAAAGAGGAACGAACAGTTAGAAGGAAGTTAAGAGAGTTTAGACACTAATGGAGTCCCTAAGAAAGGGTCCTGCTTGCTATTTCCCTAGCAGAGAGACCAAGAGTAAACCCCAGGGAGATCTGGATGATCTCTCCGCAGCAAAGATCTCTACCCCAAAACCCTGGGAGTCTGCTGAGGCAGAGTTCTTTTTTTTTTTTTTTTTAAGATTTATTTATTTATGCATACAAGCACTGGGGTACAGGCCAGAGGTGTGGGGCGGTGAGAGAATTCACCACAGAGCAGGGAGCAGAACAGGCAGATGGACTGAAATCCACTGCCGAGGAGAGCAGCGGGCCAGGCAGGAGAGGTCTCCCTGTGCCATGTGGGTCACCTCCCCAGCCAGCGGCAGGGATCAAACTCATGCTGCAGTGGTTATGGTTTGCTTCATAGTGCGTCGCTTAACCCACTGCACCACCGGAGAGGGCCCACACATTCAGAGTAAGATTCTTAATATGCTAAGATGTTGCAATGAAACAATGAGAAGGTTTGTACTGTGCCTTTTAAAAAACAGAAAGGTCTGCAACAGTCCCACAAAGGCAAATATAAACAGCAATGGTTTATAAACAAGAAAGCAAAAGTTGGGACCTCCCTGGTGGCGCAGTGGGTTAAGCAATGCACTATGAAGCAAACTGCAGCCACTGCCAATCCCTGCCACCGGCCAGGGAGGGGACCCACATGGCGCAGTAGACCTCTCCTGCCTCGCCCGATGCTCTCCTCAGCAGTGTGTTTCAGTCAGTCTGCCTGTCCTGCTCCCTACTCTGTCTGGTGAATCCTCTCACCTCCCAAGACTCTGCCTGTACCCAAGTTCTTGTATGCATAAATAAATAAATCTTTTAAAAAATAAAAAAAGAAAACAAAAGTTTATGAACAAAAAAATAAAGCATCATTCTAAGGTAAGCTTTAAATGAGGTTATTAACTATTTGCAAATATTAAATTATGGACTCTCATATAGTAAGGAGAACAGTCAACACTCCATCAGTGGAATATAAAGTTCATGTGGGAGGTCTCCGGTCCTCAGCATATTACCGGGCATGCAATAAAATGCATGAGAGGGGTGGAATAGGGACATGAAGAGGTAATTGTACATGTCAACTTGGCAAGGTCATGGTATCCAGATATTATGTCAAATATTATTCTAGACAGTTTTTATAAGAGATTAACATTTAAATCAGTAGGCTCAGAGTAAAGCAGATTATACTCCCTGATGTAGGTGAGCCTCATTCAATCAGTTGAAGCCAACTTGGTTAAGAAAACCAAGAATGACCTCCCCAAGAATAGTGAATGCTACCAGGAGACTACATTTGGACTCTTAGCTGCAACTTTCTCGGCTACTGTCCTACCCTACAAATGTTGGACTTAGCACATTTCCACAACTGCATGAGCCAATTACTTAAAAAAAACAAGCAAGAAACTCTGTGTATGTGCGCTGTCACTTCTGTTTTGTTAGAGAACTCTAATACAAGGAAATATTTTCCTTACCACACAAGATATAGTGACCCCCCAAAATACAAACACTGCTATTTAATTAATATTCTCAAACTTAAAACTCTTAAAAGAGTTTTAACCATTTGGGGTAAGTTCTTGAGTCATGAACACATGAACATAGGTAGTCTGGAGGAGGGGAAGAAAAAACAAGCTGTTTTCTATTTAATCTGTGTTGGAAGACCTTGTTTTTTGTTGTTTTAAAATCTAAGCTCTCTTTCCACCCCACAAATGAAACTGTCATTCTCTACCTTTAAAAAACAAACCAAAAAACCTCATTTTACCATTTCAATAGATGGAAAAAAAACCAAACCCTTTCACCAAAAAAAAAAAAAAAACCCTGTATATTTTTTAGGTTCATGAATTCTTTTTTATAGTTGTTTATCTGATAGTTCAGGCTTAAAAATGACAATGAAGAGAAAAATAAGCAGAAGGCAAATTAAACAAAACAGGATATTTCTTCTACAGCAAGATTTCTTGACAAATACCTTCCTCCCCATGTAATAATCAACTCAAATGAGAACCATATTAGAGTTGTTAATTCATTAAAATTATCATCCAAAATCTGAGTATGAAGGAATGTATTTATTTATTTTTAATTAATTAAATTTTTTTTCCTTACAATGTTTGCTTTCTTTTCTAGGTATAGTCCCTTATAGAGTTTCCACCACCAATTCATTTGTGCATCATCACCATAGTCCCTTCTGTTCTTCCTGTTCTAGCCTTGATCCCACTCTCTCCCTCTTTCCTGCAGATGATTCTGATTTGTAACTGTCTGTTTGTTTTGTTGTGGTTTTGTTATTTTTTCCCTTGATCCCCCATAATCCTCTTATAAGTGAGACCATCCAGTATTTTTCTTTTTCCTTCCCACTTATTTCACTGACCATAATCCCTTCAAACTCCATTGATGCTTCTGTGAACGGCTCTAGTTTATCTATTTTGATTGCTGAATAATATTTCATTGTGTATATATGCCACAATTTCTTGATCCAGTCATCTATTTTTGGGCATTTGGTTGATTCCAAACTGCCTATAATGCTGTGATAAACATGGGGTACATAAATTCTTTTAATTGAATGTTTTTGTATCCTTTGGGTAAATCCCAAGGAATGGATTGCGGGGTCAAGGTAGCTCTATTTTTAGCAGACTGAGGAACCGCCATACAACTTTCCATAGAGATTGGACCAATTTGCATTCCCACCAGCAGTATAGGAGACTTCCTTTTTCACCACATCCTCGCCAACATTAGTAGTTGCTAGTTTTTTAAATATGTACCATTCTTACTGGTGTCAGGTGGCCTCTCGTGGTGGTTTTAATTTGCATTTTCCTGATTCTGAGGGATGTTGAATATTTTTTCAATATGCCTGTTGGCCATTTGCATTTCCTCTTTGGAGAAGGGTCTTTTAAGTTTGAAGGAATGTATTTAAAGCAAAGATAACATACACAGTTTCATCTGAAGTAACTGGAAGTTACTTTAATTACTCATGTAAAACTAATGAGTGTAACTTAAAAGAACATGATAATAAAAATATATCTATTACCTCTTAACTGAAAGATTCTTGGAAACTTTGTTGAAAAACTCTGTTTCTGCATTTTGGCGTTCAGCACTCAGTTCAAAATGGATTGGTTTTTTGTCAGAAGGTTCAACATTCTGAAAAGAAGCAGGTTATACTTTGAGATGTGACTTAACACCAGAAAATTCTATTGGATGAAAAGTAGCTCTGAAACCCTGGGAGGACTCCTTATCTTTTTTTTTTTTTTAAGATTTATTTATTTATACATACAAGATCTGGGGTACAGGCCAGAATGCAGGGTGGTGAGAGGATTCACCAGAGACAGAGTGGGGAGCAGAACAGGCAGATTGACTTGAAACACACTGC
>JAGFMF010012261.1:1469155-1480962 GCA_019455555.1 Galemys pyrenaicus | reverse complement strand
CCCCTCCCTGGCCGGCAGCAGGGATCGAACTCGTGCTGCAGTGGCTGCGGTTTACTTCACAGTGCGTTGCTTAACCCACTGCGCCACCAGGGAGGCCCTCTTTGTAACTTTTGATCAAGACTGCCAAGCCCATCGACTCCTTAGCAACCATCAATTTGTCCTCTAGATCTACAGGTACATTTGTCCCTTGGTATACT
This sequence comes from Galemys pyrenaicus, assembly GCA_019455555.1. Classification (NCBI taxonomy): domain Eukaryota; kingdom Metazoa; phylum Chordata; class Mammalia; order Eulipotyphla; family Talpidae; genus Galemys; species Galemys pyrenaicus. Next base: position 1,480,765 of record JAGFMF010012261.1, on the reverse strand, counting down.
CAGGAAATTGGTTCTGAGACTCCTCACAGATAACAAAACCCAAGCATACTTAAGTCCATTATATATAAGGGAATAGTAGTTGCATAAAACCTACCCATATTCTCCAGGTAAATACCTAATAGAAATAGTTGTTACACTGTACTATTTAGAGAACGACTGTACATGTTTAGTACAGATGCACTCATGTAGGTATAATTATATTGTATTTTCATTCTGAGATTGGTTGAATCCACAGATACAAAACAAAACCATGGATATAGAGGACCAACTGCTTTTTTTCTATAAAAGATTCCACATATGGAATCTTTTAAGTCATTTCAAGATCTGTCCATGTTGTTGCGAATGACAAGATTTCTTCCCTTTTTTACAGTTGAAAATATTCCATTGTGTTTGTGTGTGCATATTTTGCTTTACCGTGTTTCATGTTACTGCAATTTTTTACAACCTGAAAGTCTGTGGGTGACCCTCATTAAGCAAGTCTGTCGATGCTATTTTTCCAATGGCATATGTTCATTTTATATCTGTGTCACACTTTGTAGTTCTCTCAATATTTCAGACTTATTCATTATTATTTTATTTGTTATTAGTAACTATGCTCAGTCATTTTTGACATACTATGTTGTAATTATGTTGATGCTGTTAATTATTTCAAACGGGCCACAAACCACACCCACATAAGATGCAAATCTAATGTATGTGTTATGACTATTCACACAACACTGAAATTAGGTAATTAACAACCCTACAATGGCCTCTAAGTGTTCAAGTGAAAAGAAGAGTCATGTATCTCTCACTTTAAATCATAAGCTAGAAATGAATGAGTTTAGTAAGGAAGCTAAGTCAAAGATAGGATAGGCTTAAAAGTCAAGCCTCTTGTTCCAAATAGCTGGCCAGGATATGAACAAAGGATAAATTTTTTAAGAAAATTAAAAGTGCTACTACAGTGAACATATGAATGATGAGAGAGAGAAACTGCCTCATACTGATATGGAGAACAATAGACCAATATGGATATAAGATCAAACCACAACATTCTTTTAAGACAAAGACCAATTCAGGGCAACTCTATGAGACTGAGGGAGGTAAGAAAGCTGCAAAAAAGTTTGAAGCTAGCAGAGGTTCAAAGAAAGAAACTGTTTTCAGAACATGAAAGTGCATGATGAAGCAGAAGTGATGTTGAAACTAGAAATTATCCAGAAGATCTAGCTAAGGTGAACTATGGCGAACTGATAAAATCTATAAATGAAATCAAAATCACAAAAAATATGAGTAGAAACACAGTTATTAAGAGGTCATCAGTATTGTAATAAAAGAATTTTTAAATTGGACATAGAACTACTCATTTTACTGAGCTCTTTGAATGTTTTCATATAATGACACTTAAGTGTTAAATGATCTACTTTTTCTGACCATCACTTAAGTGTACTTTTTTTTTTTTTTTTTAATGCATACAAGAGCTGGGGTACAAGCCAGAGTTGCGGGAGGTGAGAAGATTCACCAGTGACAGAGCGGGGAGCAGAACAGGCAGATGGACTGAAATACACTGCTGAGGGGAGCAGCAGGTGAAGCAGGAGAGGTCTGCCTCACCATGTGGGTCCCCTCCCTGGCTGGGGATCGAACTCGCACTGCTATGCTGCGGATGCTTCATAGTGCAGCGCTCAACCTGATGCGCTACCAGGGAGGCCCTTAAGTGTACTTTTATGTAAGTATTTAGCTATATAACAACCTATTATGATGGTCAGAATAGCTACAATACTATTGTATACTTATTTATTGTAGACATTGATTTTAAAGGTAAGAAGCTATTTGTCATACCTATACATTTTAAAAATAACACAGTCAGGACAAAGGAAACACCAAGATGAAAATTAACTCTCAATATCAAAATACTACATGTAAATTCTTCATATAGTCTTCAAAGACTTTAGAAAAACACAGGCAAGACATTTGGTAAGTAACACCCGATTCTGTTGTATAATTCAGTTCTGAAGACATGGTCTAAATTTTATGAAACAAAATTAGCCAAGAGCAAATAAACCTAATATTCATTAATACTGATTATAAATAAACAAAGCCTAGTAGTCTGAGTTACCATTTTAAAGGGTAAAGAACAATGGGTTCAAACCCTCAACGTGCAAGCCTAAACAGTCACGAATGGACTAGATAAACAGATCACTTACTTTGAAAAAATGCAGTGTTTCCTTGCTGGTTACTAGCTGGAACTGAAGGTCAGGTAAGCCGTCTTTGCAACTGAGGCATTCATAAAACTCAGGATCCTTATGTGTCACAGAATAGAGAACCACAATGAAATTTCCAGATTCTGAAAAGACTCTGAGAGAAAAAAACATCTAATTACAATTTTCTGAGGATAGCAGGAGTAGACTCAGGACTGATGTGAATCTCTCAGTCCTGTTAATAGTCTGATGAAAGAATCTATGTTTAGAATAAAAATTGACAGCAACTATAAGCTTTTTACTGCTACTGATTTTTAAAATACATTTTATGAAATATATATTTCCTGTAAAATTTCAAATAAAATAAGAAAGTATAAAATTAAAGTGAAAACCATCCCATCCTACTCTCAAGTTTGTGTATATACTTCCAGAATTTCACTTCTTTCATACACAAACATTTTATACAATTTAACAAAAATGAGACCATTTTATACATCTATCTGTAAGTGCTATTTTTTATTTGACTATCTTGGTTTTTCCCCCATGTTATTATTCTGTATTATCCCACAGACCTCCTTATTCCTTATTAATGACTATCCATCCAACATTATCATTACTGATTCTCTAGTCTAAAATAGTAATATTTATTAGACTATTACAAACTGATAAAATGAATATTAATTGTATTATTCACTACATGACTCAAATTTATCAAAATCATCAAGAGTTCTCTAAAACTATTTATTTTTAAAGATTTTATTTATGCATCCAAGAATTGGTATATAGGCCAGAGGTGTGGAGAGCGGTGAGAAGATTCACCAGAGAGAGTGGGAAGCAGAACAGGCAGACAAAAATACAGGGCTGAGGGGAGCAGTGGGCAAGACTGGAGAGGTCTGCTGTGCCATGTGGGTCAGCTCCCTGGCCTGGGATTGAACTCATGCTGCAGCGGTTACGGATAGCTTCATAGTGCTAAGACTTAACCCCATGCACCACCAAAGAGGTCCTATACTAAAACTATTTAATAATACTTCTAGTAGTTGTTCCTTCTTTGTAAAATGTTGAAAGAAAAACAATTTAGGAATGTATTTGACTACTAACAAAACCAAGCAGTGGAGAGAGAAAACTCTTATTCTGCTCAATTCCTCTCTTGGAGTCAGATCACTTGTTCTGCACCCCTTACTAAGTATGCTATAAAGTTCCATAGAAACTATATGCTAGGTGGTGCGGACTCCCCCTGGTTCAAACCTCTTTTGAAAGGATTGGCAGTAAGTGAAAAGTTCAAATATCAAAGAATTTGCCTAATGTTTCAGAATGAACATAGACTAACAGTTTTAAAATTAATTCTATTCAGTAATTATTGCCATAAAGAACTTAAAACATGGATCTCCTGGTGACCTAGGGGTTAAGTCTTCGTGCTAGTATGCTATCACCACTGTGGTCTGAGTTCAATCCTGGGCCAGGGAGCTAACCCACATAATGGTGCAGCAGACCTCTTCTATAGCAACCACTGCTACATTAGCAGTGTATTTCAGTAGATCCACCTGTTCTGCTCCCTACTCATTCTCTGATGAATCCTCTCAACCCTTGCGCCTCTGGTCTATACCCCACTTCTTCCACACATAAGTAAACCTAAAAAAAAAAAAAAAAAAAAGAACTCAAAATATGACCAATCGTGGATAATAAGATTTAGCTGAACTAATACACTACAAAAAAAATTGCTTTGTTGAAAATAAAACTGTCTTGTAAAAATGAAATAAAATGTAAAAAGTAGAACTATAAAAATATCTCAAGAAAATACTTTTTTTATTTCAATAAATAATTCCAATGGGGGCAAACCCTTTCTAAGCAAGATAAAAAAAAAGGAAAGCTAAATCTGACTTTATAAAAATGTCTAGGAAAAATATAATTAACCTAAATAAGTGACAATCTGCTGGGGGAAAAAAATCTTTGTATACATACATACATAAACACACACATATATTACTGAAGAAAATATCACTTGCCTTTCCTGAATGAAAGAACTGAACATGTATCGCAAGCAGCAAGCCCATACCTGAGGACTATAGATATGGATAAGGCCAGACAGCCAACTAAAACAAAAAATAGAAATGAAAATTATAGCCACTTATATACTTTAGATTATATTCTTCTCAAAATAATATGATAGAGATTCTTGGCATTCACCAGAAATACAGTAAAGGCCTCATACGTAAGAAATCTATGAATGCTGACTATGCTTATAATTAAGAAGGAAAATAGATGAATAGATATATAGTTTTGCCTTCTTTTTGTCCTTCTGCATCTGAGAGGAAGGGCAAATGGAAAGTGGTAGGAGAAAAAAATCATTAGTAGAGGTGAAGACAGGAATCAATTGGTGTCAATCTGGCCTGGAAAAATGGGCTAAATTAGTGGAGAATGAACTTAGCAGCCTAAAACTATAGTTACTAAGAGGATTAAATGCTGTGGCATAAATAGGTAGCCTGAACCACAGAAGGATCTTAGATATACACTTAGCATCAAAACCCATAGTAAATACCAGGACCATAGTAAGTAGGACTGTAATAGATCCCAGGGATAACAGAACATTTGTAAATTTTCATTTTTTAACTTTGTACATACTATTCCCACATGGGTTTTCTTCCTCACCAAGCTTCCTTTCTATTATCCAGACACTATCCATTATTATCTATTATTCAGGCCCAGCTGAAGTTTGCCTTCCTCCAATAAAATGTCTCCTAGTCTCCCTTATAAACACTAATAGTACTCTCTGTTAATACAGCTTAGTGTATAGTAAATCATGTATTTCCTTACTATCTGTGTGTGACTATTTGATTATTGTATAGGTGATATCACCTATATATAAGGTGATAATATATCACCTGATAAGGTGATAATCACCTTACCTTGATTACAAATTCCTTGAGGAGCTTTAATTCCCAACCCAGTTCCAAACATTATACTATGCATATGGTAAGCACTCAGTAAATACTGAATATAAATTTCTGACTGAATAATTTGTTTAAATGTCATCAGGTATTAACTCTAAAGAGAAAGCCATGAACACTAACAGGAATTTCTGCAAAATTGCCTGGCAGTGAATTCTAAACAATTATTCTGGGTCTTAGGTTATTCAAGGTATTGATAGTGGGGAAGGTTAAAGAAACAGGGTTCTGAGGTTTTAATGTCAACCAGAAAAATTCAACATTATCAGTTTCATTTTAGAATTCTTAAACTGAACAAAATCTCGTTTTAACTAATTCTGCTATTAAGACAAGAAAGTTGAGGAATCATCTGTCTTTAAGGCTTATGAAGGTGATCTAAGTATCATATATTCACAGTACAGCTGATTCACATGCTTATACATTTGAACACACATGTGGCTAAAAGGCTAACAAATAATGCAATACTCACATTCCCACTAATGGTAGTGAATAAACCTTGGGATCAGATTCCAACAAAAGTAACAATTTGCGGGTTTCGTCCATGGTAAGATATCTAAATGGAAAACATTCATATAAGAACAATTGAAAGTATGTCTTTTTACCTAAGCAAGATAACCTGTATACTAAAGAAGCATCTTGTAGGCAGGGGAGGCAACTTAAATGATATTTTCTCAATCACACACATGCATACATAAACAGTTCAAAATATAGAAAAAGACTCCAATAAGAGGAAAAGATTAAACAGATTTAATACTCAACATTGCTATTAAAATGATATTGAAGATTACACATCTCTTTAAAAAAATTTTGCTCCCTAAGTATCAGCTTATTTTAATCAAAAGTACTATAAAATCAATGCTCATAATTTCAAAATCAAATAGGTTTCCCTGAGAAGAGTGATTTTCCTATTACTGAAAATGTGAAAGTATCCAGATGACTTGATTAGACTGCAACAGATATGCCTTTTCACTGAGAGTCAATTAGATGAGGAATAGTCAACCTTCCATGTACCATAATATAGTCTATATTCTGGGGCTTTCTTGGTGGCCTAAGGGGTTAAGTCGCAAACTATGAAGTATGGGCAGTCATGCAGCAAGAGTTCAAGGCCCTGCAGGGAGGTCATGGCACAGCAGACCTCTCCTGCTTGCCTGCTGCTCCCTTCAGCAGGGTATTTCAGTAGATCCAGTTTTGCTCCCCACTCTGTCTCTGGTGAATCCTCTCACTCCCTGCACCTCTGGCCTATACCCCAGTTCTTGTGTGTATAAATTAATCTTTAAAAATATAAACATTTACATGTTTATTTATTTACTTCTTCTATATTCCTCCAACAGTCATTCTCAAAGAACTTTGGAGACATCTTGATAGAACCCAAAAATCTATTTTTCCATCAAAGGGCATTATGTTATACTTTGTGGTTCATTAGTAACAGTAAGTTTTAAGGACATGAACTGCAGGATTGTTGAGAGTTAATTTTATTGCTGTGGCTTTAAAACAAACACACAAAAATAATGTTATTTGTAATATAAAGTCTTGATAATGATAGTACTACTGTCAATAGAATATATTTTATTGCTTTAACAGTACTAAAACAGGGCCTCCCTGGTGGCGCAGTGGGTTAAGCAACGCACTAGGAAGCAAACCACAGCCACTGCAGCATGAGTTCGATCCCTGCCCCCGGCCAGGGAGGGGACCCACATGGCGCGGCAGACCTCTCCTGCTGTGCCCGCTGCTCCCCTCAGCAGTGTACTTCAGTTGATCTGCCTGTTCTGCTCCCCACTCTCTGTGGTGAATCCTCTCACCCCCCCACACCTCTGGCCTGTACCCCAGTTCTTGTATGCATAAATAAATAAATCTTAAAAAAAAAAAACAGTACTAAAACACACAGATAATGAATTTATCAGTCTATGTGACAAGAGGATTAAGCTCGAGTTGGCAGACTGATGTAACAATGACACACCTGCTTTGAAAGCTCTTCTGCTTTGATCGACTGATAAATTCCTATTCTTTAAAAGAATCAGCTTTCCTGTGACTTTCCCAGGCTTCCTGTGATTTTTCCAGGTGAATTGGACACATCTTTCTGCTTTCCCTGCCCTCAATATATAAGCCCCCTTATGTTCACCTACATGATGTTTACATGTTAACATACTGAATGAACAGAAAATGTGATTTTTAAATTTTTTTAATTCCTGTTTCTAAAAGTTTCTACTCCATAAGGATCCTAATAAATATTAGGGCACACATACGAATGTGGTCAAAGAAAGGGGTAAATGTCACAAATCTCATAAACAATTTTAAGTAGGATGGGGTGAGAAGAATAGGTAACTAGAAAACAGACTAAGTTGTGTTACTACTGGCATCCCAAGGGACCACAGAAAAACTCAAAGAAAGGTAAATTTATGGTTCATTAGTAGATGAACATAGTACTAGGGGAAAAAAAACTTTTTTTGTTAATTTCAACACAAATTTTCATGCCCCAATTAAGAAGCTCTCTGCTACTGTAAGAGAATTAAAGGTTCCACTTAATTAATTGAATGTTCCGTGTTGGAGACCCCTAAGGCATGAAGTGCTGAGACAAGGAAAATATCCGGGTCATGGCTAGAAGACTGGTCATGGCTAAAAGATTGATCAGCACAGGCTGGACGACTGGCCCGTGTACAGATCAGGATGTTCTTTCTTGTGCCAGTGAAACCATCACCTAGGGAGTAAACTAGATTAGAAGGGGGAGCAGTGCAGCCTGATAACGCAGAACCTTGGTGGTGAATGTGTGCCAGAATAATGCTGAATATTAAGAAATAAAAGAATAGACCACTGTCTTGTAACTAACCTTGGTGGGAGGTTTTTCTCAATAAATATGAGTTGCTCCAGGCACTTGGGATGCTTGAGCCCAGAGTAAGAGGCCTTGCCTCCCCTGGGGCCCTCTTCTCTTAAACTCTATTTTGAGTCTGTCATTTCTTTATTTCTCAGTCCTTTCAGTGCCTCTTCTCAACCCTGTTCCCAAAGCTGGTCTCAGGCAATTCTGCTTCAACTCCATTATTCTGGAATATACCAACACTTCTTCCTTTGTACTACTCCAACCCAGAGAGGTGCTTTCGTCAACACGTGAGTCTCAAATACTTTTCTGCTAGTGTAAGGACCCTCTGAAGAGAAAAACCTTCCCTTTTTCTTATCCTTATTGAAGAGGCACTTTCAGAAGACAAGACTTGGAGCTGAGCATACCTTGGCAAACATTTTTGGCTCTTGAGATCTAACAGGAACTAGGGTGGAGTCAGTGGGAAAGGAAGCCAGAGTCAATTGCTTAGACTTTGGAGCAGAGGTTGTGGACATTGTCTAACATAGCTGAGTAGACAATGGTTAAAGAAAGTAAATGAAGATTCAGGGAAGCAGGCCTGCTGAGGTTCAGAGAGAGTGTGATTTGGCTTAACATTTCCTAAGAAACTAAGAGTGGCAATAGGAAGCTAGAGAGGATGTTACCCTAGCTGTACAAGGAAACTCCACCTTCAAATGGCTGACAATTTGATAAACAAGAGTACTACAAAGTACTTATAAATTTTTATTTAACTATGTCCTTTATAATTCTCATTATTCACAATTAGAGATACATATTATAAATAAATTCTCCAGCCTCTATTAGGCACATAATCAAAGTATAGTTAAAAAACAAAACAAAAACAGGCCTCACTGGTGGTGCAAGGGGTTAAGTCACAGCACTATGAAGCATCCACACCCACATGGTGCAGCACAGACCACTCCTGTCTCACCCACTGCTCCCTTCAGCAATGTATTTCAATCCATTTGTCTGTTCTGCTCCCCGCTATCTCTGGTGAATCCTCTCACCGACCCCCACCTCTAGCCTATACCCCAGCTCTTGTATGTATGAACAAATAAAATAAAATCTTTAAAACAAAACATAAGAAAGAAAAAAGACAATGCCCTAAAACCTAGGTGAAATATTATAGGAGATATCACCTTATATTCTGAAATCACAAAAAACAACCAATTTTTATGTAATTTATACTCTAATTTTTCTCGGGGGTGGGCAAACTCTTTGAAAGAAAATTATATTAAGCAAAAATCAACAACTTCATTTGTCACATTTCTTGGTTATTTAGCTTACTACCACAGATCTCTTGCATGTAAACTCTGCAGTCATTTCATATTATGTGAATATCATGAAAACATACCAATGCAACCAATATTTATAATTTTGGACTAACTGATCTTTTACTTACCCATATTTATAGGTACCTTGAACTTGAGAAATATTCAAATTACTGCTCAAGTTTCTTGCCAGAGCTGTTGGAATAATGGGGATGGGCTTCACAGGTGTGCATTTAAAGGTATTTGCCAGAGTTACTGCTGCCCAATGCAAGTCAAGATCCACACTGTCCAAATTCTCCCAGGAAGTGATATGTGCTCTCAGGGAAAGCAGTTTACCACAATCCAAGGAATCTTTGCTACATACATGGTGCTGCAGAGCCTGAGGAATCAATATTATGCAATTACTTTAAAACTCTGAAATATGTTCTTATCTTTAAAGGTTTTATTTCCTATTGGCACATAAAACACATATATATTTTACAGACAAAAATAAATGGCTTCTAATTTGCAACCTTTAAATTCTCCTATTTCTTCCATGTGACCAAAAGATCATATTTATAATTATGTCAGGATTAATATGATCTATTACATCAAGTTCCACCACATATTTCCAATATCCAATGTCCCACCCAGCAGCATTTCAAATTCTTATTGGGGAACACCACTTCCAATAAATATTACATAGGAAACAGTGGACATTAAGCTAATTTGTTCCAGAGAATCTGAAGTCCATTCCTCTTGATTCTTTTCTTGTTACCTCAAACTGTCAAGCTAGTTTTCCTTCTTATGCCCACTGTGTCCTCTCTAGTACACTGGTTAATATGCCCCCTTTTAAAATACATACCTGGCTACTATAATAGCTTAACTATTCTTCCGACTTTATAGTCAATCTGTCCTATGAGGTTATTTATCCTTGATGTTAAAGTATTTTTCTCTTTTCAGAAACTTTCAATGACTGTACAGGCCATTCAACAAAAATTAAAATTTTCAGCCTGGTTATAGAGACAAGGCTCTCTATAACCCAGTCAAACAAACACTCTACTCCAACTGCCCACATACCAGCAAAACTCTACCCTTAACATCTCCCTGAGTACATCTCACACGTTGCTATCTTGGCCAGTTTGCTCTTCTGAAATACTATCCCCTTCCTATAATCTCTGCCTCAGGAACTACATGTTAGCCAACAGCCAATCAGATGATTTATGATGAATATGTACGGGTCCATTAAAATATGGCATAGTATACAATATTTGTTTGTTTCTTATGTTGAATTAAGAATAATCATACCTGAAACTAAGTATGTTATGTCAAATATACCATACACACACACACGTTATTAACAAATCTCACTTTAAAAGCTGAACTGAAGTCATCTGCATTGTGAACTATTATTTCTTTTGAACAAAGTCCTTGAGTCTGAATTTTGCACGGAATCACAAAGTCCCCGGGAAGAGAAGCAGTAGGCATTCTTTCTAAGCATTCAGGTACTTCTCGACCAGGATCAAAGCGATCTACTGTCAATGTCACACCTTCTTCATCTGAAGAACAAAAATAACTGTTACTATAATAACATGCCAATTAAAAAGGTGAAATCAATCAAGCAAGTCCACATTATAGCAAAGCATTTATACTAATGGCACACTAAACTCTTATTTTAAAAAATGACTTGCATATATATTCTTCCATTTGACCAGATTGTGAAGTTTGTGATGGGTCGTGTCAAGTTTTATTCATCTTCACAACCTTGATATACAGCAAAGAGAATCAACACCAGTTATTATAATCCTCACTAATGTACACAAATTCTACTATAGTCAAAAAATCAATAACTATGTCTATTATAGTCACAAAAGTATATATGTCTCTAAGCATGTTACCTTCATCTATTGTAAGAGAACCAAGTAAAAAGCATGGCAGATTGCTTTTGTTCTGCTTAGCATGACGACAAGCAAGTCGAATGGTCTTTTCAGTCACCACCAGTTTTGGATTTCTGAAAAATAACAAGTCTTTTATGAACATGGTGGATCTGAAACATGAAGAGCCCTCCTTCCACAAATTGCTGCCTAAAATATAACACACAATTTAAAAAACCTGTAGAAAGATCATTTGGGGGTAATCCTATAGTCAAAGGCAGGGTATAGGATAGGCTACAGAAACCAGAACTGCAATAAACAGACATTAAAGCTATAACTGTTTTCCAGACATCTGTTCAATTTTATGAATCAGATTAGGAATCAAAAACATGGGACCGGGCCTCCCTGGTGGCGCAGTGGGTTAAGCAACGCACTAGGAAGCAGACCGCAGCCACTGCAGCAGGAGTTCGATCCCTGCTGCCGGCCAGGGAGGGGACCCACATGGTGCAGCAGACCTCTCCTGCTGTGCCCGCTGCTCCCCTC
>JAGFMF010012261.1:1446070-1465579 GCA_019455555.1 Galemys pyrenaicus | reverse complement strand
CCCCTCTCTGGCCGGCAGCAGGGATCGAACTCGTGCTGCAGTGGTTGCGGTTTGCTTCATAGTGCGCTGCTTAACCCACTGCGCCACCAGGGAGGCCCTGCAACAAGCTTTTTCAAAGAACAGAGTTGATAAATTTTCAAAGATTAAGAAGTGACTATAGGATAGAACAGAAGGGCCAAAACTGAATAAAAGGAACATGATACCCTCTTCAGGTCATGTTTCCCATTGTCTTCATTAAGAACATCTGGCAAAAAGAAAATTAATACAGATAAGAAGAAAGGTGACTTGTGTGCAGTTCTAGTTTAGGGGAAAGAAAATTCACATCCATATTAATTGTTCTCCCCTAGGGGAATGAAAGAACAATAAATGAACCAAATAACACAAGCCAATTTGCTTGGTCCCCACAGTAATGACAGACTGAGAAAATTAGAAGACAGGTGTTAAACTCCGCCTTCCTACTCCACACTAATGAGAAAAAGCTTAAAGACATTTAAGGAAATCTGGTACATCCAATGCAAATTTTTTTCCCATTAAGGAATAAGGATTTAGAACCACTTTCCCACTAGTCTTGAGACATAAATAAATATGTGATTTTTAGCATCAAGACACCAGATACTATTTCCCATCAATAAAAGGATCCTCCATAAAACTGATATAAGGGGAGGTGGGAACTAGGATTTTCTAACCAATCATGGTTTACCCTTCACAATAATCTGTTAGATAGAAATTAATAAACTCAATTTACAGGAAACTGAGGATTAGAGATGTTAATCAATGTGATTAAGGTCACCCACTAACAAGTAGTACAGGTGGGCTATGGATCCAGAATTTCCTGATTCTAAAGATTATTATTTTTATTTGATCCCAACCTACTTTCCAAGTTATGTGAACAGTTAGGGGAAAAAAAACTGTGTAAAAATATTTCTATACCTGATATTCATCTGGGATCCTGCAAGAGGCTCCATAATTTTTGGTAATGATTTATTCAATTTCAAATGTTCAGTATAGCCTAAAGAAGTAAAGAGATTATTAATGAGTGATAAAAACAAAAAATCAGAGACAAAATTTTACCATATATTCACCAAATTACAGGCAAAATTAGTTACTTATTTTAAATGTACTCATCTATAGAGTAATAAGTTAAATCTTATTGTGATTGTCATCATTTTTATATTTTATAGTCATTCTTCCTATAAATTAATGTTAATATTTACTTTAGGCAGCAAAACCTACCATATTACTTCTATTTATTAAAGAAAGCATAGATTCTGTTCTAAGATCTTTAACTCCACTTAGTAAACTGGGTAAAGCAGGAAGAATTTAACATATGATATTTTAATCAAAAATCTCGAGACAATAATGATGTATTATAAAAATAACAGGGAGATAACTTGAGATTATGGCTAGCTTTGTTTAATGTCATGAAATTTTCATGAATTGAAGCATAAGTGTTAAGAACACGTGTATTAAAAAAAGAACTTGTGTATTAAGTTCACGTGAATTAATAAAAGTTTTATGAATGGACTTTACAAAAACAAACTCACAATATTCAGAAAAAATCACAAAGTATCAGATAAAAACAATTTGGGGCAGGCAGTTATTGGGTTATAATAAAGTCAATATACCTTAAATTGTGTGAAAATGGAAGTCAAATACTGCATCCCCACAAACTGACTTGTGTCAGTGGAAAATCAATGACATACTTTTTAACATGAACACCTGCCCTCTCTGAATACACTCTCCTCTACTCCCATTCCTTCCACACCCATCCACACAGAGCCACCTTTCTTCTGAGTTACAAACCTTATTTCTAATTGTCCACTGGGTATTTCCAGCTAACGATTATCAAAGCAAAATACAGGCTTCATAATCCTTCCTTAAAATTTAGTGTTTCCTATACTCTTTTATTATCGTTCCTTAAGGCCCTACACACTGTATTTCATTTTAGCAAAAAGGTACAGTCTGAAGCAAGGAAGGAGTTATCAGTGAAGTTGCAGAAGTTACTTAGAAAATATTTTTTTAGAGAGAGACTAAAAGTATTTACAACAAAACTCTATTGAGAGTGCACTTGTCAGGTTGACTAAAAAGTCACCCTTGGAGATATCTGAGCTTCCTGCAGCTTCTACCCAAATGCAGTTTTGTTTGTTTGTTTTTTTTTTTAAGATTTATTTATGTATGCATACAAGCACTGGGGTACAGGCCAGAGGTGTGGGGGGGGTGAGAGGATTCACCACAGAGAGAGCAGGGAGCAGAACAGGCAGATCAACGGAAGTACACTGCGGAGGGGAGCAGCGGGCACAGCAGGAGAGGTCTGCCTCACCATGTGGGTCCCCTCCCTGGCCGGCAGCAGGGATCGAACTTGTGCTGCAGTGGCTGCGGTTTGCTTCATAGAGCGTTGCTTAACCCTCTGCGCCACCAGGGAGGCCCAAATGCAGTTTTTGAATCTAAAGTCTTTCTATGCCACTTATCAGGGATAACAATATTCAGATAAAACTTAAAACTGTTGAAGATTATAAGTGCTGTTTTCTTCACTAAAGAGTCTTTAAACTCCATATTTGTCTCTTTTTCCTTTATGTGTTAGGGTAAAAAGATAATGCTGACCCATTTCTTGTTTTAAAACAATACACATGCTACAGTTTATTCTTAAAACAATACACATATACAGTTTATTCACACAAGCAATTGGTGAAACTAAAACCACATAATACCTACACCTAGCAAAACACATTTTCCCCTGATAACGGCATTCTTGTTCAAATCATCCTTAGGTCTCCTTTTTCCTTCGTCTAATATATAAGTTGTCTTTCCACCTCCACTACTTTAGTTTCTGACTTCAACTCAGACCAGATTTACCCAAAGTCCCTACAAGTGTGCAAGAGTAATTACACACAAATCAAAGTATTTCTTGTTTATAAAGCTGAGAGCTCATCTTTATAATACAGAATAAAAAGCCTTCACATTCTGGCCCTATGCCATTACTACTGATCCCTTAGCCACTCATCCTAAATCCCAACCAAACTGAACGACATACTTGCAGTTAGTTCCCTGACTTTGGTGTCTTCGTACAGTCTGTCTCCTTTACTTGGAACTCGCTTCCTCCGTAAAACCATCTCCTAGATACCATGGTGATCTGTGCCCACCGCCAGTGCTCACACAGATAGCATAATGTCTACCCTTACTTCCAGTAGACCACGAACTCCAAACATTAACTGATCCCTTACTACGTAGCTCCCCCGAGTTAGATAACGTGAGGAATGCAAGAAGGGACATAATGGGCTTCAGTTTTCAAGGAATTATCACAGTAAAAATAACTTTAAATGGCACGTCATCGACTGCAGATAACACCTCCAAACCATTTAAAGGAATCCCTGGTCCGCTGAACTGATTTCCCCCACTGGTTTCCCTTCACGTCACCGGTCCAAAGTTACTGGAGGGCACCCACGACAGGGCCCTGATTATGGCCCATCTTCCTCCCCGAGCCCCGGGTCACCGCTCGGGGGAATCATAAGCACAAAGCCCCACTCACCGCAATCTTCGCCGAGCCAGGGTCTGCTTGTTGGGCCGGAACAGAGGTCGGCTCCTAGGAGCGCCTCCGCCAGCTCTGCCCCGCCTCTGGGACGTTGGGGTCGCGGGAAGCGAGGCGGCAAACACAGGCTAGAGAAACCGAAGCCCGCGCCGCGCCTGCTGACTGGTCAGAAACCCCACCCGTCACCGCGCAGGGGCGGTGCAGGAGGCGTCCTGTACGAGCGCCATGACAAGCGGCTGCTACAGCCAATCATCATCCGCATCGGTCTCACGCTTGACCAATCCCTAGTCTCCGTGGAGAATTGCGGCCACCGCTCGCGCTCCAGCACCAAGACTAGGAGGATTTAAACCTGTCGTTTTCATCAACGGTTAAGTTCCGGGATGGGGCGGGCTTTGCGCACGCGCAGTGAAAATTCCCGCTAGGCAGCTATGAGGATGGCAGAGGAAGCGGAAGTGTCCGCTGCCCTACTCCTCTTTCGGCCACTAGAAGCTGATCCATTCACTTGAATGGACCAGAGAAAGTATTAGTTTTCCTCTAGTTGCTTCCTAAGAAGCATCCTCTCCTCTCAATAAAAAAAAAAAATCCTTCCTTGAGCACAACAGAACGTAACTTAAATTTATAAACCATTTATACTGATCTCCACCACTAATAATGTTGTACGCTGTTGGTAAATATATGTGTATATATATTAATGTTAATGTGACTGTAATTTTCTTCTCAACGTTCGTAATTGTGTCTTCCTTGCTGTTACATAATACGATTATCTTAACAGCCAAAGTAGATATTGTTATCCCTCCCCAACAAAGGGAGAACATTTAAAAGATCACACATCTGGTTAGTGCTGTCAGCTTTTGAAAACCACTTGGTTTCCTATAGAGATTACACTTTGTTAGTTTCCTGAGCAAAATGGGGTGTCAAAAATATCTGAATTGCATTTGTATGCTGTCTTGTTCTGAAATAAGCATTCCCCCTTGGTGAGAGTAAAAACGCTATCCTGAGAAGTGTATTAAGCACACCAAGAAAAAAAACAATAACAATAAATATATAGTGTGTGTATATGTGTGTCTGTGTATTCCATAGAATATTATTCTCTCTTGGAAAAATTCCTGGAATCTAGAACACACATTTTAAAGGAAGTGATGTTGGATTTAACCCTGGTGTGGGAACAGGAAGAGTCTCAGAGGTGCTAATTGTCTGGCAAATTGTTGGCCAACCCAATGAGGAGCTCTGAAGCAGACAGCCCACTAGTGTCCCACATTACACAGAAATGGCTAGAATCCTTGTACTCAGTCATTGGGGCATCTTAGAAAGCAAGTACAAAAAGCTAAGGCAAATCCTGAAGGTCAAAGCAAGGCCAAGGGTATTCTTTGCTAACTGGAAAGTTCTTTCTGGAGAGAGAGCCAAGTGACATACACACCTTGATGACTGTCTGCAAAGACATTGGAGTGAGAGCTTCCCAGCATCTTCAAGGAAGAACAAGGAGGCCGGTTATATGCCAAGAATGAGTGAAAATATTAAGAGTTGAAGGGGTGGAGGTGTTAGTAGATCACAGAAGGTCTTACAGGATGAGATAAGGACTTGGCTTTGCTCTTTAGAAAGATGACATTGGAAGATTTTTTTTTAAAAGATTTATTTATTTATGCATACAAGAGCTGGGGTACAGGCCAGAGGTGTGGGGGTGAGAGGATTCACCACAGAGAGAGCAGGGAGCAGAACAGGCAGATCAACGGACGTACACTGCTAAGGGGAGCAGCTGGCACAGCAGGAGAGGTCTGCCATGCCATGTGGGTCCCCTCCCTGGCCGGCAGCAGGGATCGAACTTGTGCTGCAGTGGCTGAGGTTTGCTTCATAGTGTGTTGCTTAACCCACTGCGCCACCAGGGAGGCCCCGGAAGATTTTTAATAGGAGACTTACATGATCTGATTTTAGGTTTTAAAAAGACCACTTTTTAATTGCTATAGTCATATTAAATTATAAGAGGCAAGAGCCGAGCAAGGAGATGAGTTAGAAGGCTAATGCAATAATCTAGGGAAAAGATTGATAGTGGCTTCTGTTCTGCTGGTTACCGCGAATTTACAGACCACCAGGAGTCTCATTCAGAGGCAAGAGCACGAGGGAAGTTTTATTTCAAGTTTAAGCTTGGACTCATGGACCACCAAAGTGACAGTCAGGTTCGAGAGGCCTGAACACACAGGCTGGGTGCTTTTTATAGGGTTTGCTGAGTGGGTCCGCGCCAAATCTCGGCACATTGCGATTGGTCAGGTTTCGCGCAGGGGGTTCTTGGTGTGCAGGGATTGGGTGAGGTGGTCTTAAATCTACACAGGGCATTTGGCGCAGTAGGGCAGTTATGATTGCTCCCGTCGGTCTGGGGTGAGATGGCCTCATCATGAGCTCATTCTCAGGGAACGAAACTAATGGCTACCTGTTTACAGGAACCTGAAACTATGGTCTATATTCGGCCTGGTCTTCCCTTCAGCTTCAACCAGAATGGTAGCAACAGAGGTCCTGAGGGACTGTTGAATTGTGTATGTATTTTGAAGGTAGAATTAACAGGATTTGATTATGGAATTGAATAAAGGATATAAAAGAAAGATAGTCTGTGGGTCACTCATGATTTTATGGTTTCTTTACCTACTTTAAGATACCTAAAAGAGGCAGCAGCCCTTCTGCCCACCTATGACTATGCAGGCCTCTCTTTTAACAGAACTGTCCCTTTCAGGGGTAGCACCTTCTACCCCCTTGTGTCTGTGCAAGTGTCCTTTATTATGCTCTCCCTTTTTTTATAACAAACTTGCCCTTTTGAATATATATGTTTTAAAAAGATATCTAAAAGATAAGTGCAGGATTATATAACAGATAAAAACAAAGAATGAGAATAAAACATAACTCCCTGCCTTAGGGCATATTGGGCTGGGCATACTGACATCCTTCCAGTGTACAGTATGGAAAGAGGTGAGAGAGTAGAGAGGAGTTCTTTACAATGGCGAAATCTGACAAACACTATTAACCAGAAAATCAAGATCAAGCCATAAGTCATTCTTGGATAGTATAGACACTTTATATAAGTGGTGAAAATGGAGCTTTAGAAGCGAAGACAGAAACACATTTAACAATTGCACATATAGGCGTAATATAAGGAAACAAAATGAAGATACAGCAAAATAAGTATAAATTTGCGGAGCTGGCCCTAATTCTGCCATTTAATCTAAGATTGACTTTCCTCATTTGCAAATTATATATCATCATAGTTAATCCATAAGGAGTGTAAATATTAATTAAAAGGCTGCCCTTATTATTTATTAGTTCAGGTGTACTGACAACTGATAGTGTTAATAAAGGAGCAACACCTTTTATACATTTATTAAGACTAAGGGAACTGATTTGTTAAGTTAGAAAATCAATTTAGTGAAATAAAACCTACAAATGCTGTTCTAAAGACCTACTGCACATGAAGCTTTGTACTAGAAATGGTAGAGCAGACAAACACGGAAGGCACATTTTTTATAGGTGGGGTAATAAGAGGTAATTAGCTAGAGTAAATTGCAGACCAGTTTAAATAGACTGAATATACACTCTGCTATCTGTTGATCCCTGATTATACATATCTGTCATTTTAGGATACTATGCATTGCTATGGTCAGTGGCCCCTATAGAGAAAAGCAATATCTAATTTTTCAAATTTCCAGATGCTTTGTTTCAGAGTGAATCATTTCTAGTATGTCATACTTTTAAATAATGTATGAATTGCTGTACCAACAATGCTGTAACAAGAAAAAATTGTAAAGGGAAAAATTAACCCCAAATTCTACATACTAACACATCAATTGTTTTTAATTTTCCTAATTCCCTTTGGTCCCTATCCATGTGACAGCGTTAATAATTAGACGGGGTAAATGTTCATTGTTATAAACCCTAAGTTCCTACTAAAGGCAGGCAGTGGGATTAAAGGGATATTGTTCTCACTGGGAAGAGGGAAGTTGGAATCAACTATCAATTCTGTTCCTTGTTTATTAAAGTTCTCCTAACACCGCCTTTCCCTTTCTTTTTTTAAGATTATTTATGCACACAAGTAAGGTCTAAGCCAGAGGTGGGGTGGGGAGCAGGGTGAGAGGATTCACCAGAGACAGAGTGGGGAGCTGAACAGGTAGATTTACTGAAATACACTGCTGGAGGGGGAGCAGCAGGCGAGGCAGGAGAGGTCTGCTGCGCCATGTGGGTTAGCTCTCTGGTGGGGATAGAACTCATGCCTCAGAGCTGGTGATTGCTTGATAGCCTGAGACTTTAACCCCAGTGCCATTAAAGAGATGTAGGGGTTAAAGTCTTTCTCTATTTACACTTCTGAGGTTAGCTGGACTACTGCTTTCCAAAAGCAAATAGTTTTGCTTTTAATGACTATCGTATATTTTTTAAAAAGATTTTATTTATTTATGCATAGAAGAACTGGGATAAGGCCCAAGGCGCAGGGGTGAGAGGATTCACCAGCGACAGAGTGGGGAGCAGAACAGGCAGATCAACTGAAACACAGTGCTGCAGGGAGCAGCAGGTGAGACAGGAGAGGTCTGCTGTGCCATGTGGGTCAGCTCTCTGGCCAGGGATCAAACTCGTGTTGCAGTA
The DNA here is from genome assembly GCA_019455555.1 of Galemys pyrenaicus. Lineage (NCBI taxonomy): Eukaryota > Metazoa > Chordata > Mammalia > Eulipotyphla > Talpidae > Galemys > Galemys pyrenaicus. Next base: position 1,457,439 of record JAGFMF010012261.1, on the reverse strand, counting down.
GCTGCTGCGATAGCTTTATAGTGCTGAGATTTAACCCCCTGGGCCACAAGGGAGGTCCACATTTTCTTCTTAAAGACCATTTTTCTTTACTTTTTATTTAATCCATTTTAATCTCTAGATTTAGTCTATGGATTTAGGTAGTCCATATGCTTACTGAGCGATATTATCATTAAAAGTCTGGCTGTTGCATCTAGCAGTAACTCATTGTTTCTCTGCTACCTCCAAGGAGTAGGAACACTGATAGAATGCTAAGACAAAATGAATCTTTGGAGAAAAATTGGAGCCAAAGTGCTAAGAGTAGACCTGTCTCTGTGGACAAGAGGAAGGTAGCAGCGTTGTGTTTCCAGTGAATCCTCATGCCCTTGGCTTGGCTCCATTAAGATTGATGTGGTAGAATAGATATTTTGGAAAAACTCTTCACATGTCTACGCTCTTTGTTCACATTGCTAGTCACACTGAACACTTCTGAGCACTAAGTTAAGGGGAAGTGTGGGATGGGGCTGCAATTCTTACACCAACCATGGAATTTGGGATTAGTTTGTTATATAGCAATAGGTAACTAGAACAGGCCCAAAGAACCAACAGAGTAAACTCTTCTTTTGCCTAGCCTGGTTCTTCCTGGACATAACTCCCTGGAAGGCCCCAGCAGACATGGGTATCTGGGTTTCACATCCTGATATTTTCCCATATTAGTATTTTCCTTAGTGCTTAGCATGGTTAGCTGAAGGAGATGGGCAAAGCACAGGACAATGAGTCCTCAAACTCCAGGGATGCATAGAAGAAAGTCACTATGCATCACTGCAAGTAGGTAGATAATAGTTTTGAATCTACCTCCTGTGTGAAATCTTTATTTCTTGTAACTCTATCATAGGAACAAGAAAGCATGGTAACAGGGGCTTCACTAAGAAGCACTTCCTAGATACTCACAGGTCCCACACCCTTAATCGATTTGAATTTTGACAATTATACTAGAAGAGATACAGAGAAGGACTTAAGAGAACATGCACACAGGAAAAGAAGACATATTTGCTTCAATATTACCTTTTTTATGCTTCTACTACTGCTTAGTAATATAACCAACTGCTCCTTTTTTCAGGTGAAGTATGTCCTAGTCCCTCCTCCCCAGAGAAGGGGCTGGACTTCTAACACCAGGCATTCTGCCAGGTCAGGTGTCAGCAGACTGCTGCCTATAGCTTCCTGTTTTGGTATAGCCTGCAAGCTAAAACAGTTTCTGTATTTTTAAATGTAGGAAAAAGATAAAAGAAAGTATAACATTTTGGGACAAGAACAAATAACATTAAATTCGAATTTCAGTGTCCATAAAAAAAGTTTTATTGAAATCTAACCATGCTCTTTCCTTTATGTATTATCTAAGGTTACCTTTGAACTAAATAGCAAAGTTGAACAACTGCAAGAGAAGATATGGCCCACATAACCAAAGCTATTATCTGGCTCTTTACAGAAAAAAAAGTGTAAATCCTTGTGCCAGGTACCAGGGACATGACCTTCAGAGGCTACATAGCTGCCATTAAATAACTGTCCCTTTTCTAGTGAAGAACATACACATGGCAGGACTCTTATAATTCAGTTGAACAGACCAAACCTTTAAAGATGAAAAACTGAAGTTCAGAGATCCATAGGAGTCCCCTCTGGTTAGAGCAGCTGACTGGGAGCAAAGAGACTTAAACGGGTCTCCTATTCTTTGGTCAAATGCCCATCTACTCATCCTCCTTAAGACCTAATAGCTGTACTAAAGTGGGTCATGATCTTGACCAAGATACTTACTTTATCTGGACTTCTGTTTCTCTATTGGAAACCTAAACACTTTGACTTAGGAACCTGTTTCCTTTCATTCTTGATGTGCTCTACTTTTAAAAGACTTGATGCTTAGTCTGCAACAACAACATGAGGCATAATTCAGCAGCCCTGAATTCCAGCTCCTGCTGCTTTACTGAATGTCTTTAGATAACTTCTGGCTTTGATTTTGTCTGCAAAATGAGTATAATAGTAACATCTATGTCAGCAGGTCATGAGATAGTAGCTTCAAATCTCCTGAAGGAATCTGAATAGTAAGTTATTCATTATAAGATTTTCCAGCTGTGATCATCTGAGATATTCCATTCTCTCTTCCATGGTGGGAAAGGCAAGAGTAAACTGGAAAGAAAGGAAGTAGACACTGAAGGGAAAAGGGCTAAGAGGGACAAAGAAAGAAAAGAGGGTGGGGAGAAGAAAAGAAGTACATGAAGGAAAGTTAGATATGGGAAAAGAAGATGAAGGATGGGTTTGAGTCTAAAAAGAGAGAGAAGTGGAAGAAGTGGTAGGGTGAGGTAGGGAGAGGGCAGGAAACACTGGGTGAGGGAAGATGAAAGAGATAATAAGGGGAAAGGAGAGTGGGGATAGCCAGAGACAAGGCTCCTCTCCTCTCACTGTCATTTACCAAGTTTCCTGTCATTTTAGAGGTTCTCAATAACTTAGTTTCTCACTCATAGTCTCTCTCTCACTCTAAGAGTATTGGATTTAAACTTCTACTAGGACGATACATCTAACACTCTGGCCTCAGTTTTAACAACGGTATGCATTCTGCCTCAGCCTTCTGTGCCTATAGGCTCATCCTGGACCTCCACATAGCTAGAAACTCACAACCTCTGGAATCTGAATTCCAATCTCCCCTTCAGACCACCAGTATCAGTGCTGCTAGCTCATTTGCTCAAGTCCTCCACTGCAAGCTTCTTTGACGTCAATGTGTCTAAGACTTTGGCCTCTTTCCTGACTTTTCCTCCTCACTGTCAGCTCTTACATACTATCGTTAGCTTTTCTGTATGGGTTTGATTCTACATGAACCATGATAAATATTTTCTTCCAAGCACCTTTTTGGGCCTTTTTCCCACTGTAGTATTTGCCTGGCAAAAACCAACCCTGAACGAACTCAACAATCTGCCTTCTCTATGCTTGCAACTGAACAATCAAACATTTTTGATTACTTTAGATCTGTGAACTCAATTACCAAATGAGTTCTTAATATTGCTCAGAAATCCTACTGTATAGGAGACCAACTTTTCAACTCTCAAAAATGTTTATTTCATACTTTCTATTCAAACATCCTCTTCTCTTTTCTTCACTCTCAGCTGATACCACTTTTTCTTCAGTGAGAAAAGTTATAAGGCAGGAACCCTTTCTACCTTTGAACTTTCCTGCACCTGTATCTTTCTTGCAGTTCCTATCCTATCCTATCCTATCCTATCCTATCCTATCCTATCCTATCCTATCCTATCCCATCCTAAATAGATCTTTCCTTTGCCCCTAATTCTTTCCCTTGCCTTCATTTCCTCACTTACTCTCTACTCATCTTTTAATATAGCTTCGAATTAAATACAACTGTGGCTGTAGAGTTAGTAAGTCAAGACTCAAGATTACCAAATCCAATTTAGTGTTATGTTTGCTTTATATCCAAGCACTTGAATACTCATTTGCTTTTAACAGTGTTGATTTCAACATCAACACAATCCTACCCCAAATACTCTCTGCTGGAACACCACATTCTTCTGGTTTTCATCCTACATTTTTGGCTCTTCCTTCTCAGGTCCTTTCTCCTTTCTCCAACTTTGAAAGGTCTGTTACCAAAGCTCATTCATCAGATTCCTTTTCTTCTTCCTTAAGGTTTAACCTAATGCAGGGGCAAGGAAATGTAATTATAGTTAAAAGGTCTCTCATTGCTATTAGACTGTAATCTAAACTCCTTTCCTTAACCAAAGGGTTTAAACGACCTGTTACTGGCCTAACTCTCCCACCTTCCACCACCCCTCATGGGGCTCTGGTCTCAGAGGCCCTTTCTGTTGCTGGCCAGGTTTCAATTGCTCCAACAGTAAAAGTCATTAGGGTTTTGCACGTAACTGTCTCTTTGTAAAACACTTTTCCCAGTCTTTGCCTGCTTTTGCTCTTTCCTATCCTACTGGTTAAAGGTCACCTCTTAGATGCTTTCCCTGATACTTTCTCAGAATTACACCCATCCTTTGTTATGCCTTCGCTGTTTTCCTGCAAAGACTTTGGCTGTGGTTTTTGATTCACGTGTGCAATTGTTTAGGTTGGCTGTCTCCCCTGGGAACTCAAACTCCCAGCGAGCAGAGACAATGGCCTTTGCCCTGTCGTGCGCTACGTCCCAGATTTCAGCACAGACCATACACAAGAAGGCCGGGATGAGGTAGCCGCGGAACGAGTTACTTGGAGAGCGGGGGCAGAGGGGCGGGACCCGCGAGGGGCGCAGGCCGGCGGAGGGCGAGGGCGCCGCTCGCAGCCCCGGAGCTGAGGAAGCCCCGCCCCTTCCGGCCGCGGCGCGGACGCCAGGGCAGCCACGGCGGCGGGGCGGCTGCGGGCGCCCGCTCGGCCCGCCCTCTTCTCCCCGCCCCGCCCCGCGCCACCGCGGCCAGCCGCTGGCTGTCAGCTCCCGCAGCGTCCCGGCGAGCCGCGGTGTATGCTGAGCAGCTGCGGCCGCGGGCTGCTGCACGTCCTGGGCCTTAGCTTCCCCCTGCTGACTCGCAGGCCGCTGTTCCTCTGTCCTCGCCGCCTCATGAAGCCGCTGGTCGTGTTCGTTCTCGGCGGTCCTGGCGCCGGCAAGGGGACCCAGTGCGCCCGTATTGTCGAGGTGAGGCCCAGGAAGCTGATGCGCTCTGGGATGGAACGGACGTCAGCTCGGCCTGTCTCGGCACGCCCGGCTGTCCGCACCCTCCGGGCCGCGGACTACGAACCCCGGCGACCGTCGCGCCAGCCGCGTGGCGGTGGTCGGGGTCCGCCGACGCGCGGCATTTCGGGACTGGTAGTTCGCATCCGCTGGCCTCCGGGGCGCCCAGAATGGAGGGGGACCGCTTGGGGTCGCTTTGTTTCTGCGCCCCTCTTTCCATATATTCCGGCGACCAAGTTCGTCTCAAGAGTGAGCTGAGAGAGGGGTCCCGGGAGGGCCAGTCTCCGGGGACCCCCAGCACGGAGTCAGCGTGTGACTGGTTGTGGTGAGGGGAGCAGGAGTGCAGATTTCGGTTAGAGGCCACAGCTGCCTGGAGGGGAAACTGGCTTTTTCTCTCCTCCCCTTCCCTTCCGCTCCTCGCAGCCCCTCCAAACTCCGAACCCCTCTACTTACAAGTACTTACTTAGATACCTCCGGGCAGGATGTTTCTTCAGATGTTCCATGGTGTGCCCTTAGCTCTTCCTGACCCCGTCTCTGGCAGTACCAGCCCAGAGGCTCAGCCTGGGCTTGTCTGGTTGAAATAGCTGTGGAGCTGGTGCTGAGATCGAACTTCTCTCTCTGGCTCTGCTGCCAACTCACCCTCTGTCCATCGCTAAGTCGCTTCCTCTCTCCAAGTCTCAGTTGCCCCTTCTGGATTGTTAGGAGAGGCTGTGCAGCCAGATTTAAGCTCATTATAAAATCCCTCTCAACTCTGAGATTATGGTTTGGGTTTGTTTTTTTTTTTTTCCTTTAAGTCATGATAGGTTATCATTACAAATCTAGTAACAATTCTCGAGCAGATGACGTGGCTAGTTGCAGTGACACTGTTGAGATAAGGGAAGACAGTAGAGAATCTAAGGAATATTTTGGAGAAAAGAGGAGAAAAGGTATGTAGACGTAGAAGAGATAGTCAGTGGTGCTGGTACTGTGAAGCACCTGAAGAATCTCGGTGACCAAAAAAGTTGGGCCCAGAACGTCTAAAGTGAGTCCCTCCTCTGTTCCAAGATATGACTTATATTTGCTTTGGACTTTCACTCCTCCTTTATTTACACAACCTAAAGATACTATCCTATGTTTTATACCCTGAAGAGCGTTCAAAAAAGGTTGGATGGTAACTTCTTCATTATCCTACAGCTATTTTTTATGATTTTGGTCAGTTTTAGGAATACAAGTGAAACTAGTTCAACAAAAAAATACATACGTATACTTGTTAGTTTGTTGGTTCTTTTCACTTTTAGAAACAAATGACAATTGGGTAATTTAAAATTTTTGCTTTGTATATGAAATGATTCATACATGTAAAAAACATGATATAGGAAAGAACAAAGTTAACTAAGATTTAGAATTACAGATAAGGATTCAAACCCAAACTACCACTATTGATTTCTTAGGCTCAGAGAAATGACTTTTAGCTTGAGTTCCTATGTAAAAAGGGTGTAATAGTCAATACCTACCTAGTGTGGTATTTGTGAATTTCAAATGAGGTAAACTATGTGGTACACATAGATGCAAATACTTTTTTTTTCCATCTCAGACTTCCTGTTCTTAGTCTGTGAGGTTGGTTATTTTTACTTTGAAGTCGTATTATTTTTTATAAATTGTTTTATGACCGTTAAATTTGAACACATTTAAATATTTTTTTCTGAATAATGTTGACTAAATGTCCACACTCTAATAATACTATATTACTCCATTGGATTAAAAATAATCTACCTTCTGTGACTAGTATTTACTCTGTTCAGAAATGATATTTTAAATCTAATAATTATAAGATTTCTAGTTGAGATAAGTATCTTATTTTTGAGGATTTCAGAAATTATATGAGCTTAAACTGTTTTAAACTATCATCTTTTTTTCATGAAAATATTTACTCTTGAATCCAGTTGTGATAAGCATTATTAGTTATTTACAAATTATAGTGTATAATTTCACAATTGCTGTCCCTTAGCTGACTAATCAATAAATTGTGTACAGTCAGTTAAGTCAGAGGCCTTTTTCCCTTTTATAGTGTCTTGCACTTTGATTCATTTTTTATTAAGCAGACAGACATAGGCTAAATCTGAAAATACTCTAATTGTGTGGGGTAAAGTTTTATAAATCAAGGTTAATTCCCCAGCTGTAACTCCAGTGTTAATTTATTTCACAGGTTGCCTGAAATGTTGCTGAAATAGAATTATTTCTTTGGAAAAATTGCATTGATTTCAATCTAAGCTGCCAGAAGTACATCTTTGGGCCCTGGCTACAGAGCATAATTTGACCCTGTTATGTCAGCTGTCCAGGGACATTAGTATTAGCTAAGAGGGTGTGACCAGAGGGAAGTTGACGTGTACTTTTTTCTTCTGGAGACTATTCTACCACTGCTACTTGCTCTCTCACACCTTGAGGAAGAAAGGCAATTCTGACATACAGTATCTTTTCAAAGTGTTCTAAACAGGAAAGGTTAGGTTGACTTTGCCTGTTCATTTGTACTGTTCTTTTTCACTTTTATTTTCTAACTGTTTCTAAATCTGTGTCCTCTCGTATGCAGTTTGGTTTTGAAAATCAGTTATCATTTATTTTTTATTTTTTTTAAGATTTATTAATTTATGCATACGAGAACTGGGGTACAGGCCAGAGATGCAGGGGGTGAGAGAATCCACCAGACAGAGTGGGGAGCAGAAAAGGCAGGTCAACTGAAATACACTGCCACGGGGAGCAGTAGGCGAGGCAGGAGAGATCCGCTGCGCCATGTGGGTCCCTTCCCCAGCCAGCGGCAGGGATCGAACTCATGCTTCAGTGGCCGTGGTCTGCCCCACAGTGCGTTACTTAACCCACTGTGCCACCAGGGAGGGCCCCAGTTATCTTTTAAATTAGTGCAATAATACTTTATTAGAGCTGAGTGCTCAGAATGGTTATTGTGGAATAACTTACCTGTTACCGAAAAACTGTGGCATGGGTACTGTTTCATTTTTGAGCAAGTTTATATTGTTCTGACTCAATAAAAATTATGGTGCTGTAAACTTGCCTTTTTGCATTTGTTAGCTGGAAGGGATTTAAATCTCTGCTCTTTTATTGGTGGTAGGCATTTTGTTTACCTGAACAAATTATGCTAAGCTTATATTCATGCCAAATTGCTTTCTATGGCACCCCAATAGTCAAAATGCAAAATGCAAAAAACATTCTTACCATTTTCTGTGTCATAGCTTCCTCCAGGGCCTATATGGATAACTCATGCTTTGTATGCTTAGAAAGTGTGGGGAAGTACTACTTTAAGCATGTAGAAACTGTTAAAAACTTGACTTAATTTTATCTTTGTGCTTCCAGTATATATATTTTTTTCTTGTGTGTAGAAGAACTAGGGTGTAGGTGTTGGGAGTGAGGGGATTCACCAGATAGAGTGGGGCGCTGAACAGACAGATTTACTGAAATACACTGCTAAGGGGAGCCATTGGTAGGGACAGGAGAGGTTTGCTGCACCATATGTGGGTTAGCTCCCTGGACAAGAATTGCACTCAGGTTGTAGTGTTAATAGTGCTATGACTTAACCCCTAAGCCATTAGGGAGGCCCTGTTTCCAGTATTCCTTGCACATAGCAGGTGCTCAGTAAGTATTTGAGCATTTGTAGAGACACTAGCTTGTCCTGAAGATGTAAAATAGTTTTCACTTTGGTCCCTAGGGGGCGCCCAAGTAGCGCTTTACTTTCCCAATTTCAGGACCTATTACTAAACCTTACTCAGATTTCTCCTTTAACACTTCTGTTTACCCTCAGTGAATAATTGATGTTTGTGAAAATCTACTGAACATTTAAAATTTCCAAGCTTTGTGATTACAAATCCCCAAAGCAGATTACCACTCATAGAAGAAACTAGATAGAAAAATCTCCTTTTGGTGGGATAGAAAGGAGTAAGAGATAGGTGTTTGTTTAATAGAAAGTTTAAATTACCTGCACAAAGGATAAACCACAGAATCCTTGACTCTTCTAAAGCACTGCACTTCCATTAATATTTGTATCATGGTATTCTTTTGTTGAGAACCCAGAGGAGAGTATGTTCAGATTATTTATTATTTGAGTTCCTGTTTTCAATTCATAAGTAACTATCAAATTGTCTACCATAGCAGCTATACCTTTTTATATTCCTACCAGCAATGTACAAGGTTTCCAATTTCTCCATATCCTCACTACCAATTACCATTTTCTGCTGTTGTTTATTTAATTATCACCAACCTAGTAGGTGTGAAGTGATGCCTCATTGTGGTTTTGATTTGCATTGTCTGGGTGACTAATGATGTGAACATCTTTTTGTGGACTTGTTAGCTTTTTGTCTATTTTCTTTGGAGAAATGTCTATTTAAGGCCTTGACCCATTTTTAAATTGAGTTGTCTTTTTGTTGTTGAGTTACAGTGCTCTATAAATTCTAGATATTAAGTTCTTATAAGATATATGGCATGCAAATATTTTACTTAAGCATTATAGGAGTTGCCTGACTGCTTTCCCAAGTTGCTATATCATTTTACATCGTCACCAGCAAGGGCATGAGAGTTCTAATTTCTCTGAGTACTAACTAGCACTTCCTATTTTTTGAATTATTTTTTTATGCATACAAGCACTGGGGTACAGGCCAGAGGTGCAGGAGACGAGAGAATCCACCAGAGTGGGGAACAGAACAGGCCGATACAGATCCACTGAAATACACTGCTGAGGGGAGCAGCGGGCAAGGCAGGAGAGGTCTGCCTGCACCATGTGGGTCCCCTCCCCAGCCAGGGGGCAGGGATCGAACTTGTGCTGCAGCGGCTATGGTTTGCTTCATAGTGTGTTGCTTAACTCACTGCGCCACCAGGGAGGGCCCTGATTTTTTTTTTTAATTTCCTTTTTTTTATTTTATTTTTTTCAGTAGTCACTCTAGAGAGTGTGAAAGTAGTATTTCATCATGGTTTTATTTTTATTTTAAAAAATATTTATTTATACATACAAGAGCTGGGGTACAGACTAGAGTCACAGAAGGTGAGAACATTCACCAGAGACAGAGCAGGGAGAAGAACAGGCGAATGTACTGAACCACACTGCTGAGGGGAGCAGCGGGTGAGGCAGGAGAGGTCTGCTGCGCCATGTGGGTCCCCTCCCTGGCCGGGGATCGAACTCATGCTGCTGTACTGCAGGTGCTTCACAGTGTGGCGTTTAACCTGCTGCACCACCAGGGAGGCCCTCATCGTGATTTTAATTTATAGTTCCCTCATGATTAAGGTTGTTAAAGAGCTTTCCTGTACTTTCCATTTGTCCATTTGCATATCTCCTTTGGAGAAATGTTTACTTAAATTTTATCTCATTTCTTTTCCCTCTAGAATATTAGAAGACCCTCTTTGCTCATTTTAAATATTGGGTTGTTTATCTTTTCATTATTGAGTTGTAAAGTTATTTATATATTTTAGATACAAGTTTGTTATCCAGATAGATTATTTGCAAATATTTTCTCTCATCATTTGGATTATCTTTTCATTTTCTTAGTAATGACCGTGAAGCATAGAAGTTTTTTATTTTGATGAGGTTTTACTGTCTTGCACATTAATACATAAAGTATACTTTGTATTGCCTGTGGTGCAGAGACTGGTGGGTAGGAGAAGTTGCCTATTTTGCAGTTCATAGCATTTTTCCTGGTGTGTAGTATGACGAGAAAGAAAATTTTCCTGTAAGGTAATCATGTTTTAGGACAGTTCCTTATATGAAGAAATTAGACTCTAATCGAGGACCAGGAATCCCTTCTATTCTGCTTTGTAATCTCCTGTTTCTCCTTCTGTGTGTCAAAGATCTCATCTTCCAGCTGTTGGGGCTTACACAGCTTCTTCTTGAAGTTTCAGTGAGATGTTTGGGGATTTTCACCTCAGTGGTATTACTTTTGGTGGAGGTGGTGATGATACATTTCTGGTGTGTTCTTTGTAGAGGATCTTGATTGTGGGCAGAGGTCCAGTCATAAGTAGCAAACCACTGCATTTCCCCTTTGGGGAAATCACCCTTTGGCCTCTGTGGTGCCCAGTGAGGTTGAGCAGAACGGACCCAGGAGTGATGCTAGCTCAGCTCTCAGTTTTCTCACATGTGGAGTTTTCTCACAAAAACCTTCTCACAAGGTTTTTGCTATGGCTCATGAGCTTTAAGACACATTTTCAGTAGCATAATGGTATTTTGTGAAGTTCAATAACTCTGGTTCTGCCATTCTTTTTACCACTAATTGGTTTTGTGACAGTAGCAGGAACCTTCTCTGTTTTCTTTTCAATTCTGGATTTGATGTTGAATACTTCCTCTTGTACATGGCCTTTCTGGAATACATAGCAGAATGGGAAGATCTGCCAATTCCTTTGACTAGGACAGGATTTCAGCTGCAGTGGGGCTTCCTTTCTTAGGTGTTTCGCCTTGAGATTATCCTTCTTAACATTGCCACCAGCGTCAGCCGCATTGGCTTCAGGTTTCATCTCTTTAGCTGGCTTCTCAGCCTTGTCACTGCCATCTTGCAAGATGGGGGAGAGAATTAAGGCCATGTACTACTTTTAAAGCATGTACTAGTTTTATTTTTTTTTAAAGATTTATTTATTTATGCATATAAGCACTGGGGTACAGGCCAGAGGTGTGGGGGGGGGGGTGAGAGGATTCACCACAGAGAGCAGGGAGCAGAACAGGCAGATCAAC